>CAUYUJ010009890.1:477500-535000 GCA_963575745.1 Prorocentrum cordatum
CCAGAAGTGAGCAGCCTCGCATTTGGCCGCCAGCACTTGGTCAGTATTGTCCTTGGCACGCAGGAGCGCCGTGAAATCCACGGCGACAGGGCTCGAAGATATGTTGTTGTCTTCGCGTTCCGTGTGTAGGTAGGTCATCATAGCAGCAATGTGTTCGCCTACCTTAGTGGAGTGTCCAAAAAGTCGTGGGACGTGTCCAAAACGCCTCGCTTCAGGTTCCCTTGGGCATCGATTTCCGCCCCCCCCCAACTTGCTCTCGCCATGTATCCAGATTCGACCTCAGGCAGGAACCGTCCGAAGAAAATGTTAGAGTCTGGCAGGAACGCGAGAGGGGTTACACTGCGCCCTTTCTCGGTAAAACCTAACATCCCAACCCTCCTCAGAAAGGAATACTGGGATCCTGGTAACCATGTAGAGCAATATGTGAATGGATTCGGGCCTCTTGCCCACGAGATGCAAAGACCGTATCTCTTGCAGCCTGTCGTTTCTGACCACGCCACCAAGAATTTGGAGTATGAGGCCTTCTCCAATAGCATGTGGCGGTTTGTTCCAGTCACCTCCAGGAGCAAGCGGCACTTTCTGAGCACGAGCAGTTTGATTAAGTTTGCCACATATTTTGAGGCTCCGTGGCGTTAGCCCTTCTCCTACATTCAAGTACGCTGTTCCAGTCACGAAGACTCCCAATTCGCTAGATCCGATGTCGCATATTGCGCCACTTCCAGTTGTAATGCTGCCCAACTGTCGAGATGAGTTCGCACAAGGATGCGCACACCTTGAGATGCCCTGCCGTTCACTGTCGGCAACGCGGGCACAACGAACATTTGCCAACCGCGATTCGCCATCTTCTTCATTAGTTCCCCATACCTGGAAGAGAGTAACCGATGCTCCTGATGTGCCCACGACGATGCTCTGAATGGTCTTCAATTCAAGTGGCTTACGCCATTCCGCCGACCCCCACAAGGAGTGAGTGTTTGAGACGATCGTGGAAGCTGTATCTTGGGTCAGGAGGTTCTTGGAGAAGGGGCTCTTGGGGTGCTTCTCGGGGGCATCTTGGAGGGCTTTGTGGGGCATGTGGGAGGCTCTTGGGGGCTTCGCGGTGGTTTCTGTGGAGCTTCGTGGTGGCGTCTTGGAGGCCTCTTGGAGACTCTTGGAGGGCCCTCGGGGGCCTCTGGGGGTCTCGAGGGGCCATGCTCGAAATGTCAGTTCGTATTCCCCCTCTTGGGCTTTCTTGGAGCCCTCTTGGGGCCGTTATCATACTTGATGTTATTATGGCCAGTGGGCCTGACCAGGGCCGCACCTGCCTTCGCAACGTTCGAGCTCAAGGGAGGCCGGGCAACAGCGCCAGACCCGCCTGACCATGCGCACCGCCTGGTTGCCTCTACATTGCCCACGTGGGCGCTGCCAGAGCCGCCAGACCATGCGCACCGCCAGGCTGTCTCTACAATATCACTGCCCTTCTCACTATCACCGCCCTTCTCCCTTGGCTCCTCTGTGTCAGAGTTGGAAACAGCCACACCACCTGAAGTGGAAATAGCGCCCCCACCTGAAATGGAAACAGCACCGCCTGCAGTGGAAACAGCGGCACCACCTGAAATGGAAACAGCACCACTTGAATTGGAAATATCCATACCACCATCATCGTTAGGAACATTCATGTTGTGTGCCATCACCTTTGGTGACCGGATGCGTTGGCAGCTGTACACTTGGAGTTGACAAGACAGAAGAAGCCTTCTCGCATATTGAGGCTGCCACATATGCACCTGAGCCAGATGATGAGCACGTCGACGCCTGAGACGCACTCGCTGCCGACTGCTCATGTGTATCTTTGGACTTTCCTCCGCTTGCTCCGCTTGCTGATGATTATGCTTGATTCATGTTTTCTTCTTTCTGTCCAAGCGTTGGTTATGTGTTTCGTGTTCCTGCTGTAGTGTATCCACCCGAGCCTTAACCACCCCGAGCATGTGTGTGGTTGTCGTCGTGAACGCCTCCTTGACATCAGCAATCCTTCTCTTTGTGTCTCGTTTTTCCTCTGCCGCGACAAGTCGCAGAAATCGTTGGGCCTTAGGAGGTCACCTGGGTTGATGTCCCAGAAATCAATATTCCTTCCATGATATCGTCAATAGCAAGCCTGCCTATAGGAGCGGTGGGGGCCTGGGTATCTGAGACACCCAAGTGCAGCTTCAGAATAGCTGCTCTGTAGATCCATCATGTTCCTCCAACTGGTCATTGATGTACTTGGTTCGCCCAACATGATAGGAGGCTTGGGCCATGACCTTCTCGTACGTCTCAACATGGTGCCCCAAGATTTTCTCCAGGTGGATATCTGCTCATGTGCTGAATCAGCCTTCACCTGTGGTGACAGCTCAGGAGATCTAGATTTTGACTTGAGCTGATCGAGCTGCTTATGATACTTCTGCGCCATCTGCACGTCCCCAGTCTTGCCATGCAGCTCCACCAGCTGCATGAGGTCATGGTCGTATAGCTCCTTGTTTCGCACCGGCAAAGGGGCTGGGCTGAGATGGACCATTTTCGAACAACATGGTTGCAGAATCCCCACCTTGCAACTTGATGCTGTCGTTGCTGAAGACTGGATTGATGCTACCCGAACCTGACTCCGCAATAGTGCATTACCGTGCGAACGCACCCGCAAATTGAGCACTTCCAACCACCACTAGGTTCAGGCAACGGAGCCGTGGCCCTACAGTAGTAGGAAGCAACATCGATGTAGATAGTGAAATGGTGGGAGGGCTTCCCAATACAGAACACTGAGACTGGCAGGGCCGCTTCTCCCTGCGCCACAACACTCTCGTCCTGGAGCCTCCCGCTACGGACTTGAGCCAAAATGGCTACGGTCCTCCTCCTCCTTCGCCTGTTCCTCCTCCTCGCATTCCTCCTCTTCCTCCTCCTCTTCTTCCCTTCCTCCTCCTCCCCCTCCTCCTCCTCCTCCTCCTGCTCCTCCCCCTCCCCCTCCTCCTCCTCCTCCTCCTCCTCCTCCTCCTCCTCCTCCTCCTCCTCCTCCTCCTCCTCCCCCTCCTCCTCTCCTCATCCCCCTCCTCCTCCTCCTCCTCCTCCTCCTTCTCCTCCTCCTCCTCCTCCTCCTCCTCCTCCTCCTCTCCTTATTCCCTATCGGTATAAGCCCTACTCTGCCACCTAGCTTGCCGGTAGCGACCACATGCGGGCCCTTCCATCCTACCCACCTTAAACGATACAAGACAGTAAAACGTCGACGATGTCCGTCTCAACATGGACATGTTGTCGTCCATGTTGCAAAATGTGTGGCGGGAATGGGACGGGCCGCACATCCCGCGCGAACGGCCGAAATGTCGCCCTCGCCTCGGCGCCGCGCTTGCTGCCGCTGGGGCGCGGCGCGCATTCGTCGCACGCATCCTCGTCGACGCGTGAGCAGACGAAACTTTCACTCTCTTCGGCGCTGCGCAGATTTCGCCTGAAAGTGGCGCTCCTGCTCAGACGCGGCGCATGTTTGTCACTCGCTAATTTGGGGGGGTCGCGCAGGTGGACGACTTGTCGCCCTCGCCCAAGTTCGGTGCGCAGTTGGTTCGGAAGTGTCGTTCCAGCGCGGGCGCGGCGCCTGACTCGTTCGCTGAAGCGCATGAAAGCGACCGCGGCAGCGGGGCCGCGCGAGGGCTGGCGAAATGCCGAACTCGCCCAAACGTCGCGCAGTTTGCGAGTGGAAGTGGCAATGCTGTGTCAACGCGACGCGTGCTTCGTCGTCGCCGCGCCCATCAGACGTTTTGCCGATCCCGCCCCTGCGCGGCCCGCGTCGTTCTCTGTTTCTCCAAGTCGTCGGAAGCGAGGCCGCGCGCGAGCGCCTTCCGCTTGCAAGGTGGGGGCGTTTCCCAATCCCAATAGCAAGTTGTGCCACAATTGATTATTATGTCGTGGGAGGGAGGGAGGGTGGGAGCAGGCTGGGACCTCAGACTCGCTCGGCCTGGCAAGTTTGACGCCTCCTCCTCGTCCTCCTCCGCCTCCTCCTTTAACATTAACTTGTTCCTCCGCCTCCTCCTCCTTCTCCTCCTCCTCATCATCATCATCACCATCGTCAACAGCATCATCAACATCACCATCATGATCATCATCAGCATCATCATCATCATCATCATCATCATCATCATCATCATCATCATCGTCGTCATTATCATCAGCATCATCATCATTCTCCTCCTGAAACCTCAACCTCCTCGTCGCCCCCCTCCTCCCTCCTCCTCCTCCCTCCTCCTCCTCCCTCCTCCTCCTCCCTCCTCCTCCTCCCTCCTCCTCCTGGCCTTCCTCGTCGCTCGCCCCTTCTGTCGCCACTCGGGGCTTCCCTCCTCTCTTCCTCTCGGGCGGTGTTGTCCTCCTCTTCCTCTTCCTCCTGTCCCTACTCTCATTTCTCCTACCTTGAGCTCGAAGAAGAAAAAACTACATAAACAGAATTTTTCGGAGCCTCGCGCGGAGCGTGGAGAGCGTGGAGAGCCAGGGGCGTGGAGCGTGGAGAGCCAGGGGCGGCGCTGGAAGCGCCGCCAAGGGGGCCCAGCGCCGATCCGATAAGTCCGCCTGGAGCTCCGAAAGTTTATTCTCATGCCAGATTATCTATCAGCCCCGCCGGGGCACCGCTGCGTGTAGCGGGATGCGGTGCCAGCACGCGCGCTGCTCTGAGATGCGACGTCGCGAAAGACAGCAACATCGTGAAAAGTCACGACCGGAGCCCAGTACCTATCTTTTTGTTCCATTTTTCGGTTGCACGCAAGAATGGCCCTAGGCTTGGGTGGCCTTTGGAGCGCGGCCTCAGGGGCGCCCGTGGGGTCCCAACGCAACCGCGCAAGCCGCTGCTGTCGCATCGCGATCGGCGGGACGCGCCTCGAAAAATCCTTCGCGCCAACGAACAACCGTGGAATTCTGCTGAGTCGATTCGAACGCCCCGAATGGAACCCCGAAGGGGCTGCGAAAAGGGACGCTTCCGGGGCCCCCACCATGAGGTCTGGCATTGCCAGGCCGCGTCACGATGACATTTGACCAGGTCCGGCGTCGTGGCCAAAACTACCCCCCCGCGGGCCCAAGACATGTTTAAGTTTCTTTGGACAGCTTGCAATGGTAACGAATCCCATTGGTTCGGAAAGATATTAGATGTTCAAAGATACCCCAGCCGGACGATTTCGGGTTCGGGCTTGAATTCGGGACTGGTCCTGGGGCAGACAACGCGCCGCTCGGTGGACAAGCCTTCCACCCTCGGGAACACCAATGCGCGCTGTAGGATCGCCGCGTATGCGTTGCGGTCGATTGCGAGGGGGGGCGGTCCAACCCTGGCGCGCCCAGATGCCGGCGCAACCACACGCTGTGGGCGCCGACGCGAGGTCGAGCCCTTTCCCAACAAAAAGCACCCGACCCCCGTGTGGCCAGCACCAAAGGTCACCCTTGCAAGGGGTCACGAGCCAGTTTGATCTGCGTGGGCACCGGGGCTCGAAACCAGGCGAAGACGCCTGGCTCGAACAAAAATTCTTTACGCTTCGCGTATCCCCACCAGCCCATCTCACAGCAGCAACTCTGGCGAAGCATGCCGACAGTCGTGTTTTTCAGGCGTGTGTCCGCTTGGCCCCGCATATCTCCCCTGTTCCTCCTTCCTCCCGCCTCCTTGTACATCCTCCTTGTGGGGGGAGCGGGAGAAGGACGAGGCGGAGGAGAAGGGAGAGAAAGCGCTCCTCGTGATTTGAGTCGTTTGGGGTTTCTCGTCCTGGTGTGAGTCGTTCGGGCCCTTCTTCCTGGTGTGAGTCGTTCGGGCTCTTCGTGGTGTGAGTCGTTCGGGCTCTTCGTCCTGGTGTGAGTCGTTCGGGCTTCTCGTGGTGTGAGTTGTTCGGGCCCCTCATCCTGGTGTGAGTCGTTCGGGCCCCTCCTCCTGGTGTGACTCGTTCGGGCTCCTCGTGGTGTGAGTCGTTCGGGGCCCGCGTCGTGGTGTGAGTCGTTCGGGCTCCTCGTGGTGTGAGTCGTTCGGGCGCCTCGTCCTGGTGTGAGTCGTTCGGGCCCCTCCTTGTGGTGTGAGTCGTTCGGGCTCTTCGTGGTGTGAGTCGTTCGGGCCCCTCGGCCTGGTGTGAGTCGTTCGGGCTCCTCGTGGGGCCTCTTGGGAGCCTCTTGGAGCCTCTTGGGGCCTCTGGGGGGCCTCTTGGGGGCCTCTGGGGGGCCTCTTGGGAGCCTCTTGGGGCCTCTTGAGGCCTCTTGGGGGCCTCTTGGGGGCCTCTTGGGACCGCTTGGGCGCCTCTGGGGGGCCTCTTGGAGGCCTCTTGGGAGCCTCCTGGGGGCCTTGAGGGGGCCATCTTGGCCCCTCTGGGTGCCTCCTCAGAAGCGCTAGTGAAAGCTGCCCCCTGAAAAGGACAACATGGGGCCAAAACCTTCGTAAAAGCAATGATGTTGCTATGAAGGAGGATGAGCGCGGCCCCCCCAGGACGCCAAAATGGGGCCAAAACCGTAGTAAAATCAATGATTTTGGCTTTAAAGAAAAGCAGAGGGGCCAAACTGGGTCCCCCCGTCGGGGCCAGAATCCTCGTGAGGGTCGTCGTTTTTTAGCCCTCCCAGGAGTCGAAAAAGACCCCTCCAACGACCCGCGAAACCCCCTCTCCAGGTCCAGGGGGAGGGGGTAGGGGGAGGGGTAAACCCCTCCCCGAAGGGGAAGAAGGGGGGTTGAGGACAGAGAGAGCTCCCTAAACCACTCACGCCCAAAGGGCTGGTGGGATTGTAGGCCATGATCTCGTGGTCCAGCGCCGTGGGAGCAGCGTCCGCTGCTGAGCGCACCATGCGTCGGCCACGCGCAGAGGGGGGTAGGGGGAGGGAGGAAGGCTTCTTAGAAACACCCATGCTTCTTGAAAGGCGCGGACCTTGTCTGTAGATGTAGGGTCGGCGCCTCCTAAGAAGCAGCCTCGGCGCCTCCTAAGAAGCAGCCTCGGCGCCTCCTAAGAGGCAGCCTCCTAAGAAGCCTTCTCCCCTCCCCCTACTCCCGTGTGCGTCCGGCCGAAGAGTGGCCGTGGCCCATTATGCGCGGCTTTCGGGAGGGCCTGGGGGGGGTCAAACTCAGAGGAGGGCGAGTTGAGACAAAGGCAGTAGTTGGCCTCTGGGAGGCGCCTTCATCGCCACGGCTGGACGCAGCTCAGAAAATTTGTGCGTTTGGACCTTGGAAGAGGTCCAGGTCCCGGGACCGATGTTGAGTTGCCGTTGTCTCAACGCGCCATCATCCCATAATCCTCCGCTGCACGAAAGAGTGGTCTTTCGCCAGAGTGGCCCATTTTGCCTGGCTTTCGGATGAGCTTGTGGGGGAGGGAGGTCAAATCCAAGCACGCGGGCCGTTATTTTCGCATCGCACGCAGCGATCTGCATTCCGCGCGCCAGAGGCCACCCTTGCCTAGAGTCCCTCTTGGGTGTGGCCGAGATCTCCGAATTCCCCCCCCCCCGAAGAGAAAAGAACGGCCGCTCAGAACAGCAAGGAGAGCTCGGGAATTGCATCCCTAGAAGTGCGGCTCGCTCGCGCTAAACGTCGAGGGTGTGACGCAGATCCCACCCGAGTCGGGTTTGGGGTCCCCACACCTCGTGTCGTCTCACTATTCCCATCCATCGTGATGTCGGCTGGGGGTTTAAGGTGGCGAGGGGTCCTGGGACCGACTTTGACCGGACCCTCGTCCCCCCTGTCGACCGACTTATTCGGGGCCCATCCAGTGCAGACTTTCGGCCGCTTCCAACATCCATCCTCGCCTCCTTGACGTCCTCCTCCGCCGTTGCCATGCTCAGCACGTTCGCTGCTTTACCCAAACATACCCGTTCCACCTTATCGACCAACGTACTTCTGACGTGCGCGGTGTCTGTCTGTCCTCATTCCTCCCTGCTCCTCCTTTCTCTTCCTCCTCGTCGTACAAAGCCCATTGCGTCAGAGTCGCTGGCAGCCCGATTTCACAGCCTGCGCTGCTGTCACGATATGCTCTTCGCGCCGCCCAGCGCCGAAACAAACAACTACAACAACAACAGCAACAACAACAGCAACAGCAACAGCAATAATACAAATAACAACAGCAACAACACCAACAACAAGAATAGCAACAACAACCAACAGCAGCAGCAGCAGCAGCAACAACAACAACAACAACAGCAGCAGCAACAACAACACAACGTCCACCCCCGACAGCCGCAGGACTGGCGCACCGAGGGCATCGACTACCGCGTGCTGGGGCCGATCGGCAAGCAGCTCAACACTGGAGCCTTCGCAGAGGCGGTGTTCTACCTGCGGCCGTTGAAGGCAGTGCTGGCTTCCGGCCCTGTCGTCCACACCCCTAGGGGGAGGGCGGAGGCTTATCAGAGGAGAGCGAATTGAGACAACGTTAGTGAGCCTTCGGGGGCTCTCGTCGCCATGGCGGGACGCAGCTCGGACGACTGTTGCGTTTGGACTCCGGGAGGGGTCTGGGGATCGAATTTGAGTTGCCGTTGTCAACTCGCCTTGCTTGGAGTTTAGGACGTTATTGGGCGTTCGGCGCTGCTGTTTCCCACCAGCAAGAAAACACTCAGTGGGGCCAGAGGCCTTCGGGTACCTTCGGAGACCTCCTGGGGCACGAGAGGAGGAGGGACGAGAGAAGAGGAGGCTACGCCCGCCAGTGCTGCGCCATTGAAGGCGATGCTGGTCTGCGACCTTGTCCTCCACATACCGAGGGAGATCCCCGAGATCGTTCTGGAAGATCCGCGGGCATTAGCATTCCACGCGAGGGACGGCCCTCTCTCGGAGGTGGACGTATCACCCGAGGCGATGGAGCGCGGCTGGAAACGGATTTGCATTTTTGCGCTGTTGTTCGGCACCACGGCGATTGAGGTCCAGAGCACCCCAGAAGCGATCCGCGATGCTTTGAGGTCGCCAGCCTTGGAGCTGGGCTGGTCTGGGCTCCTCCCGTGCAACTATGCGCAGCGGCAGCAGGCTTAGCGTCTTCCTCCACCCATTCCCCCTCCCTCCTCCGTCCTGCTTCTTTGGAGTAGGACAAGGAAGAGGAGGGAGGAGAGTGTGTTCGTCGTCGCTGACCCGCGCGCATGGGGGAAGGGAGTCTGTATTTCCCCCCATCCCCCCCCCCATCGGCGTTCGAGGGGTTGGAGAGGGTTATCGCTGGAAGGTCGAGGGTCACGGGTCTGGAGGAGGAGGGGATGTTGGAGGGCGGGGGGTCCAGGGTCCCAGTTTCGGCGAAGAGGGGGGGGGGGAGAGAGATTTTGCGACGCACCACGCCCGGTGAGAGGCACTCTCTCCAAGATCTTGCAGCCAGGTGACGTGCGCCATGTTGATAGGGTATTGGCCCCCAGTGACTTGCGACGCATTTCGCTCTGCATTCCTGGAGGGAGGGAGAGAGGAGCAGGAAGCAGATGGTGAGGAGGAGGAGACTTTGCAGACAAGACCTGGATCTGCTCTCGAGGATCCCGGCCAGTCTCTCTGAGGGGCGTGCAACTAAGGTGGGAGAGCACCTTTGAGGCCATCCAGGGGGGGGGCTCGAACGGTCTCCTCGTCCCGCCGATCCTGACGGAGCTGGTACTGAACCGGTACCTCAGCTCGGACGTCTGGTCCTTCGTGGAGGAGGTCGCGACCGCTTGGTCGGATGCGGAGCTGATCCTGCCTGCACACTTCGACACGCCGGTGGCCGCCGGAGTCTCCGAGTGGAGAGATGCGTTCCGGCGTGCCTTTGGCGAGCCAGGCGGCCTGGGACTTCTCCAGAGCTCGGGTGGTGAACTGCCGGCGCGGGGTCCACAGCCACAGGAGGCAGACTTGGAGTTCATCCGGAACATCAGCGACTCGCTCACGAATCTGGGCATCATTGATCCGCCAGAGCGCATGACCTATGCGTCCGGCGCGGAGGCCGATGGTTTATCAAGGGGTTGACGTGTTGTGACAGGCCAGGTCAGGTCAGGTCAGGGCCGATCGCGCGCGGAGGCCGCGCACGCCCCACAAGTCGAGACGGCGGTTGAAAAAAAAAATCGATGCAGTAGCACACACACACACCCCTCTAAAATAACGACGTCGCTGGCAAGCTACTGCGAAACTGTGAAGTCGACGAAATTAGCTTCGAATTTTGCCAAATCAAAAGAGTGGTGTGGCATGGGTCCCAAAAGAGTGGTTGGATGAGTATACACGATGGCACACGCGCTGCGGCCTGCTCTTCTGGCTGGCGCTCGTTCGCAGAAGTGTCATCGTAGCCGCCATATGGCGCGCTCCAGAAAGGTCCTCGCCTTCGAGGGTCGAAGGAGTTGGCATCTTTTCAGCAGAAGATGGCAGAAGCAAAACGAAGCCGCCTCCACTGGCGGAAGCTGGCAGAAGGCCGGCGGAATGGGGCGGAAGTAAAAGTGCGCCCCCCAGAGATGTCAGTTGATTTTGGATTCAGAGTTTCTGGAATCGGCCGTATGTTTGCACGCAGGTGGAGCAAGAGTGGGAGGAGCAACAGGAGAACCGTGAGAAAGAGGGGCAGGAGGAAGAAGACCTTCAGCGGCCCAGGTGGGTGGAGAGAGAGAGAGAGAGACTGGACTGGAACTCTGGGAATCCGATTGATCTCTCAACAAACCGAGCCTGACTTCGCAAGCAACGCTGCCGAGCATCCGCAAGGATTCTGAGACGAGAGAGAAAGAGAGAGAGAGTCGAAGAAGAAGATGAAGAAGAAGAAACGGTATAGACATGTCTTAAACGGCCCTCGCGGATTTCTGCTAGAATCGGCGCTGGGCCACCCTGACGGTGCTCCGCGCGCCAGGGAGGTGGGTCCAGCGCTCAGCGTAGATCCAAGAAATCCGCGCGGACCTCCGAAAGTTCATGTTACGCCACTTTTGATGTCTTTAGAGAGAGAGAGAGAGAGAGAGAGAGAGAGAGAGAGAGAGAGAGGGAGGGAGAGAGAGAGAGAGAGACAGAGAGAGAAAGAGAAAAAGCAAGACACATAAAATATAGAGAGATAAAGAGAGAGAGAGAGAGAGAGAGCGCGCGAGCGAGAGAGTGATCATTACTCCTGTGACTTCGAGGAGAGCAGATGCCCATCGCGGGCTAGTGGACCCAACACGGACCAGCTTCCGTATACGGCTCTATTTCCCCATGCCGTGTTATCCGGATGGCTGTCCGCATTGGAAATGGCCATACTGGGGCGTTCCAGAAAGGGCATCTACGGATCGATCAGTGCCCCTCGCCCTCGCCGGAAGCTTGCGGCAGGCAAGCGAAAGTTAATGGGAGCAAAACGAGGGCAGCTCCGCCGGCGGAAGCGGGCGGAAGGCCAGCAGAAGCCGGTGAAGTGAAAGATGCGCCCCCAACAGATGTAATTTTGAATTCGGGGTTGTAGGAGCGGGCCATGAGAGCCGACCCAGTGTTAGCGAGCACAGGTAGCATTGATATCGATTTCAAAGGTGGCAAGTGCGACGGCATATTGCAGCATAGAGATCGCCCGCAAGTTTAAGTCGACGTTTCTGCGCTGAATTGATGCTGACCTTATTCATGCTGATCTCAACGGCGGTAAGTGTGACCGGATATCGCAGCCCAGAGACCATCCGCAATCTTAGATGAATGGCTCCAGTATGCAAACATGGCTCCGCGCGCGCGATGGAGCAATGAATGCACCAGCTGGCCAGACGCAGCCGAGACGGGTCCCAGCACGCAGGAGGAGATGCCGAGCAGAGACGAGCCACAATGTTCGCCACTGCTGCACCCTCATCTGCAGCCCCTGCTGGCCGGCGACGAGGAGGCGATCTATTGGGCCCTGCGGGGCCTCCACGTGGCACACAAGCCCGCGACGCACGGGCGCGGCCCACGGATTTCAGTCTCCGAGAGGAGGGATCCCGCAACGTTCGCGGCATTGCTCGAGCTTGGCCTCCAGGCCAACGACGAGGACGAGATCTGCGTCGAGCCCGAGGGCCTGCAGAGCCCGTCCTCCTCTGCCAGGGCAGCCCTCAAGGTCAGACTAAAGAGGGTCGCCGGCAAGGCCAGGCGAGGCTCGGGCGCTGGGTGCGCCCGAGCAGAGGCGATCATTCAGGGCGACAGCTCAGGCCCCGACCCCAGTGAGGCAGATCCTGCTGTCCAGGCGGGTGCAGCCTGCCAGGCTCGCCAAAGGGACGCACGAGAGCACTTCATGGTGCGTGCTCTGTCGCGGCTGGGTCCAGAGCTCGAGAGCAACGCGGAGGTGATATACTTGTTGCTGCGAAGCCACCATGTTCCACAGCATCAAGGCGACGGCCCACGGATTACGGTCTCCAAGCGGACCGACCCCGAGACGTTCGCGGTGTTGGTCAAATTTGGATTTCAGGCCACCGCCAAGAACGAGGTCATCGTGGAGCCGCAGCCAGAGCAGCGCCCGAAGAAGGTCGGCGCGGAAGGCCTCACGCATCTAGACCCGCGAGCACGAAGAGCTCCGGCCCCCCGTGCGAGCGCGCCGACTTCCGCTGAGGCTACCGGCTCCCGCTGGGCCGCCTGTCAGCTCGGGCCCACCCTCCGCATCCCGGCCGCGCGCCCTGCTCCGAGCCCTCACTCGGCGCCGCCCGCCGCCGCGGGGATCGCGGCGCCGCGCGCGCGCGAGAGGGCGGCGAGCGCGGTGCCGCGCAGCCGCAGCAGCACGTCAGCCGCGCCTGGCGACGGAGCGCCGAGCGCGGCGCCGAGCCACCGAGCTGCCGAGCCGGGGAGCGCCCCAGGCATGCCACCGAGCCACCACGGACGCTCGCCGTCGCCGAGCCACCGCGGGAGCCTTGCCCCGAGCCACGGCGCGGCCAGCGCGGCCACCGTGCTTGCGCCAGGCCGCGCCGTGGTTGCAGGGCTGACCGCTCTCGCGCCGCCAGAGTGGTCCAGGCAGCCCAGCGCGGCCAGCTCGGCGGGCCTGGCGCGAGCCCCGCAAAGCGTTGCGGAGCAGCAGGAGGCGGCGGAAGGCCCCCGCCGCCTGGAGCCTCCACCAGAGGCTCCAGGAGGGTCTCTGTGGGCCGGCCTGCGCCCGCGGCACCTGGAAAGCTTCCAAAGGCCCGGTGCTTCCAGCAGGGGCCGGCTGCCTCCGCACCGGCGGGCGCCACTCTCCGCGCCGGGAGGCGACGCCGACAGGGTCGACCCTTGCCTGGCCTACTGGTGTCCGAAGTCTCCTCGCTGGTGGGCCCCGGTGCTCAGAGGAGAACAACACATCGATTCCGATGCCGATACCACAACATACCACAATATTTAGCTTGACCACGCCCTTCTAGGCATCCTGAGTGGCCCTCGTCGCCACGGCTGGACTCGCCTCGTAATCCTAGTCCGAACGCGCCACTGAAGAGGCCCAGGGAGCAGCGGTGTCGGCACACCCCCTGAGATCCAGGTGTCTCAGTTTTTCTGCGCCGGGTGTTCTCGCTCAGTTCCTGGCCCCGGGGCCCTCACAGATGGATATGGCTCGAAAAAGTGCCGGAAAGATGCGGTCCGGAGCTCTGGCCTTGATTTTTCACGATTCCAACTTTCTCGCCACGTCGGACTTCAAGGCCTTTGCTCCCTGAGGTGCAGGCCGCCCAGCGCGTGACCGCCGAAGCCCAAAGGGGCCTCTGCGAGAGGCTGGCCCAGAGGCCCCCGCCGCGCGCCCGCGAGCCCGAGCCGCGGGCCGCGCTCTACGAGATGCCCGAGCCCCGGCTGCTGCGCCTGAAGCGCGAGCAGAGTAGGCGGTGCGACCAGCTCTCCCGCCCGAGGTCTGGGGGACAAATGGCCTGAGGCCTGTGGGCGTGATTTCCCACGATCTTGGAATTTTCTTGCTTCGTCGGATCTCAGGGAAGATACCGACGCCGCTAATCCCCGGCCCTCTCTTGGGGCGCCTTCGGCCCAGAACTCCGAGGCGAATTCCGCCATGGAAAGGCGAGGGCCGCCCGATAGCCCCAAAGGGCAAAAACGAGAGAAGGGCAGCGGGGTCGGTGGTACCTTCCCAGATTCGCGACGCTTTATTTTTCCACATCCTGAGATCCTGGTGGTTCAATTTTTCGAGCTGGACGTTTTCGCCTAGTTGCGGGCCTTGGCACCCTCGCAGATCGATCCGGCTCGAAAAATGGCGCCGAAAGATGAGGTCTGGGGTTCCAGTCGTGATTCCTCGTGATGTCTCAATTTGTTCGATACGTCGGATCTGAGAGTATTACGTGGTCCCTAGAAGTCCCGATCCTTTCCCCTGGGCCGGTCTGTCATCCCGACCGGGTCGCCTTTTGACGGTCCTGGGGCCCGGCTGGCCCCCCAGGGGCCGAAGACAGTCACAAATTATCCGTCGTGATAACCCCAGGAAGCATTTAAGAAACCCCTCCCCCCCCCCCCACTCCGGCAAATCGATAACCCTTCCGCACCCTGGAAGCGTTACCTGGCACCAGGAGCCCTCCTTTGTGTCCGGATGCTAAAGCTATCGTTCGGTTATTTCGGCCCTTCGGAATATCGAATAAAAAATTCGGAGCTACGATATCGCCGGGGGGGGTCTTAAATGCTTCCTGGGGTTATCTTAACGACGCGAGTATGTCTGGGTTGAGGAGGAAAAAATAGACAGACACAATTAATCGTCGATCTCCAGGAAACTAATGAAAAGATGGGAAGTGAAATTTGGACATGGGGCTTGTGTCTATTCATATAAACGCTGCGCTCATTACGCCGGCCCCTAGTGTTGCATCGCTGGCTTTGGCCCGCGCGTGCGTTGCCCATGTTGCGCTGCTCGGCGGAGGTCGTTTTCCAGCGACGTTACGTCAGCAGTCTTGGATGTGGAGCAGTCCTATGCAGCTGTTTCTGGGGGTGGTTGTTTGGGAGCCGTCATGGGTATGTGGCACCATCGTGAGTTGGGCGTGTCACCCATGGAGTTGGGTTTGTCACCCATGAAATTCCGCGGTTGGGCCATTCGAGTGCTTGCTTGGGGTCCGTTTGCGGTTATGTTGCCATTTCCGTAGGGCGCGTTGTTGCTTGCGAGGGTGTTGGACTTCATTCGGCCCGATCTACGCCGAATCTTGCGGGACCCTGGGTACGCCTGCATACGAGTTGAACATGCTCGGGGAGGGTAGCAGAAGGTTTCTTGGGATCCCTGGGAGACCTCTCGGGGGCCTCGTGGCGGTATTTGTGGGACCTCCTGGGGCCTCACGGGGGCTTCTGGGAACCTCTTGGGGGCCTCTTGGGGGCCTCTTGGGAGCCTCTTGGGGCCTCTTTGGCTCTTGGGGGCCTCTTCTGGGCCTCTTGGGGTCCCGGGGGGGGGGGCAAGAGCTGGAAATATCCGTTCGGGTCCCCCGTCTGGGCCACCTCTTGGAGCCGTCTTGAAGGCCTCTTGGGGCGATCTCTGGCCGTTTTGGAACGCCAGGAGGCGGTGATTTGTTCAAAAACCTAAGGGAAAATCTATGATTGTTACATCTCGGGCCCTCTGAGGACGCCTCTTAAGAGGCGTCCTCAGAGGGCCCGAGATGCCCCAAGAGGCCTCCAATTGGAGGCCTCTTGGGGCATCTTGGAGGCGTCTTCGGCGGTCTGGAGGCCATCTTGAGCGTCTTGGACAACGCGGAGCCCTCTTGGACCGTCTTGGGGACCTCTTGGGGCCCTCTTGGAGCGTTCTGGTGCGCCCGAAAGGCTGCACCCAGGAGGAAAGCCCTCTCTGACCCCGACTGCCCGGGCTTCTCCTGGGGTATTTTTTCGTCCGGGGACCCCAGCTTCGCGCGCGCGAGCTAGACATACTCTTTACCAGGTTACCGGAGATCCTTGCACGCCTCTGGCCCGTTGGGCCAGCGAACGTGTGCGTTCTGGGCCCATTCGGCACGTCTGGGTCCTCTGCAGGTCGGCCCCCACGCTGCAGCGCGCCCGGGCGCGAGACGGGGCGCCGAACGGCATCCGCCCGGGGGCACCGCCGCCGGGCGCATTGTCGGAGGCGCTGCCGGCGGCAGCAGCCGCGCGGTTGCCGCAGCGCGGCCCGGCGGAGCGCGCCGCGGAGCCCCCGCGGTGCCGTGGCGGTGCCGCCCACGCCAGTGAGGGGTCGGCGGGCCGGCGGCTGGCGGCCGCCGATCCGGGACTGGTTTCACGCGGCGTTTCGGAAAAGAGCCGCCACCACGGAGCGGGCATCAGGCAGTGGCGGTGCGTCCCGGCCTGTCTGTTGGCCCACCAAGTGATGATCTGAGAGCGGTTTCTGATTTGCTCGGAGTGCTCTCAGAACATTTCTGGTTGAGACGATGCTCTTTGAATACATGGTGTTGTATGTTATCGAAGACGCCTACGGCGAGCCACCGCCGCCCCCTGTCATTTTGGAAGCGACCATGCGGCCGAACGTTGAATAAAAAGAAGACAGGAAGAGGAGGCGGCTTCTGGGGAGCAGATTGGGGCACTCCTGGGGTCTCCGGGGAACTGCCTCCTTGGGCCTCTTGGGGGAGTTTGGGAGCTTCTTGGGAGCCTCTTTGACCGTCGCAGGGCGTTCCTGACATGTCTGACGCAGCCGGAAGCCGTCTTGGGGACCTCTTTGGGCCCTCTTTAGGCCTTCTCAGGGCCTACAGGGCCGTCTTGGAGGCCACTTTGGGCGTCTTGAAGGCCTCTTGGGCCGTCTTGGGGCCCGCTTGGGGCCGTATTGGAGGCCATTTGGGCTGTCATAGGGCAATCTTGGAGGCCTCTCGGGCGCTGTGGGGGCGATCTTGGAGGCCTCTTGGGCCGTCTTAGGCCTTCGGAAGGCCGGCGAGAGGCAAGTGCCAATAAACAAACCTAGGAATCAAATAATCAATGATTTGGGCATCTTCGGGCTTTCCTGGAGGACCTTTTGGAGGCCTCTTGGGCCGTCTTGGAGGCCTCGTGGGGGCCTCTGGGGCCGTCTTGGAGGCTTCTTGGGCGAACTTGGAGGCATCTTGAACTCTCTTGGGCCGTCTTGGAGGCCATATTGAACCAACTTGGACGAACTTGGAGGCCGTCTTGGCCGTCTTGGAGGCCATCGTGGGCCATCTTGGAGCCATATGGAGCAGTAGCAACCTTGGCAACCACCTCAGCTTTCCAGGTGGCCGGCGCAATGGACCGACGCCCCAGGGGGAATGTTTTTTAGAACCAAAGAATGTGGTAACAAGTTCAGCACGTCGGGCACCCTTGTGCTAAATCAACAGGGCACGGCCAATCCCGCCACCGTGCCTGGGTGTTGGGTATGAAGGCTATTGGATGTTCGTTGGGATCTCGTGGGAGGCTTCTTGACCTCTTGGGGCCGTCTTGGGGCCTCCTGGGGGCCTTTGGGCTTCTTAGGGCCTCCTGGGCGCCTCTTGGGGCCTCCTGGGGGCCTCTTGGGGCGGAAGGCTCAGATTGTCGGTTCGTGTTCCCTCTCTTGAGCCCCTTTGGAGGCCGTCTCGGGGCCTTCTCAGGCCGTCTTGGGCGCCTCTTGGGCCATCGAGAGGCGCTTTTATGCCGTCTTGGGGCCCTCTTCGAGGCCCCTTTGACCGCCTTGGGGCGGTCTTCGGGGCCTCTGGGGCCATCTTGGAGCCTCGGAAAGCCGAAAAGGCGAGAACGCCAAAATCTTTCAAATACCTCAGGTCAGTCAATGGTTTTGGTCTCTTGGGGCCCTCTTTGGAGGTCTCTTGGAGGCCTCTTGGGCCGTCTTGGAGGCCTCTTGGGCCGTCTTGGGAGCGATCCTTCGGCGACTTGGGGTCCTCTTGGACCGCCTTGGGCACCTCTTGGGGCCCTCTTGGCCTGTCTTTGGGTCCTCTTGGGCCCCAGAAGTTCACGCGCCACCACTTCCCAAAGCCCAGGGGGCCCGCCGGGAGCCCCGGGAGATTTTGGACTTTCGTGTCCGGGCCCTTTGAAGACTCCTCAGGACTGAAGATTGAGGCTTAGAGGATTGGGCCCAGGACCTGAGGACACGCCCACTCCGTGCCCAGAGGCACAGTGGCGGATCAGAATATTGTTCTTGTTTCTAGAACATTAATTTGTTCTGGGAGCATTTCGTGGTAGGCCTGTCGGAATGCCGGGACGGTCGACCCCTGCCCAAAAACAGGTCTTGGCGCTTTTCGCCGTTTTCTGGCTCTGGGGGCCCTCCACGGGCCTTGGGACCGTCCAAAAGTGGTAGGGCCCCAGGGTCCAGGATCCGTTTCCCTCAGGACCCGCTCCCTTCATGCCAAGAGAGTGGTTTTGGGAGCGGCCGAGGTGGCGCGCGCGCGCTCGCGCACGCGCCTCGTCCCATTCGTCCTCACCTATTCCCCCCCGGCCATGTTTCCCCAATCGTCATCACTCTTGTGCTCTTCCTGACGTGCGCCTTTCCCGTCTCACAGTCTCTCCTTAATCCTCATGTTGCTCTTCCTCCTCCTCCGCCTCCTCCTCTTCCTCCTCCGCCTCCTCCATCCTGGCCCCCCATCCTCCGCCTCATCCTCCCATTCCTCATCCCATACCCTCCTCATCATCAGCATCAGCAGCATCAGCATCATCCTCATCATCCTCTGGAGGAGGAGGAGGAGGAGGCGGGAAGGGAGGACGAGGAGGAGGAGGAGGAGGACCAATGTAAACCCAAGGCCCTTTAACGATGTTGCAAGAAAACCTCACTCCAAGGTCCCTCTGCATAAGTCCAGGCAAGGACTTATTGTAATGGCCTCCGGCCAGTGCCGCCGATCCGGGGCGCTCCCGATGCGTGTGGGAACGGACGATGACGACGACGACGACGACGACGACCGACGACCGGGTCAACGACGGACGATGATGACGACGACGTCCCTCCTCCCCCCGCTGCCCTCCCCGGTTTCTTGGACCTCCCCCCCCCGCTTGAGCTCGACCCCCCCCTCCGTCCCCGCTCGAGCTTCCTCCTTGGACCCCCCCCCCAGCTTGAGCTCGACCCCCCCCCTCCGCTCGAGCTCGATCCCCCCCCCCGTCCTCGCTCGAGCTCCCCCCCCCCTCTCGATTCTTGGACCCCCCCCCTCCGCGCTGACCCCCCCCCCTCCCGCTTGAGCTCGACCCCCCCCCACCCTCGATTCTTGGACCCCCCTCCCCCCGCTGACCCCCCCCCGCTTGAGCTCGACCCCCCCCTCCGTTCGACCCCCCCCCCGTCCTCGCTCGAGCTCCCCCCCCCCCTCGATTCTTGACCCCCCCCCCCCGCTTGAGCTCGACCCCCTCCTTCCGTTCCGACCCCCCCCCCCCCCCCACCCCCCCTCCTCGCTCGAGTTCCCCCCCCCCCCCGTCCTCGATTCTTGGACCCCCCACCCCCCCGCGCTGACCTCCCCCCCCCCCCGCTTGAGCTCGACCCCCCCCCCCCTCCGTCCCCGCTCGAGCTTCCTCCTGCGACCCCCCCCCCCCCCCCTTGAGCCGACCCCCCCCCCCGTCCTCGCTCGAGCTCCCCCCCCCCCCTCGATTCTTGGACCCCCCCCCGCGCTGGAGCGTTCACTGAATTACGTGGATAATTCGCCGGATCCCCCGCCCCCTCCCAGAGCGAAGCTTGAGCGAGCTCAAGCCCACGCTCTCAGAAACTCAGACGCCGGATCGGCGGATTTGCATTGCGGGAAGTGTCCTGTTGGGAGACAACCGTCTGAACATATTTCCCGTGCCAAACACCATCTTTGGGACTTCAACGCTGCGAAGCAACGTCACTGTTGCGTCCTGACGATCGTAAACCGTGCCAGAACATTCTTCCTGGGACTTCAACACCGCGAATCAACGTGACTGGTGCGCCCTGACAGTCCTGCATCGTGCGAAAACACCACTTCTGGGACGCCAGCCATAAGAATCCGTGAAGGTGCTGTAAACTGAAGACAAATTCACGCGGCTCCAAACAGAGACATTGTTAGACAGGGTACCGGCCTCTATGCGTGAAATTTTGCGCGCGTCGCTAAGGCGAGAGCCACAGGTTGAAAACGCCCCGCCCTGTATCCGTGAAGCTCTTCCAAACGTGTAAGACGAGTGAGCGCAGAGCTCTGGTCAGAGCCACATGTTGAAAACGGCCCGCCCTCCATCCAGGAAGCTCTCAAAGTTTTAAGACGAATGCGCGCGGCGCCAAGGCGCTAAGGCGAGAGCAACACATCAAAAACGTCAAGCTGTTGCAACTTCTGAGCCTACGGGTCATAAAGGGTGTGGAAGTCTCACTTGAAACGCCTGGCCCGTCTCGGGGTGCGACAGGGATGGACGAGTGATGAGGAGGCATAGGGAGGGGAGGGAGGGAGGGAAGAGGAGGAGGAGGAGGAGGAGGACCACCACGACGACGACGACGACGACGACACCGACGACCTCCCTGGTGCGCTCCAACTCGCGTCCTCCGACGCAGCTTGGCACAGTCGCGCCGTGCCCGGGTGGGCCCCACGGGCGACCTCGGCCGGTGCCGTTCGGGCGGCCATGGCCCCGCGCAGCGGGTCGGGGTCGAGGCATCTGCGAGCCGCCCCCTATTGCGCGGAAAGGGAGGATTACAACGAGGAGGACGAGGGGGAGGAGAAGGAACACTTGAGCACTTCAGATGGCTTCATTGCCAGCCTGTGTGGGAAAACACGAATGCAGCGGTGGGAGGCACGTGCCTGCAACAGTTGTACTGGTCTACGTGCTAGAAGATCATTATTCGCCGCGTCCTGGCTAGAGCACGGCCTGTAGGTCAAGCCGAGTACCGAGACGAGGAAGTGGAGGAGTAAGAGGAGGAGGAGGAGGAGGAGGAGGAGAGGAGGAGAAAGCTGACCCACAAGCGGGCCCCCAGCGTGGATAGTGACAGCAGCTGGCTAGGCGGGCGGCGAGGCTGGGAAGAGGGCCAGATCGAACCCAGGGTGCATCAGCGATGCTTCAGTGCACGCTTTTGCCCCGCGCCCCCTTCACCTTGAGACCCGGCAGGCACTCCTCGGGGCCGACTTCGAGGGATGAGGAGGAGGAGGAGGAGGAGGAGGAGGAGGAGGAGGAGGAGGAGGAGGAGGAGGAGGGAGGAGGGAGGAGGAGGAGGAGGAGCAGAGGAGCAGCAGGAGCAGGAGGGAGGAGGAGGAGGAGGAGGAGGAGGAGGAGGAGGCCTCCTCACCGCTTTTGCAGAGAGCAGCCCCATTCTGCCCCTCCCTGCCCTCGGGTCGGCCTCGTCGCCGCGCGTCCCACTGCGACTGACCTGGCCAGAGGGCGCTCTGGTCCTGCGTCTCGCCGGAGGGGTGGGCCAGGGCTCCGCGATCGGCAGCGCAGGCGTCGTCCACGAGTCACCCATGGGGTCGCGCAGCGCGCCACTCTGCCCGCGGAGCGGGAGGGGGGAGGAGAGGGGAGGTGAAGGGAGGGGAGGGTGGGGGGATGGAGGGTCAGGCGCAGGGGGGGGGGGGGGGGGCAGAACGTAGAGGGAGGGGGAGGGAGGACGGAGAGCTGTTGCTGTCCACGCGGCGCACCCAACTGAGAGTCAGGGGCGTGGACATAGCTCCGTAACAGCAGCTTACGCCAGTCACGGAATATGTATTGGTTCGGTTCGCCGACCGGCAGGCGGCAGGAACCATGATCGGCATTGCGACGTGCGACGGACAGCCCCGCTTTGAAAAGGAACCGTTCTGCATCCGTTGACCATTTCCCCCAGCAGTGTGCGCTCGGTTTTCCTATAGGCACTGGATGGGTGTCCCGGGTTTTCGGCTGGTGCCCGAGTGGTGCCCGCCCGTGGGCGCCCCGTGGGCGCCCCGCGGACGCCCCGTGCGCTTACAGCGCATAACTGACACACCGTACCGTACACGACACAGCTTGCAACGCATAGCTCACACGACACAGCTTGCACCGAATAGCTCACACAACGTATCTTTCACCGCATACCTTACACCGCCTGAATTGTACAACACAGCTCACACCAGATAGCTCGCACGATGTAGCTTACGCGTCGTAGCTTATACCGCAAATATTCCACCACACAGCTTACACCGCACAGCTTATACAACGTGCGCTTCACCTTCACAGTGAAACGACTCACTGCTTGTGGTTCACGCTGGCGAGCATGTTAACTTGGGGTCACAGACAAGCAACATCTCAGGCGAGAGCACAACTTTGAAAGGGAAGCGGCATTCATCATTGCAACTGTTGCACAAGTCGACATGTGGTAGTACTGTTTGAAGAAGCCTCAGGCGAGAGGGCCACTTTGAATACGTGCCAGCCTCCATCAGTGTAACTGTTGTACCTTTCAAGGCGAACGTGCGCGGCGCTAAGGCGATAGCCACATGTTGAGAATAGCCAGCCCTCCATCTGTGTAGTTGTTGGCGAATGTGAAGGTGAATGTGCGCGGCGACAAGGCGAGAGCCACGCTTCGAAAACAACCACCCAGCCCTCCATCCGCTCAAGTGTTGTAATGCTTGATCTTCGGGCAGTAGCTTACAAGAAAGTCTCAGGCGAAACGACCAGCCCCGCCCACGGGCACGCCTGATGTGGCGACGGGGGGGAGTATTTGTCCAGCTGCCTGAGGCAAGTCCCGGCGTTCCCGCACCGTGCCAGACCAGCACCTTCGGCGGCGACTGTTCGAGGAGGAACAGGGGGGCGCAACGAGTGACACCTCGTGCCCCGAGGCTTGGGAAAGCCGTAACATGCGACACGCCCTTCCGCACCGTGTCGTTTTTTTTAGTCTTCGTCGGTTTCCTCTCTTTCTTCCGTTTTTGTCTTGGGCTCCTGTGGATCAGTTTTGGGGCCAGGCCGTCGTAGTGCTCTCCTGGCTTGGGGCCTTCTTAGCCGTCTGGGGAGTCTGTTGCGCGGTCGTCGTGGGGCCGTCAAAAGAGAGCATCATGACTCCTCAGGGGGGTCGGGGCGGGACCCGGGGCGGGACCCGGCGCGGCTGCAGTCGAAGCCCAAATCGCTTTGGACATCCTCGCAAAATCGCTCTTGGCGCTGCTAGAACTCCATTCCCGGCGTACATTTTGGATGCCCGGAGCCAACTGTCGGCCACTTCGTGCTCTTCGACTTCCCAGAACTCCATTCCCGGCGTACATTTTGGGTGCCCGGAGCCAACTGTAAGCCATTTCGTAGTCTTCGAGTTCCCAGAACTTCATTCCCGGCGTACATTTTGGGTGCCCGGAGCCAACTGTAGGCCTCTTCGTGGTCTTCGAGTTTCCAGAACTCCATTCCCGGGCCACATTTTGGGTGCCCGGAGCCAACTGTAGGCCACTTCGTGGTCTTCGAGTTCCCAGAACTCCACTCCCGGGCCACATTTTGGATGTCCGGAGCCACTTCGTCTTCTTCGAGCTCCCAGAATTCCATTCCCGGGCCACATTTTGCTTACTGGATGTCTCCGTCAGATCTCTCGCCACCTGATTCCCGGTTTGTTCTGTGTCGTCATCGTGCACGGCAAGACGGCGGACCCAGGCGTCATCGTGCACTGGACGTTTCCGCCAGAATCTAATACTTGTAGTAGCAGTAGTAGGAGGAGGCTGAGGCAGGCTGATGCTGAGGCAGGCTGAGGCTGAGGCTGAGGCTGAGGCAGGCCGAGGCTGAGGCCGAGGCCGACGGCAGACTGAGGCTGAGGCTGAAGCAGGCTGAGGCTGAGGCAGAGGCAGGCTGAGGTTGAGGCTGATGCTGAGGCAGACTGAGGCTGAGGCTGAGGCTGATGCAGGGTGAGGCTGAGGCAGGCTGAGGCTGAGGCCGAGGCTGAAGGCAGACTGAGGCTGAGGTTGAAGCAGGCTGAGGCTGAGGCTGAGGCAGGCTGAGGCTGAGGCTGAGGCAGACTTAGGCTGAGGCTGTGACTGCGACTGCCGTTGCTGCTGCGACTGTCATCGCGAATGCGACTACGACTGCGAGAAAGCAGAATTCTACAACTGGGTTCTCATTTGAATATTAAGGGGAATGCTTCCAGATATGCTCCTACACATCGCTTTTAGGTTGCTTTGCCGGGATATTTTTTTTGTATTCGTCGGTTTCCTCTGTTTCTTCCGTTCCTTCTTGGGCTCCAGTGGACCAGTTTTGGGGCCAGGCCGTCGTAGTGCTCTCCTGGCTTGGGGCCTTCTTGGCCGTCTGGGGGGTCTGTTGCGCGGTCGTCGTGGGGCCGTACTTGGGCCGTTGACGTGCTCTCTAACGCCGTCGTGGGTTCCTCTGGAGGCCATCTTGAGCCAGCTTGTGGCTATCTGGGGCCGTCCTGGGCCGTCCAGGGTCCAGGGGCCCTCATGGGCTGTCTGAAACAGTCTTCGAGGATTATTGAGAGATTTGGCGACTGCCTTGGACCATGTGTGGCCGTGTTGGGGGCCTCTAGGGCCGCCTGAAGCTGCAGGAAGCCCGGAAAGGTGAAGATGCCCACTTCTGATCAGAAAATAAGGATGTTGGCTTCTTCGGGCACTATTCGAGGACCGTTTGTGGCCCTCTTGGCCTGTCTTGGGGGCTTCTTGGGCCGCCTTGAGGCCATCTTGGCTTGCATTGAGGCCATATTGGGCCGTCTTTGAGGCATCTTGGGCCATCTTGGCGGCCTTGGTTGCCAGCATCGGCTGTGTTGGAAGCTCGGGAGTACGGGTCCATTGTTATTGCGAAGGCCTTACGGCCGGTGCCGCCGACCCTGAGAACGACGAAGATGAAAACGAGGGGGGGGGGCAGGGGGCGGAGGATGAGTGGGAGGTGGAGGAAGGGTGGAGGAGGTGGATGAGGGGAGGGGGGGGGAGAAGGAGGAGGAGGAGGAGGAGGAGGGAGGGAGGAGGAGAGGAGGAAGGAGGAGAGAGGAGAGGAGGAGGAGGGAGAGAGGGAGAGGAGGAGGAGGAGGAGGAAGGAGGAGGAGGAGGAGGAGGAGGAGGCCAGAGGCTTTCTTGGGACAGCCTGGGGCTCTCTTGGGGCCGTTTGGGGCCGTCCAGGGCTCCTCTTGCGCCGTCTCGAGGCACTCTTGGAGGCCTCCTGGGCACTTTGGGGCTCTCCTGGGCTGTCTTGGGGCAGTTAGGGGGCCCCTTGGGAGCCTCTTGGGGCCTCTTGGGGCTTCTTCGGGGCCTCTTGGGGGCCTCTTGGGGTTGAGAGCTCGAAATGTCCGTTCGGGTCCCCCGTCTGGGCACTCTCCTGGAGCCGTCGTGGGGGCCTCTTGGGCCGTCTTGGACGCGTCTTGGGCCGTCTTGGGGCCCTCTTTGGCAGTTAGGGGACCCTCTTCGGGGCCTCTTGGGCCGTCTCGGGCCGATCTTGGGGGCCTCTTGGGCCGTCTTGGCGCGTCGGGAAGCGGAAGAGGCAAAAACGCCAAAATCTGTCAACAACTTATGGGGAATCCATGAATGTTGCCTCTTGGGGCTCTCGTGGGAAAGCTCCTGGAGGCCTCCTGAGGCGCTTTTCATGCCTCTCGGGCCGTCTGGCGGCCGTCAAGGCGTCTTGGACAGATCGTTCGGCGATTCCGGGTTTTCTTGGGCTGTCCTTGGGGCCTCTTGGGGCACTCTTGGTCCGTCTTGGGGCTTTTGGGGGCTCCAGGACTCCCGGGGGGGCGTCTGACCACGCCCCCCTCGGGACCCCCCCCGGCGGGGGAGGAATCGAAGGGAAGGGGCTTCCCTTCGACTCAATTACGACGTTGCTCAACTTCGCTTTGGCTGGCGCGCTGATGAGGTCCCTGGGAAAGGGGGGAGCTTCAACGAGCCCAGGGAAAGGGGGGCAACGAATCACGGAGATGACGATTTGAACGGACAAGCCCCTCACCCACGCCGACAGGATCGGCGGATTTTTGTACGAAGAGTGTGGCCTCCAGAGCGTGGACCCATACATCTACCCAACCCTCCTGTGTCTGGTTACTGGTGTTCCCAACCCTCCGGTTTTGCATTCTCGCTTTGAATGGAGCATTGCGGTCGCGTCTCCTCCACTTCCTCCTCCTCCTCCTCCGCCACCGCCTCCGCCTCCTCCTCCGCCTCCTCCTCGCCCTCTCTCTCCCTCTCCCTCCCCCTTCTCCTCCTCCCCCTCCTCCTCCCTCTCCTCCTCGTCCTCATCCTCCTCCTCCTCCTCCTCCGCCTCCCCCCCCTCCTCCTCCTCCTCCTCCTCCTCCTCCTCCTCCTCCTCCTCCTCCTCCTCCTCCTCCTTCTGCATCCTGTATCCCTACTTCCGTTGGCGATGCGAAACGCGCAATTGTTGCCATTTTCTTGGGCCTCTAGGGGGTCCAGCGGAGGTGGTTGCCAGGCGAGACCTCGCCTCTCCTTGGGGGGCTGCCAACTACGCAACTGGTTCCACTTTCGTGGGCTCCTGGGAGGTCCAGCGGAGGTAGTTATCAGGCGTTATTTCGCGGCTCGCTGCGAGGCTGCCACCTGCGCAATTGTTGCCACTTTTCGTGGGTTCCTGGGAGGTCCAGCGGAGGCGGTTGTCAGCGGAGACTTCGCAGCTCACTGCGAGGCTGGCAACTGAGCAATTGTTGCCACTCTTCGTGGGCTCCTGAGAGGTCCAGCGGAGGTGATTGTCGGCAGAGACTTCGCGGCTCGCTGCGAGGCTGCCAACTCCAATTGCGCAATTGTCGCCACTCTCATGGGCTCCTGGGAGGTCCAGCGGAGGCGGTTGTCAGGCGAGACCTCGCGGCTCCCCTGGGAGCCTTGGGAGGCTGCAAACTACGCAATGGTCGCCACTTTCGTTGGTCGCCCGTGAGGTCAGGCGGAGTAGATTTTCATCGCAACAT
Source organism: Prorocentrum cordatum (assembly GCA_963575745.1). NCBI lineage: Eukaryota > Dinophyceae > Prorocentrales > Prorocentraceae > Prorocentrum > Prorocentrum cordatum. Next base: position 503,915 of record CAUYUJ010009890.1, read on the forward strand.
GTTTTTCTGTATCTGTACGAGTAGGGGCATGTCCGTATTATACCGCCTCCTAGCTTTCCACGATTGCTGTTCATTTTTTGGTTGACGCCATTGTTTCCGACACTTGGTGCGCGTGACGGCCGGTTTTGGCAACAACGTTGCGCAGTCTCTTTGCTTATGTAATCGCTTCGCTCATTCCGCCAGCCCATATGGCGCACCGCGGTGGCCTGACCGAGAGGTCGTCGGCAGTGCGGAGCTGCAGGGAGCGGCGGCCCCAAAACGTTTCCAGAGGCTCTCAAGAGGGCTTCAAAACGGCTTCAGAGCGCCTCAGGACAGCCGAAGAGAGCCCCAAGACGGCCCAAGGAGGGCATTGGTGCGAGGAGGAGGAGGAGGAGGAGGCGAGAATGAGGAATAGTAATGTGGATGAGCATGACGAGGAGGCCTCTCGATGGCTTCTTGAAGCATTGTGGGGCCAAACTTGGTCGTGGAGAAGGTGCCTCCGTGGGGCCTCTTGGGGTCCTCTTCGAATCTTCTTGGGAGCCTCTGGGGGCCTCTTGGGGCCTCTTGAGGGCCTTTTGGGGGCCTCCGTGGGCCTCTTGAAGGCGTGTTGGCGGCCTCTTGGAGCCTCCCGGGGAACTCTCTGGGCCAAAAGCTCGAAATGTCCGTTCGGGTGCCCCGTCTGGGCTCGCTTTTAGAGCCGTCTCGGAGGCGTCTTGGGCCATCTTAGAGGTCTCTGGGATTGTCTTGGGGCCCTCTTGGGCCCACTTGGGCTTATCTTGGTGGCTCGTTGGGCCGTCTTGGGGCGATCTTTGGGGCCTCTTGGGCACGTTTGGACGCTGTGAACCCCAGACGTCGTATATGCGACAAATGTACGTTTTCCCCCATGGAATGGGATGATTTTTGCTTGTTGTAGCCCTCTGGGAGAGCCTCTTGGGCTCTCTTGGGGCTTCTCGGCGGCCTCGAGGGCCGTATGAAGGCCATCTTGGGCGTCTTGTACCGCTCGTTCGGTGACTCGGAGCGCTTTTGGGCTGTCTTAGAGGCCTCTTGGGGCCCTCTTGGCGCGCCTTGGGGCCTCAGAGACCGCACCCAGGAGGAAAACCATCTCTGAGTAAAGGGTGGCCGGGCTGCGCCTGGGCGGCGGTCGGGGTACTTTTCGCCGGGGGACCCCCAGGGGCCGCCCCGCGCGCGCGAACTAGAAATATTGTTAACCAGTTACCGGAGATCTTAGCACGCCTCTGGCCCGTTAGGCCCGCGAATTGTCTTCTTGGTGCTGGATGTTTGGAGTCACCGTCGGTGTTGCCGAGTTCTGAACGCAGCACTTTCCCGTTCCGGCTCATACGTTTTTGGTGTGAATTCGTATCGACGGTCCCATATTTTCTTTCCTCTCCTCGTCTCCTCCTCCTACTTCTTCCCGGAAGCCTCCCCCTCGTGTCGGCTTCGTCTCATTGTATTTCCTCCCTGTTCCTCTGCCTCCCCCTGCATGTGTGGTCTTGGATCCGAGTAGCAGTAGAAAGCAGTGCGCAGCAGTAGAAGCGGAACAGGGTGCCTCGCGCGCCGTCTTTTTGGCTCAAGCTCCCCACGCTTAGGGGCGAGGGGTGCGTGTATTGACAGCAGCAGAGTCCTGAAAACAATTAGCCTGGCGAAGGACCCAACCATATGCAGTTTTGAGTACCGCAGCTGTGACTGCCGTCTTTGGTGGAGCTCCCTACGGGGCCACGACACGTGTGAAGGGTGTGCTGAATCGGGCGCGGGGCTACCGTGCGGACCCTGCCGCTGAGGCCTTCGGTGGAGCTCCCTATGGGGCCGCGAAACGTGCGAGGGGCGTGCCGAATCGGGTGCGGGGCCGCCATGCGGACCTTGCCGATGAGGCCTTCGGTGGAGCTCCCTATGGAGCCACGAAGCGTGTGAGGGGTGTACCGACATGGACGTGCTGAGGGCAGAGGCAGGGATGGGATAAGGGATAATGGGGAGGAGGGTCGAGGAGGAGAAGGAGAAACGCGGGGCGCTGTCTCTTCAAAACGAGAATGCAACACCACAGGATGGCTGGGAAAAAGCTGTTCCTCCATGGGCGCTGTGAGCTGCGCAAGTGGTGCCACTTCCGTGGGCTTCTGGGAGGTTCAGTTGAGGCGGTTGTCAGGCGAGACCTCGCGGCTCCTTGGGAGGATGGCAGCTGCACAATTGGCGTCATTTTCGTGGGCTCCTGGGAGGTCCAGCGGAGGCGTTTGCCAGGCGAGACTTCGTGGCTCCCTGGGAGGTGCCAGCTGCGCAATTGTCGTCACCTTCGTGGGCTCCTGAGAGGTCCAGCGGAGGTGGTTGTCGGCCGAGACTTCGCGGCTCGCTGCGAGGCTGCCAACTCCAACTGCGCAATTGTCGCCTCTCTCGTAGGCTCCTGGGAGGTCCAGCGGAGGTGGTTGTTAGCCGAGACCTCGCAGTTCCCTGTGGGGGGGCGCCAATTCCACAATTGTCACCATTTTGGCGGGCTCCCAGGAGGTCCATCGGAGGCGGTTGTCAGGCGAGACCTCGCGGCTCCCTAGGAGTTTCCAGTTGCGCAATTGTGGTCATTTTCGTGGGTTCCGTCAGGCGAGACCTCGCGGCTCCAGGCTGCCAACTCCAACTGCGCAATTGGCGTCGCTCTCGCGGGCTCCTGGGAGGTCCAGCGGAGACGGTTTGCAGACGAGACCTCGCGGCTCCTTGGAAGGCTGCCAACTCCAAGTGCGCAATGTTCGCCACGCTCGTGGGCTCCTGGGAGGCTGCGACATTGGCGCGTATAGGGACCGCATTCCAGGACCACCTCTTGCGCACTCCCTCTGGTGTCGAGAAACTGCTACGCTTGCTAGGCCTTGCGACATTGCCGCGTATAGAGACCGCGGTGAGAGACCACCCTTTGCCCACCCATTTCGGCGTCGAGAAAGTGCCACGCCTGCTAGGCCCTGCGGCATTAGCGCGTATAGAGACCGCGGTGAGAGACCACCCCTGCTTACCCACTGTGACGGACGTCGAGAAAGTGCCACGCCTGCTAGGCTTTGCGGCGTTGGCGCGTATAGAGACCGCGGTGAGTGACCACCCCCTGCGCCCCCCTTCTGACGTCGAGAACGTGCCACGCCTGCTAGGCCCTGCGACATTGGCGCGTACAGGGGCCGCGGTGATCGACCACCCCTTGGACGGACAGAGACCGCGGTGAGTGACCACCCATTGCGGACCCCCTATGGTGTCGAGAAAGTGCCACGCCTGCTAGGCCCTTGCGACATTGGCGCGTGTAGAAACCGCGGTGAGAGCCCACCCCCCGCGCACCCCCTCTGGTTTCGAGAAAGTACCACGCCTTCCACAACCCCCTACGCACCCCCTTTGGTATGGAGAAAGTGCCACGCCTGCCACGCCCCGCCACCCTGGGACGGATAGAGACCGCGGTGAGGGACCACCCCCTGCACACCCCTTGTGGTGTGGAGAGAGTGCCACGCTTGCCACGTCCTGCGAGCTTGGGACGGATAGAGGCCGCGGTGAGGGACCACCCCCTGCGCACCCCCTGCGGTGTGGAGAAAGTGCCACGCCTGCCACTCCGTGCGACCTTGAGACGGATAGAGACCACGGTGAGGGACCACCCCCTGCGCACCCTCCATGGTGCCGAGAAAGTGCCACGCTTGCCACGCCTTGTGACCGTGAGACAGCCACGGCGGTTTTGTGAGTGCGAGCGAGACGGAGAAGCACAAGGGTGGGGAGGAGGAGGAGGAGGAGGAGGAGGAGGAGGAGAAGGAGGAGGAGGAGGAGGAGGGGGAGGAGGAGGAGGAAGGGGGATGATGATGATGATGATGAGGAGGAAGAGGAGGAGGAGGAGGAGGAGGAGGAGGAGGAGGAGGGGGAGGAGGAGGAGGAGGAGAAGAAACGCGGGTGCGACGCGGCAGGGAAGAACACCATAATCCTACGAAACATGTGGTGGATGTACCAGGGCTTCACGGATTGAGGGCGGGTCGTTTTCAAAATGTGCTTCTCGCCTTAGCGCGGCGCACATTCGATTCAAATATTTGCAAGGGCTTCACGGATTGAGGGCGGTTCTTTTTTCAAAATGCGGTTACCGTCTTATCGCGGCGCACATTCGTTTTTGAACATTTGCCAAAGTTTCACGGATTGAGGGCGGTTGCTTTTCAAAATGTGGTTATCGCCCTAGCGCGGTGCACACTCGCGCTAAACATTGCAACAGTTTCACGGATTGAGGGCGGGTCGTTTTCAAAATGTGATTTTCGTTTGAGCGCCGCGCACATTCGTTTTAATATTCCCGTGAGTTCCACGGATTCCCATCACCAACGTACCAGGACTTGTATTTGGAAGGATTCAGGGTTATCCGGGCGCAACAGTTACGTTGATTCTCTGTGTTGAAGTCCTACAAGCCTCGTCAAAAATAAACAGAAACGCAGTTGGAAATCACGACGATCGATCTTCTCGGGCACTTGTTAGAAATTGCGTTCTTCAATGCTGCGGAGGGGTCGTCGGATTTTTGAAGCCCTTGCGTCCACGTCAGATATCTAGCGTCAGCATTGGAGTAGCGCTGACCATACAATCACCGAAAACAGAATCCCTCAGTTTATTTTTGACGAGGGTTGTAGGAATGGCGTTCTGGCACCATTCCAGATCGTCAATACGCCACAGTCAGGTTAATCCGTGGAGTTGGAATCCCGAGAACAATGTTTTGGCATGCTTCAGGGTCTTCAAACGGGTGTCTTCCAACGAGGCAGTTCCATCAATGAAAATGAACCGCTGTAGGGGACCATGAAGAGGGAGCTTGGATGGAGGGTTCACTCCAACATCGTTGATGACTCTTGGGTTTACACTGGTCCTCCTCCTCCTCCTCCTCCTCCTCCTCTCCTCCTCCTCCCTCTCCTCTCCTCTCCACCTCCCTTCCCTCCTCCTCATCTTCATCATCATCATCATCATTCATCATCATCATCATCATCATCATCATCATTCATCTCCTCCGCCTCCTCCCTCCTCCTCTCTCCCATCCCTCCTCGTCCTCCTCTCTCCTCCTCCTCCTCTCTCTCCCCCTCCTCCTCCCTCCCTCCTCCTCCTCCTTCTCCTCCTCTCCCCTCCCTCTCCTCCTCCTCCTCCTCCTCCTCTCCTCCTCCTCTCACCTCCTCCCCCTCCTCCTCCTCCTCCTCCTTCTCCTCCTCCTGTCTCCTCCTCCTCCTCCTCCTCCTCCTCCTCCTTCTCCTTCTCCTCCTCTTCCTCCTCTTCTCCTCCTCCTCCACGTCCTCCTCCTCCTCCTCATATTCCTCCTTCTCCTCCTCCTCCTCCTCCTCCTCCTCCTCCTCCTCCTTGTCCTTCTCTTTCTCCCGCCCCTGCCCCCGGCGCCTGGCACTGCCTCGTCCGAGGCCCCGACAACGGCGCCGGCGCAAGGAGAGGGAGCCCCGGGCGCTCCGAAGCCGCGCCCTGGCCGGCGGGGGGTAATGGATGGAGGGATCTGGCCGCTCCCGTCCTGCGGTGTGGGCTGTGCGAGACCTCTCTGACAGAGTGTTTGGCACAGTCTTTGGCCCTATTCGCCAGTGCCTGGGTCAAAAACCTCCCTGAAAGTCTCTCCGAGGGAGCCCCACTCTGCCGCCGGCCCACCCCCTGGCTTCAAGGTCGGGAACTCCACGGGGACGACCCAAGAGCGCCCCAAGCCGGTCCTAGCGAGTTCCGCACAGTTCAAGAGAGCCTCCAGACGGTTCCAGATCGCTGCAAGACGCCAAAGATTACCTCCAGACGGCCCAAGACGCCTCCAAGACGCCCCAAGAGGCCTCCAAGAGCACCCCCAAGAGAGCCCCAACATGCAACAATTATTGTTTTTTCAATTGTTTTTGAAGGATTTTCGCGTTCTCGGCTTACCCACGCTCCAAGACGGCCCAAGAGGCCCCAAAGATCGCCCCAAGACGGCCCAAGAGGCCCCCAAGGGGGCTCCAAGGCGGCCCAGGAGGGCACCAAGACGGCCCAAGAGGCCCCCGGGACGGCCCAAGAGGGCCCCAGGACGGCCCCAAGAGAGGGCCCACACGGGGAAGAAAGAGGAGAGGAGAGGAGAGGAGGGCGGGCAGGACGGAGGAGGGACAGGCACGACGGATCCGTTGGTCCGCCAGGTGCGAGCGCCCCTTTCCTCTTCGTCCGTCCTCTTCCCAGTCAAACCATAACGGCTGCTCCGAGGCCGTGCGAAAAAACGATCGCGAAAACGCGGACGCGACGGCAGTGGCGGATTGCTTTTCAAGATGGGCAGGAAGGGGGAGAAAGAGGAGGAGGAGGAGGAGGAGGAGGAGGAGGAGGAGGAGGAGGAGGAGGAGTTGGAGGAGAACGAGGAGGAGAAGCAGGAGGAGCAAAAGTATAATAGCCCATGTTTTGATCAGTGGAGGAAGAGCAGCAGCAGCCGAATAAACCATATGATAGGAGGAGTAGGAGGAGGAGGAGGAGGAGGAGGAGGAGGAGGAGGGGGAGGAGGAGGAGGGGGAGGGGGAGGAGGAGGAGGAGGAGGAGGAGGAGGAGGAGGATCAGCAGCACCACGAATGGAGGAGGAGGAGGAGGAGGAGCAGCAGCCGCAGGAGCAGGAATGTAAGGAACAAGAGGAGGCGCAGCAGCCAGTAGAAAGGAGGAAGCAAGCAGCGCATGATGAGGAGGAGGAGGAGGAGGAAGAACGGAATGGAGGAGGAGAAGGAGCAGCAACAGCAGCAAAGGCTGGCAAGGTGAAGAACAACGGACGGAGCATGAGGAAGGGAGTGCGAGAATGAGGGGAGGAGGAAAGAGGAAGCAGGAGGACCATGGGGACAACCTGTTTCTGCTCCCAAAGTGGGCCCACAGGGATCTCGGTCCGCCCCCAGGGGTTGTTGCTTCATCCTGTGTTTTGTTTCACTGTCGCTGGGCCCGAGACTTGCTCTTGGAGGCCGAAGACAAACACATAGAACTGTCTCGATTAATTTCTTTGCGGCTCCAGGTTATGGAGGTCCAGACGTCCCTAGGGGCTCCCGCAGGGTCCCTGAGGCTTCGGATGTATCCAAGCAGAGGCTTGTGGAGGTCAGGCGGGCGGCAACGGGGCGGCAATAAACGTGGGGGGATCGAGGATTGCAGGAAGGTGGCGGTACAGGGGCCCTAAACAGCCCATAGACTGCCGCCGCGGGCCCCAAAAATACACGAAGGGCGCCTGCTTCGTCGCCCCACTTGTATTGCCCCCCTTCTAGCGAACACCCGAAGAGGCTCAGAGAAATGCTCAGACGCTCTGGCCTCCCCCCTCATACTTTGCGACGACGTCATCTTGTTCACGGCACCACCCCCAGACCTCTTGACGCCCGCACAGGCCAGGGTCCAGCTTTTTATCATTTTTTGGGGCGGCCCCAGGACCCGGAAACAATTCCTGGACCCCGAGAATTGTTCGGGCGGGTGGTAATGGGGTGTGATTAAATAGGGATGAAGAGAAAGGCTTTGGAGGGGCATTTCAGAACCTTCTTCTTCACCCCCCCTTTGGGCTGCCCCCCATTACGGCCGCCCGAATTATGAAAATTTGTCGCCACTACTGGTTCAAGGCGTTGGGGGCGAGGGGCCTTCCTCCGCCATCCTTCCCCCATCCTCCCTCGAGGAGGTGCCCCAGCCCGACATCGTACTGATCAAGATGCCTGTGGCCCATGCCATTCTTGCGGCGGGATACACACTGAGGTCCTCGAGGCTTCCAGGAGCATCTGACGGCACCGAAAGAATCAAGAGCATCTCAGACCTTCCTTCCTCTCGGCAACGACCCCGACAATCCCGACGCCGACGACGACGACGACGACGACGACGACCCGACGACCCGACGACAGTCCCGACGACGATCCCGACGCCGCCGCCGCCCGCCGCCGCTGCCGCCCGCCGCCGCCGCCGCCAACGACGACGACGACGACGACGGCTCCACTGGGATGCGTTCTGGGCAGCATACCGAGGTGAACCCAGCGGTAGCCACGAGGAGCCTCCCGGAAATCTTAGAACGACCAGGACACGCTCCAAAACCCAGTTTCCTGATCAGATGCCCGCTCTTGGGACTTTCCGGGAGCCGTTCGTTCCACTCGCGCACCGATGCTTCAACTTAACACAAAGGAAGTTGAGTCCGCTGCCAGGCGGCGGTGCCGGGCGCCGGGCGCGGGGCCTGAACCAGTGCTAGCCCAGGCAGTCCGAGAGGCGGGCCCTCGCTGGGCGCGCCAGCGTTTCTATGGCAGCTGGCGCGTCGCGGCCGTCGACATCGACGTCGACGTTTGTCGTTGTCGTCCTTCGACGTCATCGTCTCTCGTCGCCATCGTGACCCTCCATAGGAGGGCGGCCGCGGCCGCGGCGGCTCCCCACCGCCGCGCTCGCCGCCAGCGCGGTCGCCACCGCGGTCGGCGGCTGGATCGCCCCCGCGCTCGCCAGGGCCGGGGTCGCCGCAGAGGCTGGGCGCGGTTGTGCGTCGTCGTCGTCGTCGTCGTCGCCGGCGTCGGCGGCGGCGGCGGTGTCGGCGTCGTCGCCGGCGTCGGCGGCGTCGGCGTCGGCGTCATCCTCGTCCTCTTCCTCGTCCTCGTCCTCTTCGTCGGCGGCGGCGTCGTCGGGATCGTCGTCGGCGTTGGCGTCGTCGTCGTCGTCGTCGTCGCCGTCGTTCTCGTCGTCGTCGGCGGCGGCGGCGGCGCCAGGATCGCCGTCGGGATCGTCGTCGGGATCGTCGTGGGGGTCGTGGTCGTCGTCGCCGTCGCCGTCGCCGTCGTTCTCGTCGTCTTCGTCGGCGGCGGCGCTAGTATCGCCGTCGGGATCGTCGTCGGGGTCGTCGTCGTCGTCGCCGTCGTCGTCGTCGTCGTCGTTGTTGTCGTCTTCGGCGGCGGCGGCGGCAGGGTCGTCGGGGTCGCCGCCGCGGTCGGCGTTGGTCGTCTCCGCGCTCGCCAGGGCTGGGGTCGCTGCAAAGTCCGGGCGAGGCCGGGAGGGAGGTGGGGAGGGTGGTGGGACCCTGAGATTTTGGCGTCTCAGCCGTTTCGAGTCGGGCGTCGTCGCTTGGATTCTGGCCTCGGTACCCTCACAGATCGATTCGGCTCGAAAAATTGCGCAGAAAGATGGGGTTTGGGGCTCTGGCCGTGATTCTGTTTGCACGGTGTTGCAATATTTTCGCTGCGTCAGATCTCCAGGAAGGACCTGCAACCCAGAGTCACTCTTGCGTGTCGCCGAGTTGGGGAGGAAGACGAGGAGGACCAGAGTAAACCCAAAACGCATCAACGATGATGCAATTATACCCTGCCTCCACGTTCCTTCTTCTAGGGTTCCTACATTTTTCCACTGCCAGACATGCTCCGTGAGAAGACAACTGTCGTAGAATCCCCAAACGTGCCAAAACACCATTATTGAGATTCCAACGCTGTGAATCAACGTTCCTGTTGCGTCCTGACGATCCTGCATTGCACCAGAACACCATTCCTGAGATTACAGCACCGCGAATCATCGTGCCTGTTGCGCCCTGACGATGCTGAATCATGCCAGGACACCATTCCCGAGACGTCAACAATAAGAATGTTTGAAACTGTCGGGAAGTTTTAAGACGAATGCGCGCGGCGCTGAGGCGAGAGCCACATTTTGAAAACCACCCGCGCTGCACCCTTGACACTGTCGCAACTTTGTAGGACGAATGCACGCGGCGCTAGGGCGAGAGCCGCATTTTGAAAACCACCCGCCTTGCATCTTTGAAACGGTTGTAACCGTTTAGACGAATGTGCGCTGTGCTGAGGCGAGGGCCACATTTCGACAATGAACCGCCCTCCATCGGTGAAGCTCCTGCAAACGCTAAGACGAATGTGCGCGGTATGCTGGCGAGGACTTCGTTTTGAAAATGACCCGCCCTCCTTCCGCGAAGCTCTGAACGCTTTCAAGACGAATGTGCGAGGCACTCAGGCGAGAGCCACATGTTGAAAACGACCCACCCTCCGTCCGTGAAACTGCTGCAAACTTCTACAACGAATGCGCGCGGCGCTGAGGCAGGAACCACAGATCGAAAAGGAGCCGCCCTCCATCAGTGAATAACTTGCAATTTCTTAAGCCTAAGGATCGTCAGTGGTGAGGAAGTCCCAGGCGAAACGCCCGGCGCGCCCTATCGACATGATCGGGGTGCGACAGGGAAGTGTCATCTTCGAGGAAATGCATTGAGGAGGAGGAGGAAAAGGAGGAGGAGGAGGAAGGCAGGAGGAGGAAGGCAGGAGGAGGACGCGTGGTAAGGCTTGGAGGTTACGCGCAGACAGTCCCCCGAGGTAGCCCAGGGCTGTCTGAACACCCAGGGGCCGCCTGCAGCGAGGGCCCGTTTGGCCCCAGACTACTCGGGGGGCTTGTTAGCATCAGCCAGGGCTACCTCGGGTTGGCTGCCAGCGCGCAACCCGAAGCCTTGCCGAGGAGGAGGAGGAGGAGGAGGAGGAGGAAAACCACCTGGAAGCCCAAGACGCATCAGCGATGTTGCAATACTCCCTCCCTTTAAGCTCCTTCTGGGAGTCTTTAGAAGAATTGATTGTCATCGCTGGTAGCGCCCAGTTGGAAGTCAACATTCCGAGAATCCTCAATCGCGCCAAAATACAGTTCATGGGACAGCATCGCCGCGAATCAACGTGGCAATGGCTTGCATGCTGACAATCCTAAACCGCCCGTGAACAACACTCCACGGATTTCGGCCATAACAGTTCTTGGAATTGTCGCAAACTCTTAAGACACATGCACGCGGCGCTCAGGCGAGAACATCATTTTGACAAGGAAATGCCCTCCACCTGTGAAACTGTTGCAAATCTAAAACGAATGCGCGTGGCGCTAAGACGAGAGCCGCATGTTGAGAATCACCCGCCCTCCATATGTGAAGCTCTTGCAGACGTGTAAGGCGAATGCGCGCGGCGCTAAGGCGAGAGCCACATGTTGAAAAAGAACCGCCCTTCATCCGGAAAGTTGATGCAAACTTTTGAGACGAATGTGCGCGGCGCTACGGCGGCAGCGAGAGCCACAATGTGATAGCCACCTGCTCCCCATCCGTGCAATCCCCATCCGTGAAAGTGTGGCGAATTTTCAAGACGAATGTACGCGGCGCCAACGCGAGAGCCACATGTTGAAAACGGGCCTCTCTCCATTTGTAAATTGCTGCAAATTCAAGTTGCCAAATCATAAGCGGACTCATGCGAAACGCCCGGCATGCCCTGGTGGCATATCTAAGGGTGCGATACAGAGGCGCTACTTCTTAAGGAAGAGACATGGAGGAGACCGCGTGAACAGGAGAGAAATGGGCGTGAATGAGCCCCTCGGCAGATCCTAGGCTTACCATCCATTGCCCGAACGGTCCCGCGTTCCGCGGAGGCCTCCGACACACCCTTCCACCCGAAACGTCAAGCGTGCGATCTATCTCCAGTTGCTCGGGAACAGGGCGCTCCCCCCAGAGGTTCTGACACCCGAATTGCCTCACAGGTCACCAGAAGCTCATTACTGGGATGCGTTGCCCTGAGGCCTTTCTTCCAAAAGAGTGCCGGTCTTGAGCATGCAGAATTGGCCGTCTGTTCGAATGCCCAAGCCACGCGCGTGTTTCTTTCTCTCTCGGCGCTGGCATGAGAGACTGGCGTCCTGAGAGGGAGAGGCCCTGGAGACCACCCCGAGGCCGGCTCCTCACCCTGGGCCGTGGCTTGACGGGCCCTGCGTCCCAGGGAGGGGCCGCCGAGGAAGCCCCGAGGACGGCGAGAGACAATGGGGCATCTCTTCCTCGGGGGTCACTCCTGTTTCCTCCGCGGCGGCAGCACAGCACTCGAGCATCTTCTCGCTGCATGCTAACCGGAGTTCTCACAGGCCCGCGCGGACCTCCGAGGTTTGTGCGAATTTGTTGTTCCTCTGCCCCCAGGGGGTCCCTGGACGTCTCCGCAGCTCCCCGTGTGAGGGGCTCCGCGGGTCCCCAGAAGTCTCCCCGCGGGGCTTCCGGAGGCCCAACAAGTAGCCATAAGGCCCCCGAACAGGTGGCCAAAGTGAAATTCCTCGAGTCTTGAAATATTGATTCTCGGATTCTCGAGGTCGTGCGCACTTGGTGCCGCAATCCAGGCCGCCAAGATGGAGTCGGAGGATCGCGCCGCATTGCCGATGCATTGCCGATGCATCGGCGATGCATCGTTGCCGTCGCCGTTGAGAGAAATCGAGCTCCACATCGAGCCCGACTTTGCATCAGACATCACCGATGCGTCGCCGATGCATCGGCGATGCTATGCGATCCTCCGACCAAATCTGCAGTCGGGTCTGATTAGCAGATCGACCCTGAAAAACCAAGGGCATGATTGTGCCTTACCTATCGCGTATCGTGCCCTCTCCCTGTATGAAGCATGGGCTGCCCGCGCCAGAGACGTGTGCCCTCTCGGGGTGTCCTCCGCAATCCGGGAGGGAAAAGAGAGTATCAAATGCACGCCGCCGTTGATAACCTGTCAGCGTATTCGTCCATCGTTTTTTCTGAAGGTTTGGTGTCTCTCCGACAGTGACACGCCGATGAGTTTCCCACGGCGCCGTGCCATTGATCTTGCTGTTGCTTCCCCAGTATCCAGCACCCGATCGCACTCTGGCCCCACCTGGGGCGCGATCCCAGACATGCGACGTCTTGATTGTTGTTCAATACGCGGTCTCCTAGAGTCCCGACCCCTTCTTCAGGACCTGTTTGTCTTCCCGAGTAGTTGTCGATGGCCCCAAGGCCTGGCGAGGGCCCCCAGAGGCCGAAAACAGCAGTATCAACAACAACAACAACAACAACATCATCAACAACAACACCAACCACAACCACAACGACAACAACAACAATAATTTTCAGATTGTTCGCTCTTACTGGCACGCGTATCTTGCATTCCGTATACCCCAACCCTCGATACCCGCCCACTTCGTTTTCGATTGCACCCCGTTTCGGGGGGAATCTCTTCCTTGTCGGCCACTGACTGAAGTGCGAGGAAGTCTCGAGCGAGAGCGCCGTTCCTAAGTTCGGGGGCCTCTGGCCAGGGGCTCTCGGAGTACCGATCGAGAAATATCGACCGGGAGCCCTTTGTCGCCGTGTACGGGTCTCCACCAACTTGCCTGAATTATGAGAAAGTCTCGAGCGAGAGCGCCGTTCCTGAGTTCGGGGGCCTTCTTGGCCAGGGGCTCTCGGAGTAAATCGTGAGGAAGTATCGAGCAGGAGCCCTTGTCGTCGTGGCTTGGCCTCCGCTAACTTGATTGACTTGCGAGGAAGTCTCGAGCGAGAGCGCCGTTCCTGAGTTCGGGGGGCCTCTCTGGCCAGGGTGTCTCGGGGTAAATTGTGAGGAAGTATCGAGCGGGAGCCGTTGTTGTGTAGCTGGGCCTCCAAGGGCCCACATTCAGGCTCAAGCCAACACTCGAGCGGGAGCTTCGTTTTCAGAGAAAATATAGCCGGCGCCGAGGCGAGAGCGCGCGGAACCATTTCCGGAGATCAACAATAGTTTTTCCTTCGAAATTAGCATTCAACAACAACAACAACGACAACAACAACATTGTTGTTGTTGTCGTCGTTGTCGTTGTCGTTGTCGTTGTCGTTGTTATTGTTGTTGGTGGTGTTGTTGTTTCACAACAACACCAACATGCCGTCGTATTTGTCGACGACGCGAGCCTGTCTGGGTCCCACGCAGGGTCCTCCCACGCAGGTCGCCAGGGAGCCCACCGCCGGCGGCGCTGAGGTCGGTGACGCCCCCACCTGGGGGCAGGTCGCGGTCGCCCGCGGCCAGGAGGCGGGAGCTTCTGTGCTCTCTTCTGCGCTGGTGGTCTGGCCGCTCCTTTCGCCATCGCGTGTCTAGGCCTCCCAGATGGGGTCCGAGTTCCCAGACATGTTCGCGCCATAAAAAAAAACTCGGCAGAAGGCTTTTTGCAGTTGTCGGCCTTCGGGAGCCCTTGCCGGGCCTTGGGACCATCAAAAATTGCTGGGGATTAAAAATGGGCCTTGGGTAAAGGGTCGGGACTTCGGGGGCCGCATATTGAAAAAGTCTGGACATGGCATGTCTGGGTAGAAGTGGTCGGAGGATCGCGCCGCATCGCCGATGCATCGGCGAGGCGGCTCAATGGGCAGCCCGACCCTTTCTCCACGTCGGTGACGACGATGCATCGCCGATGCGCGTCACAGTATCGAGACGGCCGATGTTTCTCTGCCTTCGGCCTCTGGGACCAGTTTCGGGCCCTGGGACCGTCAAAAAATCAACTCGGGACAAAAGAACAGCCTTGGAGAAGTGGTCGATAGGTCTGGGGGTCCGTGTCTAGGAAAAAATCGAGACGCAGGATGCCCAGGTACATGTGAGTTTGGCCCTTCGCCGGAGTTGCCTTTGGTGCGCGGCGTTCTGGTGGTACGGGGGGGGGGGGAGGGGGCCCGAGCCCAAGCACACAAGCCGCTGCTGTCGCATCGCACACAACGATCGGCAAGCCACGCGCCAAAGGTCACTTTTGCCCAGGGTCGCTCTTGCGTATAGCCGCCCATAGGGTTTCTTTGGCCCTACCTGGCAAACTAAATTGCTCGAGCCTCGCGCTTTTCTCAGTTTCTGTTTCTACGGGCCGGTTCGGGCTCTGGGGCCATCAAGAATGGATCCAGGAGCCCGCGGATTACTTGGGGCCCCTTGCCACCTTAGCGCTTCTTGGGGTCATCGTCATCATCGTCCTGTCATCGTCGATTCGGACTCTGGAGCGGCGTTTCCTGAGAGCCTCGTCGTCACGGCCGAACGCAGCCCGAAAAATTGAGTTAGGAGGCGAGCCGCAGGTTTATGCGTTGGTGCGTGCCTGGCACGGCCGCTCCTCCGAGTGCCGGCATTGCTCCTTGGAGATGGGCCAGGAAGGCGAGCACTCGGAGAGAGAGGTGCAGATAGCGATGCCCTTCCCTCTGTTTGGCCGTTGGGGGCATCTCCTGGGGGCCCTCGTCGCCACGGCTGGACGGAATCTTGGTTCAAGTATGCCCCTAGAGAGATTTGGAGCGTAGTGCGTAGTGGTATCTCCCGCGCAACGCTTCTTGGGGTTGTGTTGGGAGAGCGGGCATGGGACACCACGTCGTCGACTTCTCCGTTTCGTTTTTTTTCGTTTCTGCTGGTGTCCGTGACCATGGCTGGATGCGGCTCGGAAAATTGACCAGGACGGACGCCAGGAGGGGTCCAGGAACCGATGTTGGTTGGGTTCTGGTTAGACGACGGCGACGACCTTCTGCCTTTTTGGGCACACTGGAGACGTTGCCTTTTTACCTTGGGATTCCTTCATCGTCTGCTTGTTTGGCAAGGAGACTCTGTGCCTCCACGTCCTAGCCACGCGTGTTCGAGGGAATAGTCGCATCCCGGAGCTGGTTGGGACGTTCAAATTGGATTCTAATCGTGAACGTGAGTTCCACCCCCATCTATCATTCCTTCCCCTATCCTTCATCCTCCATGGAACGAGTCTTCATCCCCTCGCCCCACCGACCGGTGGGGCCAGGGGGGAACGAGAAAGGAGGGGAGCAGAGGGACCATGATGATGATGATGATGATGATGATGATGATGATGAGGAGGAGGAGGAGGAGGAGGAGGGAGGAGGAGGAGGAGGAGAGGAGGAGGATGAGGATGAGGATGAGGATGAGGATGAGAGGATGAGGATGAGGATGAGGATGAGGATGAGGATGAGGAGGATGAGGATGAGGATGAGGATGAGGATGAGGATGAGGATGAGGATGAGGATGATGATGAGGATGATGATGATGATGATGATGATGATGATGATGATGATGATGATGGTGGTGGTGGTGGTGGTGGTGGTGGTGGTGGTGGTGGTTGGTGGTGGTGGTGGTGGTGGTGGTGAGGAGGAGGAGGAGGCTGAACACTCCAATTGACAGAGGCGGGAGACTGTCGCCGCGTCGGAAGAGAGGCGGCAGCGCTTGTATCGTGTCTCGCCCCCTACAGTATTCTCAAGGCTGAACTGCCCATGGTGCGACATGGAACCAGAGTCGCCCATGAGACAGAGGAGCGGGACCCAGACCCCTGACGTCTGGCTGTCAGGGGCCGGTTTTCCGTCCCAGTCGTTCTTCTAGTGCATTGCGGTTGAGAGAAAGAAGGCCTCCAGAGGCCAAGATATGCGGGAAGCAAGTTCAGCGAAACGCCTTCGATCAGGGGGGGAAATGCACCCCCGACATCGAATATTGGCGTTTACTAAACGGCCCTGGGCGTATACTGAAATGCCCTTCACTGTTCGATTCCTTCCCTGGGTGCGTTTACGAAAGTGCTTCGCTCGTTGGGGTGCTTTTTAGGAGGGCCGATCTTCTAAACCCTATTCGAGACGTTGGAGGTCTGGAGGCGGAGCTCCTCCTCTCAGGAGGGAAACACTCACAGATATAAACGATCGGCGGTTCTCATGAAAAAATTGAAGATAGGGGAAGTGGAGGGGAAGACGAACATCCAGGCAATATGGAAAAGATTGGACATCCTGGGATTTGTGTCTATTTGTTTGTGTGTGTGTCCCTGGGCCCCTTCAATACAGTAGGCGCACGAAATAAGAAGCCAGCCTCCCGGCAGGTCGCCCACGGAAATGTCTTGTCCCACGATGGCTCCAGGGACCCACAGAAGCCCAGTGGCAGCTTAGGAAGTGCTGGACAAACGAAGAACGCGCCCCTAGATCCCATACAGCACGATTTCTTGTCGTATGCACCTGCTGTGCCAGGTCGAACCAACCACCCACCTTGCTTGGTAGTTTGTAGTCCCCTATCTGGCGGCCAGTTCGATATGGGTGGGTATCCGGTATCCGGGGGTGCCTCAGAGCGGCGGGGACAGACTTCAGCGTCTGGCTCCATCCCGAAACTGCAGGAAAACCACGGCGGGCGCGAGCGGACGCGTCGACCCGTCCCAGACCACCTCGACAGATGCCGGAGTCAGCGCTCCAGGGGGACGCGCCTCGATTTCGGGCAGATCCGTGGGGGGACCCTGGAGGGGCCAAGACCAGCGGTTCAAAGATAGGACCTCAAGGGATGGCTCGGACGGGGCCAGGACGATAATAAGTCAGTTCCAGAGCGTTCCGGCACGCTCTCAGAGCGTTCGGGAGCGTTCTGAGAAGGTCGCGGCGCCCGAGACATCCTCCAGAACCGCCAGATCTCAAAGATTCTCGATGTATCCTCATCCGATGTTATCCTCGTCTTGGTTTCATCACAATGGGGCCCTTAGGGCTGGAAGTGGATCACGAGCTTAAACCTTCACCGTTTGGGGTTCTCGTCCTCAGGGCCCCAGTCCTCAGGGCCCCATCTCTGAACCGCCGAGAGGAGGACCTTGCGGTGTTCTCCGCCGTGCGCCGCCCCGGGCACACGCTGACATGGATCAGGGATCCGTCTATCTGGCGCGTAGGCGCTAGATCCACTCGATACGGTCGAGATGGGTGCGATCGAAATGGATACGAAGGCCGGCAGCAGTTCCTGTCCATTTTGAACCGGGTTCGTTGTCGGCGTCGCTGCCGACGTTGGCCATTTGAGACAGAAGGCCGCCTGCCCAACAGCAGCCGCTGTTGTCGGTTTGGACTACATGTGTTGTTGGGCATCGTCGGTACTGGGCGTCCAGAATGGAGCGGGGAAGGCATACCCCCCGAAAAGTAAGACCAGTGCCGACCGATTTGGCGACGGAGCGCGCCGATTCTGTACGGAGGCGGGGCCCGTCGCAAATCCGCGCGTCGCCAGTCCACGTTTGCACGTCCTCGAGCCGCCATCCCCCCTTCCCGAGCGCTGTCGACGCCGAGCATGTTGCTCCCCCCGCGCGCTCGCGCGCCTTCCGCCCTCTCGCCCCTCCCTGCAGGGGAGCATAAAAAACTTTGAGCAGAGCAGAGAGAACGGCAGCCGGTTTGTCAGGTATTGTTTCGCCGATCGGCGCAGGCCCCAGGCCCCCTACCGTCCCCCGCCCCCGTAGACGCTTTTGGCCACTGGTCAGGACCCCCCACTCCCAGCCTGCTTGCGCGATTGGCGAAAGCAGAGCGACTCAGCACCTGCCCAGACCCAGACACCCTTGCCCCACCCTTCGGCACAATGTCGAAACGCAGAATAAAGATTCGCTCACAAAAAGGAGGGAGGCAGCGGCGCAGCGGGAGCGAGGGAGGGAAGGAGGAGGGAAGATGGATAGAGAGAGAGAGAGAGAAAAAAAAAAAAGAGACGGGACAGGAGGAGAAGAACACGCGGAGGGAGGGGAGGCGAGGCAAAAGGGAAGCGACCTGGAGGAGGCAGTCTGCCGCCAGAACGTGTCCACATCCATCCCCTCGGGTTCGTGCCCTGGGATCTCGCGTGGCAGTGGATGTGGATATCTGCCCACCCGCACGGGCGGGGAGATATCTCCGCAGCCACGGCTCCCCGCAGGCCCCCAGACATGGCCCCCCGGCCGTGGGCACAGACAGCTTCTGGGCCGGGCGCAGACGGAGCCCAACCCCCCCACAACCCCACTTGCATTCCGCCGCCAGTGGCTCGGCGCCGGCGCCCCGCCACCGCAAGAGGCGGCCCTCCCACGCCTCCTCTGCCCGCGCGCCGGGCGCAGGGACCTCCAGCCTGCTGCGCTCAGGGCAACGATGAGGAGGAGGGAGCCCAGGGGGCGGCGCATCGACCCGCAATCGCCCACCTACCTACCGTCGATAGGGGTCTGATAGCCCCACCCCGCCCAGGACCGTGCGGATTCGCTCTCGGGGACATATCGCCAATCTACCGGCGATGTACCGCCGATTCCAGGTCGATGCCTCCCCCCTAAAGCCCGCCCCCCCCCCAGGCGGTGCCTTTCAGTCGCTGGGGCAGCTCCAGATCTCAAGCAGTGGCGAAGCGTCCTGACCTGAATACAGGCCCACCAAAGAAGGAATGTACTGAGAGCCCTGCACGAAATCCTCTTGGGACCTATCTGGCTGAGACAGTATTGTTTAGATCCATCGGTCGCACGTTCTATGAACATTGTAACACTGCTTTTGTTCGTTCACCGCCCGCCTCCGTAGCCATTTTGGCTCAAGTCCGTAGCCAGTCGGCTCTGGACCTGACCACACTGGCGTGGGGGAAGTCTGCGGCCCCCAACAGTGACACCTCACGGCCAGGCAGGTGAGGGATTTCGGCAGGCTCCTTTGGAGCCAAGTTATCACGACTACTTTCAAGCGCCATACCTTACACGGCGCCCGCGAGCCATGGCGGATGAGCAGCTTCGTCGCCAGCCGTGGGTGCAGAGGCCCCAGTATCCCTGGCGGACAGCGGGCTACGCGTGGGGTGGGCGCCAGGTGTATCGCAAGAAGATCTTCTGCACCGAGTGCCCCCGCTACCTCTTCGAGGACAGGATGCAGGCGGCCAACTACACATGCCTGTGCGGGGCATGGCTGCCGAGCCACGGTGGCGGGAGGCAGGGCCGCGGCCAGCCGCACGAGGGTGATGCAGGAGGTGTGCAGACGCAGCGCCAAGCATCTTACCTCGAGGCGGCGCTCCGAGCCATGGCTGGCGATGGCAAGGACGCACCCACCAGCCGCAAGGCGGAGGAGCTGCTGCAGCTGCTGGCGCCCAAGCAGCCGCCCCCACCGCCCGAGCGCCCAGCGGCGCTTCTGCAGCGGGCCAACACGCGGGTCGGCAGGGCTACAAAGGCGCTGGAGAAGACTCGCCAGCGTTGGATCCGCTCGAAGGACGAGTACATGGCGGCACAGA
Organism: Prorocentrum cordatum; assembly: GCA_963575745.1. Classification (NCBI taxonomy): domain Eukaryota; class Dinophyceae; order Prorocentrales; family Prorocentraceae; genus Prorocentrum; species Prorocentrum cordatum. The sequence continues at coordinate 523,504 of CAUYUJ010009890.1, forward strand.
AGGCTTTGGAGGAAGCCACCGAGGAGCTGGTGGCTGCAGAGCGAGATGAGGTGGAGGCCGCCAGGCGAGTCATCCCCGAGCGGGAGGACGAGGAACAGAGCCCCGTCATTGATGTGGGCACGGCCATTCGGGATGGCATCAAGTTGCAGTTCTCTTTCGGCAGGCTCCTCGACGGCATGGAGCTGCAAGAGTCGGACCGCAAAATTGTGGAGGAGCGCTCGGAGGCCGTCAATTCGCTGCTCCAGAAGGCGATTCGCGAGGCGATGGGCGGCCTCACCGCGGACCTCGAGAACATCCAGAAGGAGATGGCCGAGGTCGCGGCCAGAGGCACCAAGAAGCGCAAGACGGAGGATCAGCCTGGCGCAGGCGTTTTTGTACCTCCTCGTGCTTCTCAGCAGCCTGCTGGCAGCCAGGCCCCAGCCCCAGGCGAGTCGCAGCCAGTTGGTGCAGGTGCACAGAACGAGGCACCTGCCAACGTGGCGCCGCCCAGGGCCGACGGAGATGCGCCCGCCGCGGAGCTGGCTGCCAAGCGGGAGGCCCTACAGCAGGAGGCGGATGCCGAGATTCAGCGGGTACGGCAACGGGTCCAGCAGTCTCTTTGACGACACAAGGGAGACGGCGAGGGACTACACCCTGTATATGCGCAACCTCTCCAAGTTCGGTCCCACGGCACGGCACCTCCTCCAGAGGCGGGAGCACGATTTTTACGTCCTGCCAGAGGTGCACACGCGCCCAGATGAGGCAGATGAGCATCTAGCGACATGGGCACAGGCAGGTTTCAAGCCAGTGCTCACCCCCAGTAGAGCAAATGAAGTCAGTACTAGGCCAGGCGGAGTGTCCGCAGGCTGCAGGAAAGTTTTTCAGTTCGAATCCTTTCGCCACTTGTCCAGGGATCCCAGTGCGACGGTAGGACTCAGAGATCTCCAGAAGGACCAGCAACAGCTCTCCAGTGGAGTAGATTTCCACGATTTTGTAGGTTTTCAGACAAAGGTGGCAGGACAGGCTTTCAGCATTTTCGGGATCTATCTCACGACAGGAGTCGGCCTGCGAGGCGAGAACGCCCGCAAGCTCGCATCTCTAGGAGCTCTACTGCAGACGTTGCGCACACCTTGGCTAGTTATCGGAGACTGGAACTGCGAGCCAGAAGAACTCCAAGTGAGTGGATGGCCGCATCTGGTCGCAGGCGAACTCAGAGTTCCGAGTAATGTAGAGTACACTTGCACGGTGCCGCCTTGTCGCATGCTTGATTTCTTAGTTTGCTCGTCCTCAGCAAGGCACATGATCAGCTCAGTGCTAGCAGACACGGAACCCATCGCTGGCGCTGGCAAGAGCCACTATGGTTTGGTCGTAAGCTTGAGGCTACGCATGTCAGAGTCAGTGCGCCGAGTTTTAAGCCTACCCAGGCCTTTTCAGCAACCGCCAGCCATGAAACGTGCCCGCGACCCGACGAGCAAGCGCTCAAGGAAGGCAGCAGCGGCTAGGGCACAGCAAGGCAGCGCGAGCGACAGGGCAACTCCTATGCCACGCAACCAGCCCAGACAGAAGATCACGTTTAAGAGCCCGCCGACGCTGGAGTATTTATGCCCAGACGATTTTGAGGAGGAGGATTTTGGAGGTACGGACGGTTGGTTGGACGGTGGAGGTGAGGAAGACGACGAGGCGCCTCCAGTAGGCTCAGCGCAGCCTGAGGCCAACGATTTTAAGCATACGCTCCACCAGCTGTCTGCCGTCCAGTTAGACAGTCTGTGGCAAGGGCTACAGACAAGTCTGCACTTGGACAACTTCTCGCAGCCTCCCAAGTATATAGCAGAGTCTTCAGCTTTCCAACTAGATCGGGCGTCGTCTGTAGCTGGAGGCATGGAGTACGCCCGATGGGTATCCAGAATGGAAGAATTCTTCATCCTGACACACGGGATCCCGCCGCAAAAGCGAAACGCTTATCGCGGACGAGGACAGGCCAGCAAGCTAGTTTTCAAGCCAGAAGCGCAGGGAGCAACGTTTGTTTCAGCGTCAGATCCGGTCGCGCACTGGTGGGCCACAGTCGCGTTTCTTTTAGAAGAACTCGGAAGCTGCCTGCCCAAGAGAGGTTCGCGATTCGACACGCTCCTGACCAGAGTGCGCGAGCTCGTGAGCCAGCTCCCCTCCTCGTCCCTCATGCCTCTTCCTTCTCGGCAGTGGGGAGTCTGGAAGGAGGGACTTGGCCACCTCGACAAAGCGTCTGACGGAGAGATCGCGGATTTCAGTCTCAGGGCAAGGCAAAACGCGACCAGGGCGCACCGAGTTTTGCAGAGTGTGAACCAGCAAGGTTTTAAGGATTGGGTTCTGCAACAAGCCCTGGCGGGAGGCAAGGGTCTTTATAGGATGATCAAACCCAAGAATGTTTTCGTAGGGGAAGTGAGGTCAGGCACGACCTCAGCGCCAGACGCCATCAGCCGTATCAGCCTCAAGGAAAAGGTGTGGGGCGCCAAGTGGGGGGCGGGCACCCCATGCACTCCAGAGGCTGTTCTTTTGTGGCGACAGGCGCAGAGGCAGGCCATTTTGAACCCACTCCCACCATTGGACCCTGAGCACGTTCAGAGAGTAATAGCACGAGTGCCATGTCGGGCGAATGGAGTTGATCAGTGCAACAAGCGAGATTTTGCCTTTCTGCCCCCAGCGGGGATCCGCCAGCTTACAGAACTATTTAATTTCATCGAAGCGCATGCTTGCTGGCCATGGCAGCTTATGACGGTGTTAGTCATGTTGCAAGTCAAGAACAGAGAGGCCGACAGGGCCATAGGTCTACTGCCGTGGCTACCCCGCCTTTGGGGCAGACTCCGCCACTTTGAAAGGGCACAGTGGTGTGCGCAGAGAGCGGGGCATTGGGACACGGCCATTGCGGGCTCATCGGCGTTGCGTGTTGCTGTTTGGAGAGCGTTCCAGGACGAGCTAGCAGAGCAGTCATGCCTCCCAGACCTCGAGCACGCCAGCCTGCTTTGGGATGTTCAAGGTTTTTATGACTCCCTGAGGTGGGAGCTCGTAGCTTCGAAGGCACTTGCTTTAGGTTTCCCAGCGATCTATCTGGCGCTGGAGCTTCAGATGCATATGTCGCCGAGGTTCTTGAGAGAGGAAGGATGTTTCTCAGAAGCTATACAACCCAGTCTGTCTCTGATTCCAGGCTCAACAGGAGCTGTAGATCTAGGTAGGTGTGCCCTGTATTTTGTCTGCGAAGAAGTGGCCAGATGCCCACCTCCTTCTCCCAGTTTGCACACATGGGTCGACGACATAGTGCAGCGTTGTGAAGCGCCCAGGCAGAGATTAGTGGAGACGCTGTTTCGTGCGGGCCAGCAGCTAGTGGCAGGCCTGCGCGACATCCACCTGGCTACAGCGGCCAAGTCATGCATCATCTCTTCATCGCCAGTAGCAGCTCGAGAGTTATCCCAGCGGTTTAAAGACGCCAACATCAGCATTCAGGTGAAGCCGAATGCACCAGATTTGGGACTTGATAGGGGCAGGATTTCAAAGAGCAGGCCAAAGCAAGCAGCGAGGCGCGCAGCAGCAGGTTTTAAGATTCGCAAGTTATCAAGGTTTGCGCGTGGAGCGCGCAAACATCGGGAGCTGTCCAAGAGAATGATTTCGGTCTCGGCGTTCGCTCAGTCTCGTTACTCGGATCAAGTGTATGGGACAGCTCCCAGTGTAGTAACGCGGTGGAGACGGGCATTGGCAGACCTGTCGAGCAGGAAGAAGCACGGCAGATGCCTAACCACGCTCCTCGCGCTGCAATATGGGACACAGGACCCAGCCTACACAGCGGTCTTTGATGTAGTTAAGATGTGGTTTTCTATCTTAGGAGACCGGAGGATCAACCCAGAGCGGGTTCAGAGAGGCTGGAGCAGAGTGCTAGCCAATTTGAGCGGCAGGGCCAGGAGGAATCGCTGGAGGCGGGTTTGCTCACCCATGGCCGCAACGATTTGCACTTTGCTCGATCTAGGCTGGAATCCTGAAGGCCCTTGGCGCTGGCACAGCGATATAGATGAGTTATTCGAAGCGCCTGTAGAGCTGATAGGGAAGGGGCCTCTGGACAAATCGCACGTCCTCTTTGCCAGTATAGCAGACAGTGTAAGTAGGAAGCTTTGGGCAGGCGCTGCAAAGAACTCCTGGATGGGAGAAGGCCTGCAGCAGGTGCCAGATATGTCAGGCCCGAGGAAGCAATGCCGCCTGGCAGCAAAGCGCAAGGATTTCAAGTGGCAAGGTTTGCTACAGTGTGTGATGACAGGTGCGACTTGGTGTAGGCAGCGACTTTTTGAGTATGGACTAGAGGCGGACGCGCTCTGTCCCAGATGCAACCAGGCACCCGAGACTGACAAGCACAGATGCTGGGAGTGCCCAGCGAATGAGGAGTTTCAAGATATATCGCGGAGTCTAATAGCCAAGGCAAGGAGCGAGGCGGACAGCCTGCCTAGCCTTTGGATCCGAGGGTTAGTGCCCTCCACGTGGACTAGCGTCCCAGAGCCAACAGAGGAGGCCATCAGCTTCGTTTTCGGCAGGTCGAGCCACCAGTCTTTCGGAACGCCTGGGGTCATCTTTGGAGGAGGTGACGCGAGCGGTGGCAAAGACCGAGACCCTAGACTGCGCAGAGTAGCATGGGCGTTTGCGACGCTCACTGGTTTTCGAGAGGATGGGGGCTACGACGCGGGTGAGTTGGGTCTGGGGCACTTGCAAGGAGGGAATCTGCCAGGAATGTTTCAAACAGTCAACCGTGGTGAAGCCACGGCTCTATTGGAGTTCGCAGCGGCCATTTTGCCATTAGCGCACGCTGTGTATATCACAGACTCAGATTATGTGATGAGAGGCGTCGAGAAGCTGCGAGAGGGCAAGAGCCCAGACACGCATGTGGACGTGTGGCGTCGGCTTGGAGAGACGATAGCCAACCACCCCGACAAGGGGCTCAGAGTGCTGAAGGTGGAGAGTCACCTCAGCGCGGACGAGGCGCTCGAGCAGGGCGTGAGCCCAGCCAGTTTCCTTGTGAATTCTATCGCAGATGCGGCGGCAAGCAGACTAGCCGAGGAGTTTCGAGTCTCTTTCGCTGATAGGTGCAGGGTGGAAATGTCGACGGCGGTAGGTTTCGCAGTCAGAAAGCATCTTGCCAAAGTTCTAGGTCAGGTAATCGAGACAGTGCCACGACAACAACCGAGCGATAGAGCGCTAGCTGACCGAAGAGCGAGAGAGGCACAAAGTGTACAGATCACAGAGCACCACGGCGTTTGCATTGCAGGCTCCAGAGTTCGTTGCAAGGAGTGTGGAGGATCGGCGCCGAGGAGAGAGTTGAACAGATTCCTCGACACTCCTTGCGTGCGTGGCCTCATGAGAGGCGTAATGCTTTCACCAGCGGGAGTCCAAGTTTTTAATGGGAGAGAACTGCATGTTTCACACGCAATCGGGGTCCATCAGAGATTTGGCACTCTGATTTGTCTTCGCTGCGGGTTCTATGCTCAGAAAGGCGCACGGAACCTGTTGCATCCCTGCCAGGGCAGACCCACCGCGCACGGTAGGCGAGCTTTGAGCAGGCTTCAGAAAGGTGAAGTCCCAGCTGTCAGGTCGATAGAGACGGACAGGGTTACAGCACAGAATTAAAACAGTTTGAGCCAATGGCGGGAAACAGAAAAAAAAAAAAAATCGTTCACCGCCCGCCCTTTCCAGTTCTCGTCGGAAGAAACGAGGACGGGGCCAAGACGGGATGACAACATTCCTGAAATGGTGCAATATTCCCCCACCCACAGTTGTGTTGTGTAGTTTTGCTTGCGCTCCATTTCTCCTATATCTCATCGCCGACTGGGATTAGGCATGCCGTGTGGCGAATTGACATCGGATTCGCCGAATGGTCGTCGGCCCGTCATCGATTCACACGGATCAGTATCAGTGATATGGACGTTGGTTCTCTTGACCTTTGTTCTTTATCCATAGCAGCAGGCCAGATATAGCCGAAACGTTGCCCAAGACCAGCCAAAGACGGCCCGAGAACGGCCTAAGAGGCGCCCACGAGGGCCGAAGGGGGCCCCGCGAACGGCCCAAAAGGCGGCCCAGAAGGGCCCAAGGCGGTCAAGGCTGGTTTTTGGACGGCCTAAACGACAGCACCTCCGCGTTGGGCCGCAGCCCCGTCCGAATGCCATCACGACCGGGCCGGGATCTGGGCCGTCGTGGGCTCCGTTTGGGGGACCAAGTTCGGTCCAAAATTGACCCGGGAGCGCCCTAAATAATTGCCTCGAAATTTCATGTTGAGAGTATTTTGGACGAGCCCAGAAATCAGCTACAAGAAGCGTCCAGGCGACCCTGTCGAGGCTAAACTAATCAAAAGATGTGTTGTTCGCTATAGTTTGAAGTTTCGAGTTTGTAGGCGAAGTTGGGCCCAAGAGGCGTTCTTGAGGGCCCAGAGTCGATTATGCGGGCGAAGAAGGGGCCCCAAAGGGAAAAGCATGCAGTCCGAATGCGCCCCGAAGACGTTTTAGGAGCGGTGTGAAGTGCGATCTCGTTTTGGACGCCGTCTGGAAGCCGTCTTGTGGCTCGAAAAGAGTCGATGCCGCAGCCGGGCGGCGGAATGGTGGAGGCTTCTTGGGGGGGGAAGGGAGGGGGGCTACAACCTTGTAAGGAGCTCAGGATCTCGCACGCAAGTCTCACACGCCCCTCGGCTGGGGGACGGGCGGCTTCCTCTCGCTTCGCGGGGTGCACGTCCGGAACACGTGAAAATTTGGCGTTGGGAGGTCTGCCCTGCTCGTCTGCCGAGAAAATTCTTCCGAGTCTTTCTGCCCGCCACAGGAGCGCCAGGTTGGGCGGATGCGCCCCCCCCTCCCCGTTTCAGCACCAAGACGAGCGTCGTGCGAATGTCCAAGAGGGCAATGAGCATTCGTAGTGGACGCTGTCAGGGCGAAAAAGGCGTGAGTGTCGAAAATGCATGTTCCCCCAAGGGAATGGGACTATGCGTTCTTCTTGGGGCCCTCTCGGCGGCCCTCTGGGAGCACTCTTGGGCCGTCTTGGGGCCTCGTAGGTCGTCTTGAAGCAATGTTTGGCTCAGTCTTGGTGCTTTGTGGAGGCTCCGGGGAGCCTCCAGGGAGCTCGTACCCCCAACCCCCATCCCCCAACCTCTCTATTGCGATGTGTGGCACCAGGGGATGGGGAAAGGGGGAGGGGGACAGCCAATCATCTCACACGCCTTCTCACTCCCGCCAAGCAGGGGTCGGCGGATTAGAACATTCGTCTGTTCTAAGAACATTTCGTGGTAGGCCCATCGGAATGCCAGAACTGTCGGTCCCTGTTCATAAATCAATGTGCCTCGTCTGCAGGAGGAACCGACATGTTCTGTTCTTCGGCGGAGGGTTGCCGAGGCAAAGCAGGGGCGTTTCCGCTGAGGGAAGCTGGCGGAGGGCCAGCGGACGCAAAAGATGCCCCCCCAAAGAAATGTCAACACGTTTGGATTCAACGCTTCCGGAGCGGACAATTTGCGCCGCGGCCACGGCTTCCAGTGTCCCTGCAGTTCTCCAGCCTCTTGTGTTTGATGTATTGAATTGTCGTTGGCCCCCAAATTGCAGGCTCCCGTTCATTGCGAGACGCTGTTGTGATTGTGTTGTGCGTTGTCGTGCAAGTCGCCTTCATAGAGTGCGTACATCGTTGATGGTCCACTCATGGGGGAAGATCTTGGGGCAAACCTTCGCATACTCTTTATTCTCGCATGCTCATATTCTGCATCATGCGCCAGCTTGGGTCCTTTCGGAGCGTATTGGATGCCTGTTGGAGCCGTGTTTGGATTCCCTTGCGGGCATTTTGTCAGCTCCTGGGGTCTTGCAGCACCATCTTGACGGCAACGTGTACAACATACATGCCCTCAATTAGGACCTCCATCCTTCTGGAACCAGAACGAACATGTGTTGGAGCTTTTTCCCTACCTAGGCTCTGCCTAGAGGGTTCTTACTCTCTTTCTTAAAGGGGCCTGGCAGTGTTCCCCGCCCCGGGCGGTTCCCCTGGTCCCCGCCCCGCGGTTCCCCCAGTTGCGCCCCCTTACCTTAGCTTTGCGTAGCTTAGCTTATCTTTAGCTCAGCTTTAGCTTAGCTTTACCTTAGCTTTAGCTTAGCTTTAGCTTAGCTTCAGCTTAGCTAGTCTAGCTTCAGCTTAGCTTCAGCTTAGCTTTAGCTTAGCTTTAGCTTAGCTTTAGCTTAGCTTTAGCTTAGCTTTAGCTTAGTTTTAGCTTAGCTTTAGCTTAGCTTTAGCTTAGTTTTAGCTTAGCTTTAGCTTAGCTTTACTGTTACTACTAATGCTGCTTTCCTAGGGGCTCCAACTCCTAGGTAGGGTCGCACTGGGATACTATAACTAGATTGACACCTCCGAGGCTAAAGGCCTCCTCTTGGGTCCTAAATAGCCCCTTGAGGGGCCCCAAAGGGGCCCTTTTCTGCAGCCCTTGCTGCCCTCCCATTTATCGCGGCCCCATGAATTCGCGTCTAATTCATTTGCGCTTGCGGGTGTTACCAGCGCGTGCTTGGCAGCACCTCGCCAAATTGAATGTGTGTTTGCCTCGGCATCTTGGGCCCGCCCGCTCTCTCGGTTGAGAAGGCAGGTCGGGAGAAAGTTACTACGCTTCTGGGAGGTGGCGATGTTTCCAAGCAGATCCGATGGGGCTGGACGTTCTTCTCAGGGCAACGCGTTGCATTCTGGCCCACGCGGTCTAAAGCCTCGCTCTCTTGTTCGGGCGCCTTCGAGGAAGACAGTGCCCAGGTAAGCTCACATGTGAGTGGCATTCCTCCTGGTGCGCTCTTCGAGGCTACGTGGGACAATTTGTGGACACATCGGTTGTACAGCACATCGGCGTTGCGACAGATCGATTATTTGTTTGTTCCTATTGCCCATGCGGGGAAGGTTACGCAAGCTGGCATGTGTACAGATCTGGAGGGGAAATCCGACCACCGGGCTATCTACATCCATTTGTCTGTCTCGATTGATATGCCCACACAGAGCCAGAAAGTACGGGTGATGCGCGGATGGCAACCGCAGTTGGACCAGAACTGGAAGCCGGGGAAGTTTCACGCATTGCTATCGGACGCTCTCGCCGGAGGGCACGACACAGTGATGGAAGTGAACGCCTTGATTGTGGACTCGGCCCGGGTCGCAGGCGACACCGTGTTGAAGCCCAAGACAAAGCACAGTTCGTGCATCCAGAATTTGTTCAAGGCACGGCGGGAGGCACGCGATCCAGAGAGGAGGAAATCATTATCCAAAGAGCTCTGGCGAGAATCTCGGAAAGAAAGGAGGTTACTGCAATCACGGGAAATTGTTGAAATTGCTGTACACGGACATGGTTTAAAGGTTTCCAACGAGTGCAACAACGGCATGCCGGCATCGACAGGGTTGGAGCAGTTCTTGGGGCGACCGGCCAGGAGGTCACGCAGGACGAGGACATCGCCGAAGCATTTGCTCGTTTCGACGAAGACCTGTACAGCGTGGGCGGCTCCGGCGACGAAGTACGCCCAGAGGAACAGCATATGCCACACCTGGTGCCGCCAGTCTTTGGCGACGAAGTATCCGCCGCTCTCAAGCGTATGAAGACTGGGCGAACAGGGGCAGCAGACGGTTTAGTTACCGAGATGATGCGAACAGGACATGAAGGATTGATTTGCGTTTTGGCGGACTACTTCACGGACCTCGTACAAGGTACAATGGACCCGCCTGCGGATTGGAAGACAGCGCGTTGATCGGTCATTTTCAAAAAAGGTGACAGGAGAAATGTGGCAAATTACAGACCAATATCGATTGTCCCAGTGATGGCGAAGCTCTTCAGCATCGTTTTACACATGCGTCTGCAGGAGTCCACTGAGGCTTACTTCACAGAGGAGCAGTACGGTTTTCGCAGAGGCAGAGGTTGTGACGACGCTCTACACGTTCTTCGGTTGGTCGCAGAGAAATCGGCCGAGTGGAGGGAGGAGCTCTGGGTAGCTGCGCTGGACGTTGAGAAGGCTTCCGACAGAGTCTCCCGCGACCAGCTTTTCGCGGCCCTGACCAGCGCGGGGGCGGACATCTGCTTGGTGAGCGTCTGGCGAAAACTGTACAGAGGGATGACCGCGCACATGAAGCTGGCCTCCGGGGTCGAGAGTAAACGGTTCGAGGTGCAGAGAGGGGTACGACAAGGAGACCCCTTAACACCGGTGCTATTCAACCTGGCGATGGCGAGCCTGATCCGCGAGGTGGAGGTGGTCTGGCAGCGGCGCAAGTACGGCACCTTGGTTGGACAGTCAGTGCAGGGCGTTTGTCTCACGCACGTCGTCTTTGCCGGCGACGCAACGTTACTGGCCAGATCGTGGCTCTCGCTGAGGTGCATGGTGCTTATGCTCCGGGAAGCCCTGGCGAAGCGGGGGCTGGGACTACATCCAACGAGGTGCAAGGTGCAGACAAACCGCATTGGTGGCGTCGTGCGAGGAGACGTTGTCCTAGATGAAGGTTTCTCTGTCAACGTGTTGCCAGAAGGTGACAATCTGGAGGTTTTGGGGACTGCGTTATCGCTGTCTGACATCACCGGGGCGGAAATCGAGCACAGGACAGGTATCGCATGGAGGAAGTTCTGGGCGATGAACCCCTTCTCTTGAACCAAAATTTTTCTGTCTTCAAGTGGCTGAAGCTGTTCGACTGTTGCGTTGGGGGCCGCATGCTCTACGGGGCTTGTTCCTGGACGCCGAGAGCTGCATAATGCAGCCCGTTGAAGTCCACCCAGAACAAAATGTTGCGCCGCATATGCGGCTTCCGGCGAGCGCCGGACGAGGCGCGGCACGAGTGGATCATTCGCGCGACGCACAATTGCAGGGCGTTGGCCGATCGCGCTGGCATACGGGATTGGGTGCAAGCGCAGGCGAGACAGAAGTGGCTTTGGGCAGGGCATGTGGCCAGGATGCCGGCCGGCATCGTCGTGGGTATGGCGCACGACCTTCTGGAGAGACAGCGGCTGGGCAGATGCCATGCGGAATGAAAGCGCCCGGGAGAAGCGGCCATCCAGACGGCGCAGGATGAAATGGGAGGACACATTACGACGGTATGCGACGCAGGCGGGGCTGCGGCAGTGGGCCCGCGCAGCAGAGGACCGCTGTGAGTGGGCTTCGCACGCAGAGCTTTTCGAACGGTTCATCGAAGGATGACGTCACTGATGCATTTTTCAGCGCCCTGCCCCCCCGCGGGGCCTCTTCGGGGCCAGGACTTTTCATTTTCACTCCCCCTGGTGCGAGGGTCGACTCTCTTGAGGACGGTGGCGCCATGGAGGAGATCGGGGCGCCTACTTCGTCCAGCTGTTAAACCACGCCCGCGGCGGCGAGAGCGGCGATCCCTACGGTGCTCTCGAATGCCACTGCTGCGGCTCCACGGATGACGCGGCCACTTCCTACTCGCAAGCTGTTGGCGGCCCCGCCTTTGTTGAGCCGTGTTGATGCCGCTCGTTCTCTCGCCCGGCACCGACGCCGACACCAGCGGGGTTTCAAGGCCTGAGAAGGAGGGC
>CAUYUJ010009890.1:540000-565000 GCA_963575745.1 Prorocentrum cordatum
CTCCTCCTCCTCCTCCTCCTCCTCCTCCCCCTCCTCCTCCTCCTCCTTCTCCTCCTCCTGTTCCTCCCATTTATCCAGCGGAGCTCCAGGCAATTTTCTCCCGAAGCGTTTTTCATTTCATCTTATATATATGTATCTGTCATTCGAGCCTCGTCCCTGGCTCGTTTCGTCCTGTCGCTTTCGTCTCGGTCATCCAGCCATCGCTGGCAACGTGCTGCTGTTGTTGTTCGGGGAGGCGCTATGGGTTAGACGGCCACAGGTGCCTCAATAGTTCGGAACTCACATGAGCGGCAGAAAAAGCAGGGTCGTCTGCGCCGACACTCGCGCCTAAGTTGCCCGCGTAGGGTCGCGCGTAAGCGCCCTCGCCTCCAATGTGGCATGCCGCGCCGGCGGCCCGCGTAAGCCGCCGCGTAAGGGCGCTACGTCATCTCGCGTAAGATCCGTTTCGTTTCGTCGCTCATATCGGCCCTGGCCATGAGTCGACGAGGGCCCCAGCAGGCCTCAGCAGGCCTCAGCAGGCCAGATTGGTCCCTCAGGGGTGGTCTTCATACTCCTTTGTAGCCGCCTGCAGCGCCTGAAGTCTGTTAGTTGATCTAGCAGGTGCTCCACTGGAGATTCTCCAGCGGCCCAGGCATCGCTCGCTCGCTCCTCCTCCTCCTCAGGACCCAAGACTCAGGACTGACGACCTCAGAGTTCTTCGAATGCGCCCCCCCCTCGCCACCAGCAGCGGTCGCCGCTGGGGTGTGTGATCGACTCCCCGGCGGCGCCGTGCCACCAGGAGGGACGGACAAAGAGAAGCAAGAAGTATCCTCCCTCATCCTTGTCCCCCTCCGTCCCGGTTACCACCTCACCATCCTGGCCTCCACAAAGGGGTGTGCCCGTGCCACGGGCGCGTACCGAAGAAGAGGGGGGGTGAGATGGCGGGGATCATAATCGAAGAGTTGGTGTGGTTGCAGAGGCGCGCGGTGAGACAGGCTCCAGCAGCTGGCGGCTGTGCGCGGTCAGGGCCCGCCAGGGGCCCTGGGGTTTGGCGGTCACCCCGAACCTCCACGACATCCCGTGTGGGCGTTGTTGTGATATTCTGTTCGGGCTTAGCACCGTCACTCAATGTAACAGGTGGCGTGGGCGAGGGCAGCAGCAGCAACGATCTCCTGCTGAGATTGGGCGGGAGTGCGCAGGAGGGGAGGACAGCCTCGGAGGGGGGAGGGCGTGTCGCGCAGGCAGCCCAGGGGGCATTGGGGCCCAGGGGGCCTCCGCCGTTCCCCCTGGGCCGCCGCCACCGCGGGCCCAGCTCACACCAGGCCCCCCCGAGTGCCCCCAGGCCCCTTCCCCGGCAGGAGGGCGGCACGCTCACCCCCGAGAGGGCGACGACGGATGGGGAAATGTGGGCATCAAATTTTGGTTCCCGAGCACGGGTGGCCGCCCCCTCTCCGCCCAGCGCGCCAGCGTACTGGCTCTGGATATGGGGCGAGAGTGGTTCGCAGTAGCGCTGCGCGCCCAGTGCCTGGACGAGGTCTATGGACTCGGCGATGATGAGTAGTTTGCACTCGTCGGCTTGTCTCGGCGAGTCGCTCTTCGAGGTCTTGGACGAGGGTCTGCCAGGGCTGGCGGGGAGAGTTACTCCCGACAGTGGCAGGTGGGGAATCTTCGTCTCACAGGTCTTGTACTGGTAGGCCAGGAGGTACTTCGGGCTCTTACAGGGTAACAGTGAACGGGCTGGCTCCACGTGGCAGGCCGTTGATGCGACTGGTAGCTTGCCTGGCGGCTTCTTCGAGGCTGTACTGCACGAAGCATTGAGTTTCCCGAGGATCGGATAACCCGAAATCCGCCAAAGAAACGGAAGGTGGTGTGAATGGCAGACGTGTCGATGCTGGGCTCGGAGGTCCTGCTGCGGATGAAGCCTCGGCCTGCCTGCCCAGCGGCAGCGTCCTCGAAGGAGCGGGCAAGGTTGTCCCCGGGGTTGTCCATGTCCTGCGTGAGCTCCTGCGATGTCGTGGCCTTGTCAGCGAGCTGGACGGCGTGCGGATTGGAGCCCAGGTTGACGAACGTGTCCGTCGAAGTAGGGGAGGGTGGAGAGGCGGCCCAACCGACCCCCAGCTCTCCCCCCCCTTCACGGTGGAGGGGCAGAAGCCGGGGGGGCGAATCGGTGAGCTCTGCTCCCCTCAAGTATACCTCCTCCTTGTGGTTGTGCTTCGGCCTGGGGTCGTCCTGCAGGCAGTCGGTGTCGCCCTCGGCGGTGGCGGTGGCGCCGGTGGCTCGGCGCGCAGCGGCTGCCCGCGCGGCCGCCGAGGTCGCCTACTCTAAGCGGCCCGGCATTGGGGTCGGCGCCAGCGGGTAGACCTGGACTCGACTACACGTAAGAGTGACCCTTCGCCGGAGGTTTTTGGTGTGGGCCCACCAGGGTCCCCAGATCGCCGAACGCGATGCGATAGTAGTGTCTTGCGCGCTTGTGTTTGGCCCCCCCGCGGTTACCAACAAGCCGCACACCAAAGGTCACTATTACCCAGGGTCGCTCCTGCGTGTGGCCGATGGACGGCGGGTGGGGTGACCTGGACATTGGGCTCCTCCTGGCGGTGAGGGTCGGTGAAGGCACTGGCGCCGTCACGGGCGCGATGCCGATCACGACGTTCATTCCGATGCCCGTGGCCCCGGTCTGTCATTCCGACAGGGATGTTGTGGCGCGAGTCAAGGTTGAGGATGATGGCGAGATCCCAAGGAGTCGCAGGCTGATGCTTCCGAGCAGCATACGCAAGGCGGCATCTCGCCACATTTGGTGGGTCTCGATGGTCATGTCGATGTAGTGGGTCTCCGCGGCGTCCTCAGGTAGGTCTTGACGGAATGCCGGTGAATTCGTAATTGGCGTTAGCGTCGGTTGCCCCAGGCCTGCGGCAGGGGACAGGGGGCGCGGAAGGCCCTCTGCCGCATGCGTGGCTCGACGTGGCCACAAGGCGCCTGCAGATGCCACCTGGGCATACCAGGCACCCGCCACTGGGCGCCGCGCCGCCTCGAGGGGCCCTGCCGGCCCGCCCCCCAGGCGCGGAGGGGGGGGGGCCCGAATGTGGCGACTTCTCCTCGTCCTCTTCCTCCTCCTCCTCCTCCCTCCTTCTCCTCCTCCTCCTCCTCCTCCTCCTCCTCGTCCTCCTCCTCTTCCTCATCCTGCGGCCTCCAGCATTGGATTGGCGTCTGAGGTGCTCACAGCCAGGGGTCAAGTGTCAAGGAGACATTCGGGATGGCAATGACACAGGAGCGGACGGGAGGGGAGGGAGCGGGGAGGGGAGCAGAGCGCAGAAGAGGCGGACGGGATGAACTAGGGGAGGAGAGGGGGAGGGGGAGCCGAGGGAGAGAAAGAGAGGGAGAGAGAGAGAGAGATAGAGTCGGGAGAGGCCAAAACCCAAGAACAGACGTACCCTGGAGAGGGTCCTCAAAACCCACCTCGGGATGCCTAGGGGCCAGGTCTTGGCGCATGCCGTGCCTGGAACCCTGACCCATGCGACGCCATATTGGCGGGCGCTTGTACCCCGGGTGCCCGAACGGACTTCGGCCCGTCCTCATCGGTACGTTTTGTTGCTTCTCTCTCCTTTCTCTTTCTCTCTCTCTCTCTCTCTTTTTCTCTTCCCTCCCTCTCTCTCTCTCTCTCCCGCTCCCGATGCACACGTTTATGTATACATATATATATATATATATATATATATATGTGTTTGGTCACCCCCCCCCTGTGATCCACCTCACCCTTTTTTCTTTTTATCTGAGTGGTATTCGTGCTTTGAGCTGGCGCTGCCAATCTGCGGCGTTCAATTGAGCGCGAGATCGGGATTTCGAGAGGGCGGGAGAGCGGGAGAGAGGGAGGGCGGGAGAGCGGGCGGGCGGGAGAGCGGGAGAGCAGCCATGGGCGGAAAGGCGAAAATGCTAAAAAGGCAAAACAAAAATAATCAAATGAACAAAGAAAACCAAGGACATCCCCAGAAAACCAACGAAACAGTTGCAAACACTAAGGAAAAGCAAGGTGTTGGCAAGCTGGTGTGCACGACACCTGTGGAAACACATTGTTTCGTGACGTCCATGAGCCAAAAGCCTGTGTTTTCACAGGTTTGGCGGCTATCAGGCGTCCAAAACGCTGTTGTGCCGTAGGTTTTGCAGCTTTTTCGCATGGTTTTCTTGGGGTGTCCTTGGTTTTCATTATTTTTAGTTTTGTTTTGTTGGTGTATTTTTTTGCATGTTCGCCGGCTCGCGCCGTGGCGCTGCGCCAGCCCAGGGGCGGGCAGGCGAAAATGCAAAAGATGCAAAGAAGGCAAACAAAAACAAAGAAATCCAAGAACATCCTCAGATAACTATGCGAAAACGCTGCAAACACTAAGGAAAAGCAAGGTTTTGGCAAGCTGGTGTTCACGAAACCTGTGAAACACACCACTTCTCTCATATATATATATATATATATATATATATAGTGCATATAGTTTCCTTGTCTTTATAGCCTCAAGAAACCCTTGTGAGCAGCGGTAAGCTTTTGAAATCCCCCACTGTCAAAACCTTCAGCAAACTCCTCTCGGCTCCCTTTTGGATTTTCTCTTGGCTCTCTCTTGGCCCCTTCTGGCTCCCTCTTGGCTCCCTTTTGGCTCCGTCGTGGCTTTATTTTGGTTCCAAAACGCAAGGGTTTGGCTTATCGACGTCATGAAACATTGTTTTCACAGGCTTCGTCAGCACCAGCTTGCCAAAGCCTTGCTTGTCCTTAGTGTTTGCAGCTTTGTCGCATGGTTTTCTGAGGATGTCCTTGGTTTTCTTTTTTTTTTTTTTGAATTTTCACCTGCCCGCCCCTGGCTGCTCTCCCGCTCTCCCGCTTTCCCGCCCGCCCGCTCTCCCGCCCTCCTTGTCTCCGTGCCTTTTGTCATGTTGTCCCCTTTGGGCCCCCGTGTCCCCTTTTGTCTCCTTTGTGCCCTTTTGTTCTTCCTGTTCCCTTTTATCCTCTTTTGTCCCCTTTTGTCCCCTGTGTCCTCTTTTGTCCCGTTTGTCCCTTTTTGTCCCTTTTTGTCTCCTGTGTCCCCTTTTGTCCCCTTGTGTTCCCTTGTGTCCCTCTTGTACCTGTTTTGTTCCCATTGTCCCCGTTTGTTCCCTTTGCTCCGTTTGGCTTCTTGTGTTGTTCGTGTGTGTGTTTTCTCGTGTTGTCCCTTTTTGTCCTCCTTGTCCTCTGTTGTCTCCTTTGTGACCTTCGTCTCCGTTTCCTCATCTTGTGTATCGTTTGTCCAAGTTTGTCGTCATGTTCTTTTCTGTTCCCTTTTGTCCCCTTTGTCCCCTTTGGTCTCCTCGTGACATTATTATGTGGCGTTTGTCCTTTCGTCTCCTTGTGCCGCCTTCGTCCCCTTTGTCTCCTTTTGTCCCCTTTTGCCCCCCTTTTGTTCCTTTTGTCTCCTGTGTCCCATTTTGTCCCTTCGTCCCTCAGAACGCTTATGGGAGATTTTCCAGGACCTAAGAAAACAAGAAAAAAAGAAAGACACGAGGGAGACACCAGGGAGACACCAGGAAGATATCGTGAGTTCAGCGTCCTCCAAGGCCCAGGAGGAACACCAGAAGACGCAGGAGGAGCAGGATGATAATCAGGAGGGGGAGGAGAAAGAGGGGAGAGAGAATAACGAGGCGGAGGAGGAGGAGGAGGAGGAGGAGGAGGAGGAGAGAGGAACAAGTACAAAGGGGTGGAGAGGAGGGATCAACAGGACGACGAAGACGACGTTTTGTTAAGGCTAACCTGGCATCCTCGCCTTCGTCCATGATGCGTTTCGGGTGCCTTTCGGGTGCCTTTTCTGGTAACCTCGAGATGCTCATCGGGTGCCTTTCGCATGCCTTCTGGGTGTTTATTGGAGATCTTCCAGGGAGACCCGAGGAGACACGAGGGAGACACCAAGGAAACACCTTCAATAGCACATGCAGCACTTTCGAAGATATATTTTTCTTAGAATTTGATGTGGTCGATTTGCGGGTGCCTTTGGGGTGCCTTTCGGGTGCTTGCGGGTGCCTTGGGGGTGCCTTTCTGGTGTTTTTGCGGGTGCCTTGGGGGTGCCTTGGGGTGCTCATCGGGCGCCTCCCCAGGGCATTCGGAGGACGCCAAACGTACGATATCTCCTTGGTGTCTCCTTGGTATCTCCCTGGTGTCACCTTCTGGTCTCCGTTTTTTGGTTTTAGGCTATGGAATACCTCTGGAAAGCACCCCGAGAACACCCGAAACACACCCGAATATATCTTATTGTGTCTTGGGCAGCTTCCCCTTGCTATCGTTGCGAACATATTCGTTCGAAGCTTAGTTGGCAAGTTCCGTGACATTACGCCCTTAGCGGTGTTGCTGCTGGTGGTGCTGTTCTTGTTGGTCTTAGTGCTACTCTTGCTGGTGGTGAATGACAAGGAATAAATTACAGAAGGTCACATAGTCAGTGGGGCATGAAAGAAGCGATAAGGTGGATCACAGGGGTGGGTGAGCATATGCTGAATTATATCTATATAAATCGGAGGTTGGGGGGTGAGATCGAAGTGGAACGGAGAGCCCCCCTACCGGGAAATCGATTTCGGTTTCGTGTTCGTGCGTGCCGTGCGGGCGAGGCGAAGCTGCGTGGGCGGGCGAGAGAAAGTCTCCTGTGGCTGAGGCGCGGCCGGAGCAAAAGAACCTTGCCCGGGCGGCCGGTGCCCCGCGGTGTCCCGCCGGTGTCCCGCTGGTGTCCCGTGTGGCTGAGGCGCGGCTGGGGCAAAAGAACGTTGACCGGGCGGCCGGTGCCGCGCGGTGTCCCGCCGGTGTCCCGCTGGTGTCCCTTCGGTGTCCCGTCGTTGTCCCGATGATGACGTGGATGATGATGATGATGATGATGATGATGATGATGATGATGATGATGATGATGATGATGATGATGATGATGATGATGTGATGGTGATGGTGATGGTGATGGTGATGATGATGATGATGATGGTGATGATGATGGTAATAATGATGATGATGATGATGATGATGATGATGATGTTGATGATGGCGATGATGGCGATGATAATGATGATAATGTTGGTGTCGTTGATGATGATGATGATGATCATGATGATGATGATGATGATGATCATGATGATGACGTCGATTGTGATATCGATTGTGAGATCGATAGTGAGATCGATTGTGAGATCGCTGGTGAGATCGATAGTGAGACCGGCCGAGAGAGATCGATGACGAGATCGATTGTGAGATCGATGTTGAGATTGATCGAGTGAGTTCGATTGAGTGAGACCGATAGAGAGATCGATACTGAGATCGATAGTGCAAGAGGCGGCGCGGGCTGCGCCAAGCTTTGCCAGCGCTTCAGTCTTCTGTGGCCAAATGGCGCCGTTAGCTGCCGTTGCGCAGGTTGGGCAGGTTCCCAGGGGAAGGGTGACGTAAACAACTCGACACCAACGCCCCCAAGAGCGAGCGGCAACGCAACTATCTCCACTGGCATTGTCACAACAACATTCACCACTGTTGTCCACTGCTGGGCCCCCCCAACCTCCTTATCACCCGCAGGGTGGTCGTATAGGTATATACATACATATGTGTGTATGCATTCCTGTTACTACTTGCCCAGAGCCCGCCGCGCAACGAGGCGGGCCAAGGGCCGAGAACCCGAGGCGGCCCCGGCGTCGCAGCCGAGACACCGAAGGCCCGTTCGGGCAAGAGGGGGAGGGCGGGGCGGAGATGGTCTTCGGGAGCGGGGGCGGCCAGGGCCCAGGAGGCAGACGACGAAGATATAATGAAAGCGCAAACGTGGAACAGCGCGCGCGGATTAGCGGCGGGCCCCGCTTCCGAGCAGAATCGTCGCGCTCCGTCGCCAGGTCGGGCGGAACCGGCCTCATGCTTCGGGCGGCACTTCTTTCCCTGATCCGTGTGAGCGTGCGCCCGAGAGGGGAGGAGCGGTGAGAGCGGGCGGTGGGCATTTTGGGTTGCCCCACTCGATCGGCGCTGACGTGGGCCGAGGTGCGGTTATGGGCCCCATCGCGTGCCGCGGCTGCGGACAGCACGGGAGGCAGAAGCAGGAGCAGGTTGGAGGGGGGATAGAATTGTGTGGAGGAGGAGGAAGAGGAGGAGGAGGAGGAGGAGGAGGAGGAGGAGGAGGAAATTAAGAGGAGGAGGAGGCTGAGGTGAGAGGTGGAGGAGGAGGAGGAGGAGGAGGAGGAGTTGAAAGGAGGTAAGAGGAGGTGAGGGGAGGAGGGAGGGGGAAGAGGGAGGCAAGAGCAGGAGGAGGCGGAGGAGGAGGAGGTGAAATGAGGTGAGAGGAGGAGGAGGAGGAGGAGGAGGAGGAGGAGGAGGAGGAGGAGGAGGAGGAGCAGGAGCAGGAGCAGGAGCAGGAGCAGGAGGAGGAGAGGGAGGGGGAATTCTTTTACATCGGCAGCCCTGGTGCCTTGAAGAAGGCCGAGCCCCAGCCCGTCGAGATCAGCGGTGGCCCCGCTCCTCCTAGCACACAGTCCCTACAGCTCCTCGACCAAGACTCACAATCCGGCGGGGGAGCTGCCATGCAGTGCTGCCCCGGCCATGGCTGCTAGCCTCCCGAGGTGTCGACGTGGCAGCGCTAACAAATGAGCGTCGGAAGAAATAAGGGTCGACTGAGTGGATATGGCGTGCCGCGCTGGCTGTCTGCGTAATCCACCGCGTACGGTCGCCATGGCTTCTCGCGTAAGATCAGCTTCTTTTCTTTCAAGTGTGAATTTGCAGAGCTGCAGTAGCCGACTGCGGTCGGCCACAAAGCACGTGTGGCTGAGCAGACTCAGCCTTGCTCTTGAGACGGCTCATACACCCCCAAGGAGCAGTTCTCTGCGATCACCAAGAACCCAGCTGACATCCCGTGCGCTGCCAGCCGGCCCATCCCCATCTGCTCTGGCGGCCCAAGGGTGGGCTGAGAAGGCGGCCGCAGAGAAGGTGGCCGCACCCACCAGACCACCCCACACCGACCGAGGGCCAAAAGACTGCATCCTCGCCCTCGGACGTCGAGAGCGCAGGATGCAATCGTGCGCCGCCCCAAGAATCACACACACACACACTTGTTCCTCCAGCGCGCCGATGGGGTGCCACCGATTTTTCAAGCATTACCAAGACCAGATACGCTCAATGTGAACTGACCACCTTGCGCGGGAGCGTGGGCAGAGCTTAGAACGCCAGCGAGCGACGGACATGGCCGAACGCTGGGCAGCAGAGGGCCGTCGCGTGCAGGAAAACGAGGCGCGCGAGAAAAACGAGAGGCAGCGCCAAGCCGTCGGGGCGGCGAGGCGGAGGACGTTGAGCGATCTGGACGGCAAGCCGAGGCGCCGAGACCAGCGAGGAGCTGGGCACGCAGGCAGTGACAAGTAGATGCTAGGCGCGCCTGCGCAGACAGGATCGGCGTCTCCGCCACACACGCGTATACAGCTAGTACGAGGGTTACAACCTTTTGCTCTTCTTGTTTGGGCTGTCCACGCTCGGATGCGACTTCGCTCGGATAATCTCCAGGGGCCGAAGTCACTCGGCGAAGGGCCTCATGCTCTTGATCCACGCTGTTGTGGACATGTTTAGATTGTGGCGCCCGCTGGCGCGACACAGGCAGAACGAGTCAAGCGGAAAAGACGAGCAGGTGGTTGGACAGCCCTGGCGACACCAGGTCAGTGTTGAGCAAGCAGCTGTTGTGGTTGATCCAAGGGGGTTTGGGGCGCCAACACAACAGGACCGCCAGCAGTGGCGTGTCCAAATGCCATCACACACATTTTTGTGTTGGCGTCTGCGACCTGGTGAGTGCCCATCCAAGCGAACACGGCCGACCAATGCACACTGCTCATCTAGAGCCTGTGGAGCACCGTGTATCCAGCAGTATGGCACAAGAGGGTAGACGTCTGCCACGGCGTAGCCCGCAGCCGCCGCCCAGCTCAAAGGCCGCAACATCTGGCATGCGGAAGTCTTGATCGCATTGGCGAACTGCTGTTTGGACTTAGTGGCAGTGGCCTGGTCGCCAGCTCCTTCGGCACGTTCCACGAGCAAGGGCCAGCGAGGGGACAGCGGTTTTCGCTTCGATGCGCGCCATTCCCCAGGTGGCGGCACGCCTGGCATGATAATCCAGACAGAAGCGGCAGAGAAAATACGCATCTATCACAAGTTGCCGCCATCGCCGACTAAAGCCCACGCACGCTGTGGCGATGGAGCGGTCGTGGTCGAGGGGCCGCCGTTCCACGCCTTGCCGCAGTGTTGGAACAAATACTACGTCGTGAAGCCACGATGACCGCCGCGTGAGCACCGCCGCGTCGGGCTCTTAATCGACGCGGTGGGGGTGCCAGCCACGTCCACCGCCAGGCTGGTGCTATCCGTTGTTATGGTTGGCAGGGGTGGTAGCCATACGCGTAATTGGGGCTCGGTGGGGGCGCTCATGAAGGAATGTGCGTTGGAGGTTTCAGAACCTGAGTGGTTCCTTAACCGCATGCCGATGATAATAAAGGGACCCCACCCCCTTCAGTGTTTAGAGTTGCGATGTTGATATAGCAACATCAAGCGAAGCGATCACACTTTTCAAGATGTCTCAAGCGAAACCAAAAATTTTGGGAGACAGACGCAAACGAAACGAGCAATGTTCCAAGGATGTCTCAAGGATGTTTCAAGCTAAACCAGCAAGTTTTTTCTTTTTATGTATATGTTGTATTCTCCTTTTCTATATATGTATCTATCCCCGCGCGCGCCTGAACTTTTTTATCTCTGGGGTTGATTATCCATGGAAAGGGGAGCACATGAGCTACCTACATGAGCACTTTAAAAGTCAATGTTCATAAAGCGCTTGTAAATTAAAATTGATAGATTTGGAACCTGCCATTTTTTCGTTATTCTTCTCTTCTTACCATTCTCTTCTTCTTCTCTTTTTATGATTCTTCTACTTTCCTCTTCTTATTTTATATTTCTATCTGTCCTCGCGCTCGCCTGAACTTTTTTATCCCTGGGGTTGATTATCCATGGAAAATGAAGCACATGAGCTACCCGACACGAGCTCTCAAGCGAAATAAGCAATAGTTTGCGGATGTCTCAAGCGAAACAAGGGATTTGTCGAGGATGTCTCCAGCGAGATAAGCCATTGTTGAGGATATTTCTATGAAAGCTAAACGCCAAGGATGTCTCAAAACGTGCTCGGCTCGGTCTCCTCTTGATCATCTCCTACTTCGAGATTATGCTGGGGTCTGCTGGGCTACTTTTATTATCTCTCCCTGAACCCCGAACTTTATTATCCCCTAGTGTTTATTCTCACGGGCATGAGCTTATCTGATGAGGGTGGCCGTGATATCTCTGGCCAAGCATCGGGTGGTGTCCCACCGGCTTACAGACCTTGGATTCCTTAGCCAACGGTCCCTTATCCAATGCCCTGACCGTCCGTAGCTATGTTGGCTCAGGGCCACGGCGCACGCGACGACCGCGAGTCCGTCGGGCGATTCTGAGCACGAGGGGCGCCCCGCTAAGAGCCAAAGGATTACGCAGCACTGTCTGCGGAGGTTCTGCAGTCGGCGGGCACTCGGCACATGGCGCCCGCCCGCGCGGGAAATTCTGCCAGCGGCCGAGGATGCTCGGCGCCGCGCGAGCGGAGCTGGCGCACCCGCTCCGCGCGCCAGGCCCGCCCGCGGCCAGATCGCCCCGCCCGGGGTCGGCGCGGCCAGGCCGAAGTCCCCGGCCAGAGCGGCCGCGCCACCAGAGGTCGTCGCCGATTCGGACGGCCGGGCGGCCCAGGGGCGCGGGCGCGCCGCGGCCCGCAGAGCCTGCGCAGCGGCGCGGCAAGCTGCCCGAGGAGACCGATGGGGGCGGCGGCGCAGAGAGCGCTGCTGGCGCCAGAGAGGGCACCCCCCTCTGAGGAGCTGAGCCCCCGCCCGCGGGCATCCGCCGCGAGGTCGCGCTGCTCGAGAAGCCCCTGCAGGGGCCGCCCGTCGGCCTCTCGCTGGAGACGCGCGTGGAGCTGGAGGAGAGGCTCGAGAGGCAGCGGAGCTCGCTTGACGAGGCCCTCGAGGCGGAGCAGCGCCGCGCGGCCCAAAGCGCCCGCCCCACGCTCGGCGGGCATCGCGATCGGCAAGGCGGCGGGCAGGGTCCGCGGCAAGGAGAAGGCTCTGCAGGGCGCCGAGTCCGCCCTGGCCAGCGCGTCGAGGGCGCTTCGCCAGGCTCACCAGCCGGCGATGGACAGCCAGCGGGCGGTCGAGCAGGCCAAGAAGGAGCTCGAGGAGCAGCGCGCGGCCCTCGACGAGGCGGAGCGTCGGCAGGTGAGAGTTGCACGGGCGGC
Organism: Prorocentrum cordatum; assembly: GCA_963575745.1. NCBI lineage: Eukaryota > Dinophyceae > Prorocentrales > Prorocentraceae > Prorocentrum > Prorocentrum cordatum. The sequence goes on from CAUYUJ010009890.1 coordinate 552,261, forward strand.
CCTCTCGACGCGCAACCCGCGGGGGCTGGTGGGCGGGCTCTTCCGCCAGATCGAGCTGCTCGAGCAGGGCGCCGGGGCGAACCCCGCTGAGGCGGCGGAGGCCCTCTCGCAGCAGGCGGCGGCCATCGGCGAGCACGCGCCGTTCCGTCCACCAGCGCGCGCGGCTCGGGCCGACAGCTGCCCCGCGGAGGGCGGCGACCTCGACGGCGACGACAGCGACGCGGAGCTCCTGCCGCCCGCGGCGGCCTGCGCCCGCCCAGGCCAGACTGCTCGGGGCGCGGCCAGCAGCATCTCGCCCCGCCCCCAGCAGCCGGCCGCCGACCGCGGGCAGGGCGAGCGATCCCGGGACGCCGCCGGCCCGTGGCCCAGGCCGAGCCCCGAGCTTGCGCGCGTGCTGGCCAGTGCGGGCGCGGTCATCACCGAAGAATTGCCCCTGGTCGAAGGTTCAGGCGCCGCGGGGCCCACTGACGGCCCAGCGCGGGGGCGGCCGCCCAGCTGGGCGGAGCTATCTGGAGGTGGCCCGCTACCCGACGCGGCCGACGCCGCTGGTCGTAGGTCCTCAGTGGTGGCTGACGCAAGCGCTGAGGCGACGCTTGAGGGGGGGCCCTGGTGGCGGAAGCGGCAGTAGCGCCGCCGCAAGGGGGGGCGGCCTCGGGCTAGGTCTCGGCCAGGGAGGTGCTCGCCACCAGGAGCTGGATCCCCTGGCCACTATACCGCAAGGCGGCCAGGGGGGCGAGGTGAAACCTGGCCCGGGCCACGCCGTGGAAGCGGGGCAAGCGTTCGCCGTGAACCCCGCGACCATTCCGCGGGAGGGCGTCGCGGTCTCGGGCAAGGACCAAAAGGACGAGATGCAGGTGCTCGCGCTCGCGGAGCGCCCCCACCCATGTCGTCGATCGCGCGGCCCTCGTCGGCCAGCATCGCGACCCCGAGCAGCTCCACTTGGGCCGAATAGCAGACCGCCGTCGAAGGCCTCTTGGGCGCTGGGGCCACGGGCGACGTCTTCCTGCAGCAGCAGTCCCGCCCCACGCTGCAGCGGGCTGACAATTCTGACTGCGCGCGGCCTTCAGCCCTTGCCGCAGGACGGGCTCAGCAGCCGAGGCAGCGTCGCTTGGCGCGGCCGTTTTCATTGCGAAACACTGAGGAGTCAACGCGGCGGACCACGAGTGGAACCCCCACTGCGCGAGGCTTGTCGCGAGGAGAGCGGCCTTCGGCGACCCGGCGACCGCCGTGCCCAGTGCCTACCTCGAGCGCTCCTCGGGGATGCGCGGGCTCAACGTCGACTTGCTTGGAGGCTTGCAGCTGTTCCTCGGAGAGCTCCCCAAACCCTTCGTCGTCGGCTCTGACTGGAACATGGAGCCCCACCTCGAAAGCTCCCAGTGGCCCAGGGTCGTTGGAGGTGCGGCGGTCGCGCCCGCGCTCCCAACGCGCGGCGGGCGCGCGCATGACTCTTTGTGATCTCGGCGTCGCCGACTGCCCCTAGCCCCCAGGTGGAGGCGTCGGGCCCCGCGACGACCCACCCGCACTCACTGCAGGCACCCCCGAGGTTCAGCCAGCTTGGGCCCCAGGCAAAGGCGCGGGCGCTGCAGTCGCCAACGAGGTTCGACGTCGCCACGGAAGTTAGCGCGGAGATCGAGCGGACAGCCGACGAGGCGGCCCAAGATGCGCAGCGGCAGGCTCCGCTACTGGACGCCGCAGGCCGCCCAGATGAGACGCCGCGAGGGTTCCACGAGGCCGCCGAGCGGAACCTGGCCAAGATGTTCGGCAAAGAGGAGCAGGACATCGAGCAGTACGTCGGGCGAGCGAAGGGGGCCAGGCGGGCCCGCAAGCGCCTGGTCGACCTGGAGAGAGCCAGGACCACGAGGAGGGTCAGCCTGCTCACCCGCTCGTGGATCTCGCTGGGCCGCCCGGCGAAGCAGCTGGCGGCGGCGGCGACGGCGGCGCGCGGGCCCGCGGGCCACGGCGCATACGTTCGGCATTTGGAGCGCGCCGCCCTCTCACATTCAGCGCCGCAGTTTGCCCGGCAGGTGTGCAGCATTTTCAGCGGCGAGCGCATGACATCCATGTTGTCAGAGGTGCAACCAGATTCGTGACAAGGGCGCTGGTTCCAGGGGGCCACAGGGGCAGCAACAGCAGCCCATATCAAGGCGGACACGCTGCGTAGCAGGGAGCGCTGGAAGGAGTTTGTTGACGAAGCTTTGGCCGGAAGAGGGCGCGGGGCCAATGCCGTCGCCAAGAAGGTCCACCGCGGGGAGGCGCCCACCCTCGGCGAGCCGCTCGCGGAGGGGCTGCCCGTGCCATTGGTCGGGCAGCAGGCGTTGGATCGCAATTGTGTTGAAGGCTCTGTGGAGCGGGCATGGGAACGGCCAGCCCGCGCGGCCTGCTGATGGGGAGCGCGCGATAGAGCTGCCGGCGATCACGGCTGACGATGTCATCCACGTTGCGAAGTCGCCCTCGGCTGGGACGCCTTTCGCCCGAGGCTTCTCACGTGCCTCGGCCGTCCGTTCGCCGAACGCCCACCGAGGTCCTTACTGCGTGGGAGAGGCATCCACGGCCTTCCGATCTCTTCACCATTATCAATGCGTTTTCTGGGCAAACCTGATGGTGGGCGGCGCCCGATCGGGCCGATGTGCATGTGGCTGCATATACGGGGCCGCAGCATGCGACTCTGCTGTGCCAGATGGGACGCCGACCGCGCGCTGCCCGAGGTTCGGGGCCAGAGCTCAGACACGCGCTGCGGCCGTGCGGCCTACCTGCGCAAGCTCAACCTCGGGCTGTCGCAGGCCGCTGGCTTCGACGGCGCCTTAGTCCATTTCGACATCAGCAAGTTCTACGAGGATAGACCACGACATCCTCATGCGAGCCGCCGAGGCGCAGGGCCTCAGCACAGGGTTGGTGAGAGCGCTGCGCGTAGCCCATCCGGGCCCGAGGCGAGCCACAGCCGACAGGGCGGTGGGCGAGGTCATCTCCGCGCGCGGGACCGACATCGCGGGCTGCGCCTGCGCCGCCACCATGGCACGGCTCATGTTCCACTGCCTGTCGGACCAGGGGCATGCTCTGCTGCCTGTCGGTAGAGTGGTGAACGTGAGGGACGACGTCGCGGGCCACGGCGTCGGGCCCCGCGCGGCGCTGGTCCGCCAGATGGCCAAGTTCGTGGACGGAGTGGTCGCCGTGCTAGAAAACAAGAAACTCCCGCCCAACTGGAGCAAGACCAAGGTGCTGGCGTCATCGGCCGAGCTTCAGCGGGCCCTGCTCGACCGCCCGCAGTGGACCCCCCGCCGCGATCTTGGCGGATGCACCGCAGCGGGGGGGGCCCGCAGGGTGGCAACGCAGGTTTCCCGAGAGCTCGACGCGCTGGCAGGCGGCGCGGCGCGCCGGGATCTTCGGGCCTGGGCTGCGCCAGTCGCGCATCGTGCGCGCGGTCCCCACGGCCAAGGCGCTCAGGTAGTCGGCCACTTCTGGCACTCCCCGCCGGGATGAGGGCCCTCCGCATAGCGGCGGCGAGGTGCGCTGTGCGCCTTGCGCCTGGAGCGGCGCTCAGAGTCGGCTTGCAGCGCGCTGAGAAAGGCTCGACAAGACCCACTGGTCGTTGCCACCGGAATGGCGGTGCAGGCCCACGTCAGTTCGCGCTGGTCGGGCCAAGCCTTATAGTCAAAGCCTGCTTGCTGGAGGGCGCCCGCCTCAGCAGCTGCATGAGGCCCCAGCCCGCAGTCAGGGGCTCGATCGCGGCGCTCGCGCTGACCCCAGAGCGCATAGGGCGGCGCCTTACGGCCAATGGGGACAGTCGAACTTATGAGATCGGATGCACGTTCGACGTCTCGGGGTTTCCCCGCGCTTTCCTGGCCGAGGAAGCTCGCGAGGCCACCGGGAAGGCAGCGTCGCCGGCGCAGATCCGCGAGCGACTTGGGTCTCTCTGGCCGTGGCGGCTCGCGCCGGCTTGTCGGCCGATCAATGATCTCCTCCTGCAGCCGAAGACGGAAGTCTGGACGACGCACCATTGCGGCTGCCTCCGCTGTTGAGTCACGCTCGCGCGTTGGCCCCGGGCGAGGCCGGCCGAGCACGAGTCCGGCATCGACCCGAAGTGCTTGCTGCGCGGGGAAGAGGATGGCGCGGTCTTCCACGGGCGCCATCGCTGTCCATGGCGGCGCGACATGCTGCCCCAGGACCTGCGGCGCGCGACCGAGACGGCCCGCATGCTGGGCCAGGCGGCCGGCCCTTGCTCGAGCGATTCGGGATCATCCCTGATCTGGCTCTTTGTGGACTTGGCGCTCCTGCTGCAGCGGCCGCGGTGGCAGCCCCGGCGGGGGCGGCGCGCTCGAGGCCGGGGCGGCGCGCTGGCGGCCCCCGAGGGCGCCCACGTCTTCATTGACGGGCCGTGCATCCACGCCGACTTCCCGCACCTGAGGCGCGCTGGGCGGGCGGCGATCGTTCCGACGCCGACCTGCGAGCTCAGTGCTGAAGCCTGGGGCGCCGTTCCCCCAGAGCTGCCGCCCTCCCAGACGGCGCGGGCCGGGGAAGACTACGCGGCAGCGGCGGCCCTCGCGGAGATCATCGGCAGTCTCAGCTGGCCCATCGACTGCGCGGGCGCCGCCAGGCCCGCGCAGCACCCCGAGGCGGCGCAGGGGCCCCGCGGCTTTCAATGCGCACCTCTGGGCCAGGGTGGCCGACGCAGCCGAAGGGGTCGCCGCCGGGCACATCCACGCCCGCTGCTCGGAGGCAGCGGCGAGCTCATCTGCTCGAGCCGCGCGGCAACAGGCTGCCGGATGCGCGGGCCGAGGAGGTGGCCAAGCTGCAGGCGCAGGCGCCAGAAGACGACCGCGCGCCCGCGCTGCAGGGGCGCCTCGCCAGCGCCGGGCGCGCCGCCAGATTCGCTGCGGAGATGGAGGCCCGCGTCGCAAACTCGGGCCTGCGCGACGCCTGGCCCCGGGAGGCGCTCGAGAACATCGACCTGGGGCCCTGCGTTCAGCGCGACCCGGTCGCCGCGGGAGAGTCCTCTACCGCGGGGGGCTCAGGGGTCTCGGCCGCCGCCGCGGGCGCAACGGCGGCGGCGGCTGCGGCAGCGGCGCGCGCGGGCACCTGAGACGGCGCGGCGTGTGAGCCCAGTGCTGCCGAGCGGAGGTCGGCCCGCAAGCGCCCCGCGGCGGCCTTGCCCCTGCCCTGCCCCGATAGCTCTGCGCTGCAGCTTGGACGGGAGGACCCTCCTCTGCTCGGCCGCCCCCTGCTCGGCCGCTCCCTCCTCGGATGCGGCGGCGCCCCCCCCAGCGGGGCCGAGGCCTTTGACGGGCCCGGTCGTGGGCCAACTTCTCATGCAGGCACAGGTGCTCGGCCACGCTTCCGAGGTGATGCTCGTGCAAGCGGTGCTTCAGTCTCGCTGTGCGCTCCGCGGCCTGACCACGCCCTGCCATGGGGCTGAGGTCCGATCCAAAGAGGGTTCGAGGGCCCAGGCCCGCAACGACATCTCTAAAGGCACCGGTCCTGGGGGCGACAAACGGGAGCTCAGTGCAGTGCGTTGCTGCCGCCTTCGGTCCAGACTCGCGCGCAATGGGCGAGCGCCCTCAGTGTCACGGCAGGTCTCCAACCCAATCGGTTGGCGGTTGTCCCAGGCTGAGGAGGCGGAAGGCCCAGTTCTTCCGACCCGTCCCCGTCCCCCAGCGAATGTGACGGGGCAGCAGGCCCTCGCACTGCCAGGGGTGGGCGGCGCTTTGGCTTCTCATGGCTTCGCATCGCCTGAGGAGGCGATGGGGCGAGGCCGCAAGGCGGTTAAGTCCAGGGCCGAGAGAGGTGCCAGAGTTGCACGGGAGAGCTAGGGCCTGTGATTTAATTTCCCTTCGCGGGGATGTGGCGGCCCGCCAAGTATGCCAGATCCACCAGCGTGCGCTTTGACAGGCGGGGATGTGGCGACTTGGCGATAGCGCGAATGCCGCCAGCATGAATGATCGGATGCATGCAAGTCTTCCGACGCGGAGATATAAACACATACCTTGACCGTATGTCGAACAACAGAGCAACACATAAACATGCATGATCGGATCTCTGCGCGGATGTCATAGATCCGCGCTGGAGCCCCTTGGTGGCGCTTCCAGCGCCGCCCCTGGCGAGCTCCGCGCGCCAGGACGGGGGTTCAGCGCACACCCACCAAATCCGCGCGGACTTCCAACAGCTTGCGTTTCTGATTTTTTCCCAGTAGCATGAAAGTTGAAACTGTGACATTCTCGAGGCAGCCACGTTAGTAATCAAGACCGCCCCATGCCGAACCGAACGTTCTTAAGGCTTGCAGACAAGGTCGTGGCACGGCATGTGAGGAGGAAGGAGGAGATAGGGCACGGTTTGGGAGGATATCTGAATTCAGAAAAGAGGAGGGAGAGGAGGAGGAGAGGGAGGAGGAGGAGGAGGAGGACGGAGCAGAGATGAATTTAAGAGGTAGGGGAAGGGAGGAGGAGGAGAGAACGGGGAAACGAGATGATCGAGAAAGGTTCAGGGAGGGGAAGAGGGAACAGAGAGTGGGGAAAAGGGATAAGGGAGGAGGGCCTTCTGGGACCAGTTTCGGGGCTCGCGCGAAGAAATGATCGGATGTGGTTCATGTTATCAGGCAGGGCGTCACACATCGCTTTCTGGAAGGGCCCCAGGCCCCACGAACAATGAGTGCCAGTGAGCTGCCGCAGCTCCAGCGAGCTAGGCGTCTGCAGGTTGGCGCAGGAATACGTTCGATTTGTTGCAGTGCGTCCCAGAGGAACGCTTTCGGAATGGACGCGGCGCCCCATAACATTCTCCGAATCCACCAGCTCTCAGAGATCCCCGAACTATCTCAGTCCTATGTTTTATTACGTATTATTGCCGTCGTCTTAGCCGCTTCCGGTGCCCAGGAAGGGGGGGCGGGGGAGGGGTATTGATTGTTTTCCAGCGTGAATGCAATGGGGTCCCCCGCAGGGGCACAAAGATGCCTCGCTTCGCGCATCCTGGCTTGGTTTGGAAAGACGCTCTTGTCCAGGACGGCGGCGCGAGGGCGCGACGATAACCGCGCGTCGCGCGAGGCGCGAGGCGTTCATTGAGGCGGCCTAGACGCAACGACTCCGAGCGGTCGGCGAGGGTCGACGACCGGATAGGCAAGCCAGCACCGTGAGCCAAGCCATGTGCGTCTCCGTCTCGCGAGCCTGCATCGTGAGCCAAAGCTTGTGCGTCTCACGGGCCAGAGGCGTGCTAAAATCTAGAGTAAGAGTTTAAGAACGCTTCTAGTTCGCGCGCGCGTGGCAGCCCCTTGGGGTCCCCAGACGAAAAGTACCCCGGCCAGGTCCCGGCAAGGTCCCAGCAAGTCCCAGCAGGGTCGGGTCAGAGATGCCGGAACTCTCGGGCGCGGCTTCGGGGGCCCCAGGAGCGCCCCATGGGTGGCAGGCCCCCACGGCCTCAGGCCAAGAGCGGCCCACGTTGGTCCCAAGACGGCCCAAGACGCTCCAGGAAGGTTCCAATAGGACTTCGCAAGTGAGACCCCGAAAATGCAAAAATCATTGATCTTGCTTTGGTGTTCGGACGATTTTGGCGGTACCGCCTTTTCGAGCTGCCGACCGCCCTGGTCGGCCCAAGAGGCCCCAAGATCGTTCCATCTCGAATTCCGGGGGGAAACACCCCGACCCCCAGAATTGGCGCTTACGAATCAGTCCTGGGCGTTTACTACACAGTCCTGCCCTGCTCGACTCCTGGAGGTGCGTTTACTGGATGGCTTCGCATGTCGGGATGCTAATGTGAGTCTGCTTCTCCTGCCTTTACGGACGGCCGAGGGTGGTTCTGTCTGCCCGCCCGCTTGGCCGCCGAGCCGAGGCGCAGGGCTGCCCCAGCGGGCAGTGGAAGCCCCCCGCCACGGCGCGCCCGGCGCCGCTCAGGCGCCGCCGTCGTCGGGCGTCGGGCCGTCGAGCTCGCGCGGGGGTCGTGCGGCCAGCGGCGCGCGGTGGCGTGCTTTCCGAACTCTCACTTGGGAAAGCCACCACGTTGATTCCTCCCGCTTCGCGGGGTGCACGCTCGGACTGCGGAGAGCACGGGAGTTTGGGGCGTCCTGGGAGTTTTGTGAGTTTCTTGGGGGTGTTGGGGGTGCTGGGGGGCCTAATGGGGCCTTGTGGGATCCTTTTGGATCACGTTGCTGCTTCCTTGGCGCTTCCGGGCGTTTCCGGAGGGGGACGGGTCTGGGTCGTTTCTCAGGGTCTGGCTGGAGTGACAGGTGCTCTCCGTTCGTCGCGTCATCATCGCGTTTCTATGGTTTTCTTGGGATGTAGTACATGGTTGCCCTGGGATGTTCCAGGGACCAGCTGATTGATAGGGGAAAGGGAGGACAGCAATTGGGTCTTGGAGTTTCTTTGGGGTCTTGCCGGGGGGGGTCGTGGGTGTGGATCGGAAGTTTCTGTTGGGTTATTTCGCGCTTGCGTCCAAGACTTGCGTTCGTTAGGCTGTACTCTTCTGGGTACTCCATTCAAATGTCCAATGCCATCCCGGGGTCCAACCGCACAAGTTTCTCAAGCCCCGTGCAGCCGTGAAGAGAAGAGGGCCCCCGAGAGCCAGGCGCTTCACTTGGAAATGGCCAGGGTCGAGGCCTTGAGTGGGAGATGCGGCCAGACGCTTCGTGTACGCCCGGATCTGCGACGCGGCCGGGGCTCAAAGACCACTGGCCCATGTGTTTCGCTTGGTGGAATGCATTTGAATTTCTGTTCGATTGGCGAAGAATTTGAGGGTGCGACGAGCTAGGGCGGTTGTGATTGTCACTGCTGTATACATGGGCTAACTATACTGCTAATGGGTTGAGTGCGTGTTTTTGTGCTCCCCGTTTCCTCCCTGCCGCTTTCGCCTTTGCGCTCGTGAGATAGAGCGCCTTGTGCCTGGATTTCCGGGCCCTGGATTTCGCGCGTGAGTTTCGAAGATGTTCGACCATCATTCTGGGAGCACATCTTCGGACGTTTTCGCAAAATTGTTGTAGAAACTCTCACGCGGCCCGAACTCGCCAGTCGCGAGCTGCCTCCAGTCATCGTGGGGAGGATTTCCCCAGTTGCGTAGAAACGTCGAGACTCGCCCGTCGAGGTCCGAATCTCGGCCTGAAGGAACGGCGAGGACGAAGAGGAAGATAAGAAGGGATAGGGCGCGGATGGGAATCAGGATGACGACGATGAGGGGGATAAGGAGAATGAAGAGTATGGGAAAAGAGGGCATCGAGGAGGCTCTCCTCATGAATTTGCATTAATGTTAATTGTTTCACGCTGCATTAGACGAATGGTCATCGCATTGCAATGTTGCACGGCCGCTTTGGAAACATGTAAGCATATGGAAGGTGTGGGCGTCGGTTGGCGCGCCCTGCTCGGTTGCCGCGCGCGCGAGCCGCTCCTTTCGGCCATTTCGGGGGCTTTGGGGGTGCCTCCCCGGGGCCTTCGGGGGGCGTCTCGGCGGCCTCCTGGGGGCCTCTTGGGGGCGACTTGGGCCGTTCGGGTGCGCTCTTGCACCGTCGAGACCCTTTCGGCGGCCGCCTTGGGGGACATGGGGCCGCCTCGGGGCTCTCTCGGGGCCCTTTTGGGGGCCTATTGGAGGCCTATGCAGGGCCGCTCGGAGCCTTTGGGGGGCGTCTTGGGGTGCCATTGGGCCACATCGGTGCCCTCTTAGGGGCGTTGGGGCTGTCTGGGCGCCAGCTCGGAGATTCGGAAAAGGCGAAACGTTAAACATACAAAAACCAACAGAAAATCCGTCGCGAGGCCGTCATGAGCCGTCTTGAAGCCCCCTTAGACCTCCAGGAAGCCCGAGAGGTCGAGATTTCCTATGTCTGAACGTTTCGGCACGCTTGACCCCCAGAATGGGGGTCGCCAGATTTGGTCCGACGACGCGGCGCGACCACAAAGGGGGTTAGGGAGACAATAATGCAGAACAGTATATAGTATACAGATATTGGTTATATCAGTATAAATATATGTGTGTATGTATATATATATGTAGAGAGAGACAGAGAGAGAGAGAGAAGGAGAGAAGGAGAGAAGGAGAGAGAGAAGAGAAAGAGAGAGAGAGAGAGAGATCAAATGTGCGATCGTGGGATACATCGGATACGTTGCATTTGGGTGTCCGCATCGCTCCGCGACCTGCCTCCGGCAACACGTCACTTCCGGACGTGGATAAATCAGTTCACGCCGCATCGCCGATCCATGGGAGACCTGGATGCCACTATTCTGGCGGGCGTTATCGTAGCAGCGCTATGGCGTCGCGCGCCCAGCGGGGAACCCCCACACCATAGTCAAACGAGGCCTTGTTGGGTAATTTGGGGGGCGTTCGGGGGCCTCGTGGGAGCTTCTTGGGCCCAGTTAGATTTTTCCCGGGCGCACGCGGGCCTCTTCGGGGGCCTCTTAGGCCATCTCGAGCGCCTCTGAGGCCGTTTTTGGGCCCTTCGGGGAGCCTTGCTGACTGTTTTGGGGCGGTCGTGGGGCTTCGTGGCATGTCGCGAAGGCTGTGAACATCGAAAAAGCGAATATGTAAAAAATGCAAAGTCTCCCATCAGAATGGAAGAACTTGGTGTTCATGAGGCCCTGTTGGGCGCCTTCTTGGAGCGTTTTCGGGGCGTCTTGGGGGTCTTCGGGGGCGTGTGAAGCCCATCTTGGGACATGTTGGGGCAATCTGGGGCGACACGTAGGGGACATTGTGGAGGCCATCGGATGCCGTCCGGGAGCACTTCTGGAGCAGATGAGAGCCGCCTGCGTTTTGCCCCCCCCCCCCCCCCCCCCCCTACCCCCCTCTCCCCCCCCCTCCCCTTCCCGGCACCCTTCCAAACCGGCGGCCGGACATGGTTCTTGGAGATAGGGGTTGGGGAGGGGCAGCAGTCTCACACGCCGAGGAGGCTCCGATGGTTCGGCGAATTTGAAAACTCAAGTCATCCCTCAGTGCGTTCCCCTGGGATTTCAACATCAGCATGGCGTGTCTCCCACGGGACAGCCGCCAGGTCTACGATCTGGAATTTTCGGTTATTGTGTCGTTCCGCTGAAGACTGGCCCACCATGATTCGGCGCGACACGCTATTCACGTCGCGGTCCCCAGGCGTCATAGTCCAGAGTTTTCCCGAGCTTCCCGCACCGCGGAGCGGAGCGATACGCTATCCGCTTGCAAGGCATAGCGTGTCGCCCGGGCTGCCGCCGCGACACGCTCAGCAAAAGTTCCTGACCGTATGTGGACACCTAATTCGGAGAACCCTCATCGCGCCACTCTGGCCACTCTGGTGTCTGTGCCAAGATGGCGCACGGCGTAGAAACCAAACAACGAATAAATGGAAGATCGCCTGCAGGAAATATGTGTGGCGACTGGGAGGTCCTGGCACGTCCGAAGACAAGCATGTGGCTCGGAATCGTGAGTTGAACACGAGCATCAAGGGATCTGAAATTGAACCGCCCGCCGTCAAACGGCCTCCACGCCATGTCTTAATGGGCACGGGCGAGCTCCCCAGAGGAGTACGCACGACTCCGTCGTTCGTTTGTTCGTTCGTTCGCTTGTGTGGAATAAGAAACGCAGTCCCGATACGTACTTCCAGAATTTTGTACGACCAAACGGAAAACGCCCGTATGGCAAGCCAGATCAGATTTTGCGTACGCGAGCCGTTCGTGAGACTATGAGATTATTTTTAACCGTGCGCTGCGTGTCCCATCCTGAACACGCAGCCGCCATTACGCCGTCCCCCTGTTCTGTATCCCAAAAACGCTTCCGTTGGAGGCCCCTTTCAGCAGCCTGCTGCGTACACGCACCTTCCTCCTCCTCCTCCTCCTCCTATTACTGCTCTTTCCCTCGTGCTGTTCCTGAATCCTGCTGCTCCTCACTCTGTGAGCTCCTCCTCCTCCTCCTCAGACTACGACGACTACTACTACTACTGCTACTACTACTACTGCTACGACTACTACGACTACTACTACTACTACTACTACTACTACTACTACTACTACTACTACTACTACTACTACTACTACTACTACTACTACTACTACTACTACTACTACTACTACTACTACTACTACTACTACTACTACTACTACTACTACTACTACTACTACTACTACTACTACTACTACTACTACTACTACTACTACTACTACTACTACTACTACTACTACTACTACTACTACTACTACTACTACTACTACTACTACTCCTACGACTATGACTACTACTATTCTTACTACTACTACTACTACTGCTACTACGACTGCTACTATTACCACTACTAATATTATTACTTCTGCTACTACTACTACTACTAAAACTACTACTACTACTACTACTACTACGACTACTACAACTACCACTTCTACTGTCACAACTAGTACGATTACTATTACTGCTACTGCTACTACTACGATTACTACGATTATTAGCAGTAGTAGTAGTAGTACTACTAGTACTACCACTACTACTACTTCTACTACTAGTACTTCTACTGCTAGTATTACTACGACTACTACTACTACTACTACTACTACTTCTACTACTATTACTATTACTACTACGACTACTACTCCTCTTAGTTCGACTACTACTACTACTACTACTACCACTACTACTACTACTATTACGACGACTACTACTGCGACTACCACTATAGTTATTATTTCATCGTAGTTTACTATGGCTATGTTTTACTGCTACTGCTTGTGCTACCACTCCCACGACTACGACTACGACTACTATTACTACTACTAATACCTCTATTATCATCACTACTACTACGACTACGACTACTACTATCACGACTA
>CAUYUJ010009890.1:570633-615633 GCA_963575745.1 Prorocentrum cordatum
CGGGCCCCGAGTCGCCGAAAGACCGCTCCAGGACGCCAAAGGTAGGCCCAAGACGTCCCGAGAGGCCCTCCAAGGCACTCCACGACGCTTCAAGACGCCTCTCCACAGCGCTACAAGAGGCCGAAATCGTCAATTTTACGAAGATTTTCGAACGATTTTGGCCTTCCAGCCTTTTCGGCTGTCCGACGTTCCAAGACGGCTCAATAGGCCCCCAAGAGCGCCCCAAGAGGGCCCCAAGACGGTCCGAGAGTCACCCAAGACAGCCCAACAGAGCCTCAAGACAGCCCCAAGATGCGCCCAAGAGGGGGACCACGACTCCAAATTTCGACCCTCCCGCTTGAAGAGTCCCCCAGGAGGCCCCAAGGAGCCCCCAAGAGGCCCCAGGAGGCCCCCAAGAGGCACCCAGGAGGCCCAAACGAGGCCTAAAGAGGCCACAAAGCAGCCCGAGGAGGCCCCACAACGGTCCCAAAACGGCTACCGAGAAGCTGCGAAACTGCCTTCACGACGTCCCGACAGGCCAACCACGAGATCCAAAGCAACACCCATGAGGCCTCTGACCCACCACCCAGGGCACGGTGGCGGGAGCAGTGACAGCACTTGTGCACAGCATGTTCCGGCGGGAGCCTTCCGGAACACGCTGCAGGAGGAGGAGGAAGATCAGGAGGAGAGAGAGAGCTGGAGTGGGAGGAGGAGGAGGAGGGGGACGAGGAGGAGGAAGAGGCCTCCAAGACAGCTCCAAGATAGCCGAAGAGGCTTCCAAGAGGGCCCTGGGCGGCCCACGAGGGCCCCAAGGCTGTGCCTGAGGCGCCCAGAAGGCCCGAGAGGGCCCCAAGACGGCCCCAAGAGAGGCCCAAGAAGGGAAACACGAACTGAGAATCCGAGCTTTCTACCCCGAGAGGTTCTCGGGAAGTCCCAAGAGGCCCCCAGTCGGATCCAAGAGGCCCCCAAGAAGCTCCCAAGAGGGCCGACGAGGTTCCAAGAGATCTCCCAAGGTGGCCCCAAGAGGCACAACTCATTGTTTTACGATTGGGCTTTGACGGGTTTTCATTTTTTCTGCCTTTTGGCATCCCGATGCTCCAAGACGGCCCAAGAGGCTTCCAATACCGCTCCAATATAGAGGAAGAGGCCTCCAAGAGGGCCCCAAGACGGCCCGCGAGGGCCCCAAGACGGTGCTTGAGGCGCCCAAGACGGCCCGAGAGGGCCCCAACAGCCCCAAGAGAGGCCCAAGAAGGGGAACGCGATCCAACAGCGGAGCGTTCCCCCCAAAAAGGCCCACAGGAGGCCGCAAGAGGACCCCAAAAGCTTCCCGAGGGCCCAAAAGGCCCCTAGGAGACGTCCAAGAGGTTTTAAACTAGCCCAAGAGTGCCCTCGATGCGTCAAAACTGCTTCCAGGAGGCCACTGGGAGGCTTCCGGATTGCCTCAATCTGGCCGCAGGTAGCCTCAAGTCGGACCTCCACGCAGCCAAGACGGCCAATGACGGCTTCAGATTGCAGATCCGATGCCCCCAAGGGGCCCTCAGACGCCCCCCCAAGAGGCACCCAAGAGGTGCCTCCAACAGCCAGTTGACGAAGCATGCGGAACACCCCAGAAGCTCTTCAGATGCCGTCGCGCGCCTGTGCTTGATAGCGTTGTCCAAGATCGTCCAGCGCACCCCCGGCCTGGGCTAGAACCTGAGCGCGCGCGAAGCGCGCGCGATGGTTCTAGTGTATATATATATATAGATATACATATATATATATATATATATATACAATCCAGCTTTCATTAGAATCCTCTTGTGGCGCACCAGCAAAACGAAATCAATTGCAAACCCAAAAACGAAAGGACTTCATTTGTAAAGCCGCCACAAACAGGAATTTAATTGCAAATCCGCCTCCAAAGACATTCTGACCAATAGAATTCTTTCCTTATAAGAAGTTGGAAAAAAAACTAAGGAAAAATGAAATCTCTAGAACCCCCGCGACGCGATTCGAATTGAAACCCCGCCGCAAAGGATTTCAATTGGAAGCCTTTCACAAAGGGAAATTAAATATGGGAAAACATAAAAGAAACCAAAACCATAGAAAACATGAAAAAACTGACATCTCCAGAGCCCCCACAAAAGGGATTATACTTGTAAGCCCGCCACAAAGGATCTCAATTGGAAACCTCTCACACAGGGAAACTAAGTGTAAACCAGCCACAAAAGGCAACAATTGTAAACCAGTCACAATTGCAATCTAAGTGTAAACCATTCAATTGCATTGAAATGTAGTATATAGGAAACAGACGACAAGCTGAAACACTTGAAACATATGAATTGAAACAGTTGGAAAAAACATTGAAACCTCCTGAACCCCCACAAGAGGGATTCGAATTGTAAACCCGCCACACATGATTTCAAGTGGAAACCTCTGACAAAAGGGAGAATAGCTGCAGCACAGCAGCCACAAAGGGAACTTCATTGTAAACCTCCCGCGCACGGAATCGATTGGAAAACAAATGAAAAATGATGAATTGGAAAAATTGAAATCTCCAGAACCCCACAAAAGGATTTGAAATACAAAGCCACCACAAAGGATTTCAATTGGAAGCCTTGTACAAAAGGGAAACTAATCGCAAACCAGCCACAAGGGGAGCTTAATTGTAAGCCGCCCACAAATGGAATATCTGGGAAACCAAATGAAGAATTGAACAATGGAAACCTAAGGAGAAAACAGCTGGGAATAAACAAATAACATGAAACAATCGAATCTCCACAACCTCCACGAAGAGAATATTAGGTGTGAGCCTGCCACAAAGGATTTCAATTGGAAGCCTCTCACAAAGGGGAATATAATCGTAAACCCGCCACAAAAGGAATCGAATTGCCAACCCCATCATACAGGGATCAGTCCTCCTCCCACCGTCCTCTTTGCGGTGTACCAACGAGGGCTCCTGATCCCACTACTACCATTACTACTACTACTACTACTACTACTACTACTACTTCTATTACTACTACTACTACTACTACTACTACTACTACTACTACCAATACTACTGCTACTACTACCACTACCACTACCACTACCACTACTACTACTACTACTACTACTACTACTACTACTACTATACTACTACTACTACTACTACTACTACTACTACTACTACTACTACTACTATTAGTACTACTACTGTTACTACTACTACTACTACTACTACCACTACTACTACTACTACTACTACTACTACTACTACTTCTACTAATTTACTACTACTATGAACTACTTCTACTACTACTACCACCACTACTACTACTACTACTACTACTACTACTACTACTACTACTACTACTGCTGCTACTACTACTACTACTACCACTACCACTACTATTTCTACGACCACTACTATTACTAGTACTACTACAACTACTACGGCTACTACAACTACTACGGCTACTACGACTACTACGACTACTACTACTACTACTACTGCTACTACTACTACGGCTACGACTACTACTTCTACTACTACTACTACTACTACTACTACTACTACCACTACCACTACCACTACCACTACTACCACTACGACTACTACTACTACTACTACTACTACTCCTACTACTACGACGGCTACTACTACTACTACTACTACTACTACTACGACGACGACGGCTACTACTACTACTACTACTACTACTACTACTACTACTACTACTACTACTACTACTACTACGACTACTACTACTACCACTACTACTACGACGGCTAAGACTACGACTACGACTACGACTACAAGGAGATGGTATTTCTGGGAGCCGTCCGGGTTCCCTTGGGGCCACATTGGAGGCCAGTGACCAAAGAGAGAGAGCAATGGCGGGATAATTGTTTTCTCCTTGTTTCAAAAAAAAAAGCCTGCATCTTGGGACTCGTGGGGTGCTCTGGTGGACCATTTTGGGCCATCTGGAGGGCATTTTGAGACCTCAGACGCCCATCGGAAGCAAAACGGGAGAAGGCCAAAGGTTAAAAAGTTCCCCAATCAGAGCTTGCCTCTGTAGGGGTCCTGGCGGATATTCCCCAATCAGAGCTTGCCTCTGTAGGGGTCCTAGCGGATATAAAGCTGAGGTGAGGTGAGCGGCCGATTTCGGTGGCCGGGGCCGGGTGCCCGGGTGCCCGGGGGTTCCCGGGGGTGCCCGGGTGCCCAGGTGTGTGGCCGATTTCGGTGGCCGGGTGCCCGGGGGTGCCCGGGGGTGCCCGGGGGCCCAGGGGTGCCCCGGTGCCCGGGGTGTCTAGAAGTGCCCGGGGGTGCCTAGCCCAATAGCCCTATATCCCTATAGTCCAATAGCCCAATCGCCTTACATCCCTATAGCACTATAACCCTATAGCCCTATAGCCGTACCTGTACGACCCTATAGCCCTATAGCACTATAACCCTATAGCCCTATAGCCCTATAGCCGTACTGATAAGGAGGTTCGGGGGGGGGAGCCAACGTCTCACTCGATCGGTCTCACTATCGATCTCAGTATCGATCTCACTATCGGTCTCGCTCGATCGATCTCACTCGATCGATCTCACAATCGATTTCACTCGATCTATCTCATTCGATCGATCTCACACTTGATCTCACAATCGATCTCACAATCGATCACACAATCGATCTCGCATCCGGTCTCAATATCGATCTCATTATCGATATCACAATCGCTTTCACAATCAACGTCATCATCATCATCATCATCAACATCATCAGCATCAACATCATCACCAACATTGTCGTCATCATGAGGGCACCGTCATCATCATCATCATCATAAACATCATCAGTAACGTCAGCATCTTCATCGGGACAACAACATCATCATCACCATCATCATATCATCATCAACATCATCATCGGGACACAGTCATCGTCATCATCAGCAGCATCATTATAATCATCATCATAATCGGGACACCATCATGATCACCATCGTTCTCATCATCAACATTATCACCAACATTGTCGTCATCCTCGGGACACCATCATCATGATCATCGCATCATCATCGACATCACCATCATCAACAACATCATCATCATTGGGGCACCGTCATCATGAGCAACATCATCATCAACATCGTCATTATCATTATTATCATCATCGGGACACCATCAGCATCACCATCATCATCATCACCATCATCATCATCAGCATCATCATCGGGACACCATAATCATCATCAACATCATTATCGCCAGGACACCATTTCCATCAACATCATCATCACCAACATCATCGGAACCATCATCATCATCATCGGGACACCATAATTCTCATCATCATCATCAACATACTCAGCATGAACATCATCATCCTCATCATCGGGACACTATCAGCATCACCGACACCATCATCAACATCATCATCACCTTCATCGGGACACCATCATCATCATCTCATCTTCAGCATCATCATCATTTTATCATCATCATCATCATCATCATCATCATCATCATCATCATCATCATCCGCGCGGGACACCGCAGGACATCGGCGGGACACCGCGGGACACCGCGGGACACCGCGGGACACCGGCGGGACACCGCGGGGCCCCGCGCCCCGGATGAGAAACATTTGGTCCGGCCGCGCCTCAGCCACAGGAGGACACCGCGGGACACCGGCGGGACACCGCGGGACCCTGCGCCCCGGAAGAGAAACATTTGGTCCGGCCGCGCCTCAGCCACAGGAGACTTTTTCTCGCCCGCCCACGCAGTAGCCCAATAACCCCATAGCCGCATAGCCCCATAGCCCTATAGGCCTATAGCCCTATAGCCCTATAACCCTATAGCCCTATAGCCCTATGGTCCTAAAGCCCTATAGCCGTATATGGTCCAGGGTTTGGGCCCCCCCCCCCCAATGCTGATGCCATTGGGCCCCCCCCCCGCGCGATGGTCCCCCCCGCCCCCCCCCTGTGGGCGTGGCGTGGTGCTGCGCTGCGGTTCCCACCCCCCCCTGTGGATGTGGTGTGGTGCTGTGGTGGTTCAGAGGTGGGCGTGGCGTGGTGTTGCACTGCGGTGCCCCCCTCCCTCCCCCTGTGGATGTGGTGTGGTGCTGTGGTGGTTCAGAGGTCGTCGTCGTCGTCGTCGTCGTCGTCGTCCTCGTCGTCCTCGTCGTCCTCGTCGTCCTCGTCGTCCTCCTCGTCCTCCTCGTCGTCGTCATCGTCGTCGTCGTCATCGTCGTCGTCGTCATCGTCGTCGTCGCCGTCGCCATCGTCGTCATCGTCGTCGTCGCCGCCGCCGCCGGCGTCGTCGCCGCCGCAGCCGTCGTTGTCGTCGTCGTGGTCGTCGTCGTCGTCGTCGTCGCCGTCGTCGCCGTCGTCGCCGTCATCGCAGCCGTCGTCGTCGTCGTCGTCGTCGTCGTCGTCGTCGTCGTCGTCGTCGTCGTCGTCGTCGTCTCTGGGACCATACCATCTGGGGGGGGGGGGGGCCCGAGGAATCCTGGGACCATACCATCTGGGGGCGGGGGGGCCCGTGGGCCCTCGACCCTGGATCATATATAACCCTATAGCCTAAAGCCCTAAAGCCCCATAGCCCCCCCCGAAATTCAGATTGGGTTTTTTCTCTGGTATCATATTCTTATGTGTTGCGGTGAGTTTTGCCGCTTGGAGGCTTCGTTGGTTAGCTCACCGGCCACGTCGAGCCGCCATAGGGGGGCAGAATTTTGGAGCCCATCTGGAGCACTGTTGGACGTTCTACCGCCTCGCGGCCCCCCTGAAAAGACCCCGCGGGAAAGAAGAGTTACGCCAGACCACCTAAGCACACCCTTATTTACAAGGGGGGCATTTGCCCACGCCCCCCTTTGCAGTGCTCATCGCCATCGTCGCCATAATATTGGCACATAGCCATTCAGGCTCAATCATTGATGCTTTGGCTCGAAAATGGCAGAGCCGCGTCTGATCGATACCGTGGGCGAGTGCCAAGCGGCTGTGGCGCAGCTTGAGACAGAGAATGTGATTGCCGTCGACATCGAAGGCATTGATTTGGGCCGTCAAGGCGAAGTTTGCTTGATCCAGGTGTACGGCGTATCCAGTCCCAGCGTCCTCTTGTTTGACGTATTTACAATGGGACCAGATGCGTTTGATTCTGGCGGATTGCGACGATTATTGGAGTCCGACACTGTGACGAAGCGTATTTTCGACGTCCGAGCGGACGGCGAGGCCTTGAACAATTACCACAATGCGAAGCTACGAGCTGTTTAGGATGTCCAGGTGATGCGGCGCACCTTGTTCCAGCATCCCGACGATCCATATCTGAAAGGCTTGAAGAAGATCCTTGAGAAGCATATCGAGATCTGTCATGAGGAAGCTGCCTCGGTTCAGCAACTCAAGGAGGACGGTCTGCTCTTGTTTGCGCCCGGGCATGGTGGCAAATACGACGTCTGGGAGCAGCGGCCTCTCCAACCTAAGTTGATAGAATGCGCTGCCGCTGATGTTAGGCACTTGGCTGGAATGAAGTCTCAATGCGCCCTCGCGACGCGAACAGGTCCGACGCTCTCAACAAGTTCGTATTTGATACCAGCTTCCAGAGGCTGCAGAAATTTGCGAGGCTGCCACCAGCAGAGGCGGCTGACCAAGCGAAGAAGTTCCGCGATTTTGAGCTACCCGCCATCTATTCCCCCGACTGCTTCAACGACACATGCCACGTGACCGGCGAGGTGCACTTCCCACCACAGCTGCGGGGCGAATTGGCTGGCAGAAGCGGGGTGCAGATCGAGGAGATCAAGGCCGCCACGGGGGAGCAGGTGCTCACGTTCGAAAGCGGCGTGGCGCTCATCATCGGGCCGCCGGATCGAATCGCGGACGCTGCGGCCATGGTCAGGGCCAGGGTCGAAAACGTCCCACGCAGGGCGTTGACCTTGCCAGCCGGGGCCCAGCCCAGCCGGGTGCTGGGGCCGAAGGGCGAAACGATCAAAGGGATCAAGTCCCGGAGTGGAGCGGTCGTTTTTTTCGACACCAACACGAGCATAGTGGTCCTCACCGGCACAGAGGATTATGTCGAAATTGCTGTCAAAGAGGCCACGGCGCCGTTCGATGAGGCAGTCTCTTGCAGCCAGGAGCTGACCCTGCCAGCTGGAGTCCAGCCCGGCCGCGTGCTGGGGCCCAGGGGCGAAACGATCAGAGAGATCAAGTCCCGGACCGGAGCGCATGTAATTTTCGACAACGACACGCGCAGAGTAGTCGCGACTTGTACACAAGACCAGGTCGAAGTTGCCGTCACCGAGGTCGCCGCGCCGTTCGAGAAGGCCCCCGCCCTTTCTTGCAGGCAGGAAGTGGCCTTGCCAGCCGGTGTCCAGCCTGGGCGTGTGTTGGGGCCCAGGGGCGAAACGATCAAAGGGATCAAGATCCAGACAGGATCATTTGTAGTGTTCGACAGAGACGCGCAGAGTGGTCGCGACTGGCACAGACAACCAGGTCAGAGTTGCCGTCGCGCAGATCAGAGCCCTCATCGAGGGGTCACCTGATCAACAGGAGTTCAGCGTGCCAGCCAGGGTCAAGCCTGGCAGCCTGCTGTGGCTCAGAGGCGAAACGATACAGGTGATCCGATCCAAGACAGGAGCACGCGCAGTGTGACCGTGACCGGCACGGCAGGCCAGAGCAGAGCTTCCGTCAGATAGGTGCAGGCCTTGGTCGAGGAGGCGCGCGCGGAGCACTGCAAGCCGGGGTCTTCCTCAAGCAGCTGCCCGTTCAAGTGGTGCAGGCTAGCTCAGAAGCGCCATGTGCGTAGACAATGAGACGTGCAGGGTGGGCATGGTTGGCCATAGGGATCAAGTTGCAGCTGCCGTCAGGACAGTACAGGCAGCAATCCAGGAAAAATGGTAGCCGTCAGCGGCGAGGCAGATCAGCTACAGGCCTTGCTCCAGCGACGCCTGAGTGGCAGCCTGCGGCGTCCGGCCAAACCCGCAGGTGACTTTTCTCAGGCCGCCCTCCACCTAGCCACCCCCAGGAAGCTTCCTTGGGCAAACGCCGCCCGTGACAGTTTCGGCCAAGGCTGCGCGCGAAAAGGGAAGTGCGCAGAGGAGGAGGTGGCAGGATTTCTCCAAAGCCCCAAAAATGTTCAATAACACGTAGAAGCGCTGCGGAGGAGGAGGACGAGGACGAAGAGGAGTGAGGTGGGATGATGCTGCTGGTGTTGCTGCTGTTGCTGTTGCTGATTGTGCTGATGATGTTCATCATCATGGCCATGATCAGGATCATGATCATTATGAAGATTATAAGGATGATGGTGATGATGATGTTGATGATGATGTTGAGGATGTTGTTGATGATGGCGATGATGGTGGCGATGGTCATGATGACACTGATTGTGATGATGGTGCTGGTGTTGATGATGTTGATGATGGTGACGACGACGATAAGGATGATGGTGCTGATGAAGATGATGAGTACGATTGCTATGATGATGGTGGTGGTGATGATGGTGGTGGTGAGGCTGATGTTGATGATAGTGATGTTGATGATGATGGTGGTGGTGGCGATGATGCTGGTGCTGATGCTGATGCTGATGATGCTGGTGATGATGATGGCGATGGCAAGGATTGTGACGATGATGGTGGTGTTGGTGGTGGTGATGGTTGTGATGGTGGTGGGGATGGTGGTGGTGATGGTGTTGGTGGTGATGGTGCTGGTGCTGTTCATGGCGATGGTGATTGTGATGGTGATGATGATGATTGTGATGTTGTTGCTGCTGATGATGAGGATGCTGCTTATGATGAAGAAGACAGTTAGTAAGATGGTGATGGTAATGCTGGTTATGCTGATGATGAAGAGTATTATGCTGCTGATTGTGATGTTGATTATGATGCTGCTGTTGTTGATAATAATGATGCCGATGATGATGATCACGACGATGGTGGTGATGGTGATGGTGATTCTGGTGGTGGTGATGGTGGTGATGGTGACGACGACGACGAGGACGAGGATGAGGAGAAGGAGGAGGAGGAGGAGGAGGAGGGGGCGCAGCAGCTCCGAGACAACCCCGAGGTCACTGGGGGATGTTCCAGGCAGCTGTTTCGCTCGGGGTTCGCCTGCCGCCACAGGGCCTGTCGCGGGAGGTCCGACGCGGGGGGAGGCATCCCCAGCCTCCCCTCCATCTTGGAGTCGGCCGATGGCCTGAGGTGGCCCAGCATTGGTTCTGGAAAGCAGAACCCAGACAGGCATGCCTCCGTTGTAACAAACGCTCGACGGGAGGTTTTTTGCCGTTTTCGTCCTCCAGGGGCCTTCGACGGGCCACGGGATGGTCAGAAAACGACTCGGGAGGAGAAGTGGGCACTGAGGAAAGGGGGGGGGGAACTTCTGGGGATCGCGTATTGAATAATTCGTAAGTCGGATGTCTGGGAAAGGGGAGAGAAAGGTGCCCCCTCGTCGTCACCGCTGGACGCGGCTAGAAAATTGTGTCAGCTTCGGCCTTGCAAGGAATCCGAGGATTGATTTTGAGCGGATTTGCCGTCGCCCCCCCCCCCAACACCCTCTTGACCGATTCTCTTGGGGCCAATCCAGCGCAGACCCTGCGGCCGCTTCTAACTTCCCCACTTTTTCTTTACAGATAGCTCCGCCTCGTATGACCACCATCGAAGAAGAACAACTGCAGAATGATAAAAATGACTTACAAACTCCGCGCGGATTTATTGGATCTGCGCTGGGCCCCCCTGGCGGCACCCCCCGGCTCCCAATTCCCGAGGGTTAACGCCCCGAGTTTTTCTTAGCCTCACGCCCCGCGGAGTGGAGCTACACGCTACTAGCTTGCACGGCATAGCGTATCGCCAGGGCCGCCGCCGCGACATAGCCGCCGCGACACGCTAAGCCGCGACACTGAGCCGCGACACGCTAAAACGGTGTCTCACATAGTAGCCGCGACACGCCAAGCAAAAAACGACCGTATGCTGATCAGAGTGAGGGGGGGCAAACGGTCCTACACCATTCCTGGGTGCGCGGGTGAAGATGAATTTTGTGGTCATGATTATGTTTGTTTGTTGTTGTTGCTGATGTTGTTGTTGCTGTTGTTGCTGCTGCTGCTGTTATTGTTATTGTTATTGTTGTTGCTATTGTTGTTGCTGCTGCTGTTGTTGTTGGTGGTGAGGGTGCTGTTGGTGTTCGTGGTGGTGGTGGTGTTGGTGTTGGTGCTGGGGTTGTTGCTGTTGATGGTGTTGTTGGTGTTGATGTTGTTGCTGTTGCTGTTGATGTTGATGGTGGTTGTGTTGTTGTTGCTGCTTTGGTTGGTAATGATTGTGTAGTTAGTGCTAGTGTTGTTATCGCTGCTGCTGCTGTTGATGTTGTTGTAATGTTTTGTCGTTGGCGGTGTTGTTGACGCTGTTGCTGCTGCTGTTTGCTGCCCGGAAGGCAGCGGCGCCCGGAACCGCGGCCGCAGTGGCAGCGCCGGCCCGCCACGCCGACGCCACCGCAGCCGGGGAGGAGCCGCACCGCGCGCCGGCCACTCCTCGGGGGAGTCGTTGGCAGAGGTCGAGTCTCAGACATTCGGGAGCCTTGAGACGGGGGTCGATGCAAAGGGGGTCAGCCAGAGCGCCGGATCTTACAAGATTCTGCAGAACCAGGGGTGCATTGACCCGGGTCAGCGCGCAGATCTTGCAGGATCTTGTATGACTGTGCAAAGCTTGATTGACCCAGGTTTGCATTGACCAGGGTCATTACGTCCCCGAGACATGCTCTCATCGTATAAAAGAGTCACGACGGGAGGTTTTTGGGCGTTTGTGGCCTCCCCTCGCGGGCCTCGGGACCGTCAAGAAACGACTCCGGATGAAAACCGGCCCTGGGACTACTGGGGACCCCTCGGAGAAGTCGTCGCCGACAGCGGCCGAGTAGGCGCGCGCCCAGCATGGATTCGCCATGACGCCAACCTTGAGAAACTGGCGTCTCAATTTGTTTCGAGCTGGGCGTTTCACCCGGTCACAGGCCCCAGGGCCCTCGCAGCTCGATCCAGCCTGACAAATAGCACAGAAATATAGGGTCCGGGGCTCTGGTCGTGATTTTTCAGGATGTTGTTGTTTTTCCTTACGTCGGATCTCAGGAACGGGTCCTGACGGAAACGGGTCCAGAGGTTTTTCACCGTTTCTGGCCTCCTGGCGCCCTCCACGGGCCCCAGGGCCGTCAGAAGACAATTCAGGACGAAAAGTTGGTCCTGGGCGAAGGCCCCAGGGTCTAAAACCAGTTTCCCTCAGGACCCTCGCGCCCAGAATGGATGTCGTCGACTTCGACCTTCTCCCCTTTTCCTTCCGTCTCGTCCTACCTCATGAATCCCCCTCACTCCCCTACTCATCCCTCCCTCGTTGCCACCCTGGAAAGTCATCGCTAGGATGTTCGAGCGTCGTCGCCGACAATGTCCGTCCGAGTCGGCACGCCCGGCATGGATGCGAAAAACCCTGCACGGTGCCCAACGTCTTGGCATCCGAGATGGAGTCTGAGTAAATGGGGTCAGAGGATCGCGCTGCATCTCCGATGCATCAGCGATGCGGTTCGATTTGGAGCCCGATTCTCTCCAAGACGACGGCGCCATACATATACATCGCCGACGTCGCCGATGCATCGGCGATGCGGCGCGATCCCCTGACCCAGTCTAGATCTTGGCCTGAGGGCCTCAGGGCAGCTCCTGAGGACTCGCGTGCTCAGCCTCCCCTCCAGACTCCCCCGGGTCCCTCGACCTAAGTATGAACCCACGCCTGGCTCTAAGTCCAGCCTGGCCAGGTCTAGGCTTGTCTACCAGCGCCAGGCTTCCCTCGCCCGCAGGATCGAAGGTTTCCAGGAAGCTTCCGGCGACCTTTTCGAGCACCCTCCACCTGGCAGCGCACCCGGGGCCAACGAGCCCCAGGAGGCTTTTGGAGGAGGCCCAGGATTTTG
Organism: Prorocentrum cordatum; assembly: GCA_963575745.1. Lineage (NCBI taxonomy): Eukaryota > Dinophyceae > Prorocentrales > Prorocentraceae > Prorocentrum > Prorocentrum cordatum. The sequence goes on from CAUYUJ010009890.1 coordinate 583,486, forward strand.
ATGTGTTCGGCCCCGAGGAGGAGGAGGACCCTTGGGCGCACGAACTTAATTTTTGCAATGACTTGCAACTGGTGTGCAGAGAGGCTTCTGTCAATGTTGGTGCGGGCGGCGTGCAGGCTGCAGCAGAGGAAACATCTGTGCCCAATAGTGTGAGTTTGAGTTTCCAGGCGAGCGAGGCCCAACCCCCTAACCCTTCGGCGGTTTTCCCACCCTCGACCATAGTACAAGCTGGATCTGACCCCTCCCAGCAATATGCCTGTGCCTTTGGCGGCCCGCTGATCGAAGATGCCCGTGACCCCGTGTTTGAAATCCCTGCTGCGACGTGGATTGGATGTCGGCGGTAGGTGGGATTCAAGTCAGGCCTTGCCATTGTGGGCAATATCGTTTCTGTGCTCTCTACTTCCGTAGCGTTTGGGCTCGAACCCCAAACCAGCCAGCCCCTCACTGGACAGTACGCGGCATGGGTGACAGCTGTGGAAAGCGCGATTCATCTGCATCATGGCACGAGGCCTTCCCAGGGACCTTCGCGAACCGAGGGACCCAGGTTCGTCGAGAAACCCATGCGCGTCTCGGCCCATTTACGTGCGCTCGCCCTTCGTGATCAACGTAGCCAATGATGGACGCGGGTCGACACGATCCTTGCAGGCGCCTGTCGGCACCTCTGCCGCAACAGTGGATGCCGCCAACTTCATGCGTATGACGCAGCAGGTCGAGCCCTACGAGCATCGCGACCAGACGGGGTACATGCCATCCTCCGTGCTGGCCATGAGGCACTCTGGGAGCACTGGCTTGCGATTGTGTCTCATCCATCTCAGGTCAGCAGCTACTTCCTGGATTGTTTTGTCATCGCGGCCAGGAAGCTCGCGGCGCGAGCCCAGAGAGCTGCTGTGCGTGAACCCGTGGCGGAATTCAAAAACGTTTGTGACGACCGCCGAAGCCCTGGGCATCCTTCACAAGTCCTTGATTATGAACAAGTTACCTGCGCTGGAACAGGACACAGGAGATTGCACTTTGGTTCACCCAGCTGATACCACGGAGCACAAGTCGAAACATTCCAAGAGGCTGCGGGCCCTGCGGGAGCCGAAGCTTGTTGAGATAACAGAGGCATCTCGTCTTATTCGAACTGAAGCGGAATATGACACTCTGCCTGAGCTGACCGCTGACATGATCTACAACAGTGCCAAGGCAATGAAGGCCAAGGCGGGGCTAGGCGTGGACGTGCTCCCTCCAGTGGATATTCAGAGAGTACCCATAGGTACCATCAATGAGCTGGTACATCTACTCGCCTCTGCCGAGGCTATGTTGGCATGGCCTGCCCAGACACAATTTATCGCCAGCTACTTGGCGCCCAAGAAATCAAGCGGCGATCGCGGCATTGGCATGATATCGATGCTGGGGCGCCTTTGGTCACGCACACGGGAGCCGCTGGCGCGGCAATGGAGCGCAGAGGAGGCCCGGCCGTGGGACGCAGCAGTGGCTGGCAACCCCGGCCTCCGCGAGGCCTACCTCCACGCCGTCGACGAGGAGCTGGCCCACGTCCTGGGCATGCAGTTCGGCCAAGGACAATTGGACACGCAGGAGTTTTACGACACCATCCCATGGATGCCACTTGTGAAGGCTAACCTGCGCTTGCGGTTTCCTCCAATCATCTTGTGCCTGGAGCTTCTGCAATACATATCAGCACGCGCGCTTTCTCAAGAGGGCGCGGCATGCAAGCCGTTCGAACCCTGCCAGTCGGTCATTCTGGGGCTGCGCGGGGGCACCAGGTTTGCCAAAATCCTCGCGCACTTCGCGATGCAAGTTGTCACCGCGGCCACTCCGTTGATGACGCATCGTGTCTGGGTAGATGACATGCGTCAGAAGATCACAGGTTCGCGCCAGGCTGCTCGCTCCAACCTCATCCGAGGGGTGGTCAAGACATGCCGGGGACTTGCTAGAGCGGGCCTCAAGTTGGCCAAGAAGTCAGTCGCCATGCGCAGCGCACCCTCCGACGCCCATGCAGTTGCTCAAGCAGCTAGGCGGCAGACTTGCTGCCAGGCAACGAGTCGACCTCCAAGGTTGCGATGTCGAAGTTGCCGTGGGGCTTTCGGTGGGCTTGGCGGTTTCGCCTCCACTGCCAATGGCCGCCTCTGGAGGAGTGGCTGCCAGCTGGCGCTCGCTGCCCTGGACTTGAAGGAGGCGAGCCACTGCCCACGTTTGCACGATGGGCTCCGAGGAAGCAGCCGAGGCCGTGGCCAGCGGGCATCGCGGAGTGCAGCGAGGGTGAGCTGGGACGCTGGGCCGACGCGGGCTACGCGGCGCCGCCGCGCTTCCGAGACAAGCGGCGTTTGGACCAGCACGGCAAGATCGCGCCCCCCGCCTCGGCGCGCGAGCAGCTCATGGGCTTCGCCTAGGGCCGCGCCGCCCCGCGCATGCCCAGCGGCGACGTCAAGGGGGGGCCCGACAAGCACGAGGCCCCGCGCAGGTCCTTGGTCGGGAACTCCTTCCACAGCGAGGTGGTCGCCTGGCTCGCGAGCCACTGGGCGGCGGCTGCAGGGCTGCTGATGGCCGCCCCCTCGCTCGCGGAGCTGCGCGAGAGCGCCCGCGCCCGGCCTGGCGGCCGCCGCCGGTGGGCAGGGGGCCTCGCCTCTCTGCGGCGCGGGCGGGGGGCCCTCCAGCATTGTCACCTTGACGAGCTGGACCAGCCTGGCGGCCCCGCGCACGCCGGTCGTGGGTCGCAGAGCCCCAGCGCCCTGGGCTCGGCCCGGGGCAACCGTTTCCACGTGGCCATGGGGCGCGTCCGCGAGGAGGCCGCGGCGCCGCGCGCCTCCCGGCTCCGCTCGCAGCCCTACCTGCTCGAGGGCCCGGGCGGGCTCGCGGTCTGACGGCTGCCGCGCCATTGCAGGCCTATCGAGGCCTGTCATGCAGACGCCCTCCTCGTGGAGCGGGGGCTGGCCAAGAGCGATAAAGTCGAGTGGCGAGATGATGGCGCGCGGCGCCGCCTGGCCACGGGGTTGGCGATGGCATGCCACCTCGACGGGGCCGATTTCAGGGCGGGCGGGGGCTCCGAGGTGCTGGGCAAGGTTTTCCACCGGCAGGAGATTGATGCAGGCGTGGGTCTGACGTAAGGCGAGGCGAGTCGTCTGGGATATTACAGAGCACATCAACGTCTTAGAGTGCTAGGGCGCCCTGATGGCGATTCGATGGCGGGCCCGATCGGTTGCGCGCCACGAGTCCGGTTTTCTGCATCTCCTCGTCTCTCGACTTCATGGTCGCACTTGGTGCGCTTTACAAGCGCCGTTCCAGTAGCAGACAGCTCAACCAGGTGGTGCGCGGCTTCTCTGCTTGGGAGCTGGCCACGGGCGCGCGGGGTGTCTTCGGTTTCACGAGCTCGCCCCGCAACCCAGCCGATGCCCCGTCGCGCTTGAAGGAGGGTTCAGCGCACAGGGCCCTCAGATCGCCGCGCCACCAGAGCTGGCCTAGGACGGTTGAGCGACGCTAGAATTGGCGCCAAGACGTTGGCGCGATATCTCACAGCAGCTCACCAGTTTGTTGACTACGCCGCCACTGCCCACGTGCCTCTGCCTGTCGATTGGGGCGAAATGGACCTGACCCTTCAAGAGCATCTCGAATTCCTTTGGGCGCAGGGCGCCACGAAGGGCCAGGCGAACGACGCGCTCAGCGGCGCGACTCAGTACCTTCTCCGGACGATGAGGCAAATACCCGGAGCCTGGCGCCACCTAAGCGTCTGGGGGCGCCTCGAAGTACCCAGCCGAGCGCCGCCCACGCCGCCGCTCGTGCGTGCTGCGCTCGCGGGCTGGTCCCTGGTTGCAGGAGAGCTGGCCCTCGCGTCAGTCGCGATGGCTGCGCTCCACCTGTGCCTGCGATTTGGAGAGGCCCTCAACCTCAGTCTTGATGGGGCCCTCATCTCCTTGCGCCCAGACGGACGCGGCGTCGCCAGCCCCCTTTGGACAAAGACATCGCGTCAGAAAGGGGCCCGTGATAATGTCACTGTAGATCGCCCTTGTGTAGGGACCCTCGTCCATTTGCAGCTCAGTGAAACTGTCTTTCGGTTCAGCTATGGCCCTTGTCGGCTCGTGCGTTTCATCAGTTGTTACGCGGAGCTCTGGATGAGACCGGTCGCAGTCACATCAGGCTTTCGCCTTGTAGTTGACGACGGGGCGGGGCCACTTATGAGTTCTAGTTTCTAAAGTTCTGATGAGAGGCGGGTGGTCGTCCCACCGTGCTGCGAATATATGTATATATATATATATATATTACATACACGTATCCAAGATGGAGCAGCAGTTTTGGCTGATATGAATGTTTTACCTCGCTTGCGTGAAGACCCCCAGGGCTGGGGCGCCACCTTTTCTGCTAGGGTTAAAGCGCAATGGCGCCAATGTTGGGGAGAATTGGGGGGGAAGTCCCCGTGCCGTTTTTCTCCGCCCCTATCATATCAATGATTGCGGCTGTTAGCCAGATGAGAGAATGTAAGTGCGTGCGAAGCTCGTAGCATGGCGTCTCTAACTTGGGTGGAGCTAGTCGGTTGTCCCCTGGGTTACATCCCCATCGGCCTTGACCGCCTCTCCCGCGCCCACCTCGGCCGCCAGCCCACCGCGATCCCCGGCTTGGGAGGCGGCAGAGCGACCCCCGAAAGGGCGGCGGTTACCAGTTGGGAGCAGGAGGGTCCTGAGGTTGTTGGCCGCAGGACATGGTGAACCGCGATGCCGAAAGGGGGGGGGCGGACTCGCGCAGTTTAGACTAGCCTTGCAAAGACGATGGCCGACAAAAAAACGGAAAGAGAGAGAGAGAGGAAAACAAAAAGAGAGAGAGAGAGAGAGAGCGAGAAAGAAGGGGTTGTGCCCATTTTCTTTTCTGATCGGGTTCCGCCACCCCCCGCCTGCCCAAACATATGCACGTTTACGGCGGGTGCTTGGGCAAGGAGGGTTGCGGGTCGATCGCCCGTCGGCCGTCCTCTGATGCATGGCAGCCGTTTCGTCCCCCTTTTCCACGCCCTGGAACTTAAGGGCACCATGCATAATATTTGCAGGAACTAATCAGTAGTCCCCTAGGTTGCACCCCTTATCGGCCTTGGCCGCCTCTCCCGCGCCCACCTCGGCCGTCTGCTCACCGCAATCCCCGGCCTGGGAGGCGGCGGAGCGACCCCCGAAAGGGCGGCGGTTACCAGTTGGGAGCAGGAGGGTCCTGAGGTTTTTGGCCGCAGGACATGGTGAGCCACGAGGCCGACACGGGGGGGGGCGGGTTCGCAGGGTTTAGACTAGCCTTGCAAAGACGATGGCCGACAAAAGAAACAGGAGAGAGAGAGAGAGAGAAAGAGGAAACAATGGGTCTGCAATCTTTTCTTTCTGACAGGTTTCCGCCACCCCCCGCTTGCCCAAACATATATAGTTCCGCCGTTTCCCCGATCGGGTCGAAGGTGGTGTCATCGATGCGCATCGATTTCCCCGTCCCTTCGCATCTATTCGTGTCGCAGATCGCCAGTACCATGTAGACTTTCACTTCGTATGCCGCTGTGGGAGATCCTGCAACGATCCTTCGAGTCGGTCTGAGCGGGCCCCCTCCAAAGATGCCTATGACGAGATGTCGTGGCCAAATGTACGAGTCGAATGCTGCCCGAAGCGCGAGACCTCCTCCTCCTCCGTTCCTTTTCCATAAAAATATATCTTCCCTGTCGCACCCCGAGGCCGGTCGAAAGGGCAGTCCAGGCGTTTCGTTTGAGACGTTCTCACCGTTTGTGATCTTGGATTCCAAAAGTTGATAACATATTCACACATGGAGGGCGGATGGACATGTGCAAAACATGTGCAAGAGTTTCACGGATTGAGGGTTGGTCGCTCTCGCCTTAGAGTCGTGCACATTCTTGTGTAAACATGTGCAAGAGCTTCACGGACTGAGGGCGGGTGAGTTGCGTGATGTTGTTCTCGCCTTAGAGCCGCGCACATTCGTTTTAAACATGTGGGATGTTCACGGGTTGACGGCGGGCCATGTTCAACGTGTGGTTCTCGCTTCACCGCCGCGCACATGAGTTTCAACAGCTTGCCATCAAAATGTGTCTATTGCTTTAGCGCCGCGCGCAGTCGCTTTAGAAGTTTGCAGGAGTTGTACGAATTGAAGGCGGGTCCCATTCAAAATGTGGTTTTCGCATTGCCGCCGCGCCCTATCGATTTAAACGTTCGCAGTTGTTTCATGATTTCACAGGGTTTACTTACCAGGGGATGTTGTGTTGGACCGATGCATGATTCGTCAGGGCACAAGAGTTACTTCGATTCGTTGTGAAGTCCCAGGAGTTGTGTTCTGGCACGGTTCAGGATCGCCAAGAAGTCAAACTCAGGTTAATTCGTGGCGTTGAAGTCTTGAGAACGGTGTTTTGGTGCGCCTCCGGATTTGTTCACGGTTGCCCCCCCCCCAGCGGGGCAATTTCTTCAGTGTGAATGCGTAGGCGTTTATGAAGAAGGATATTGGATGTATGGTTTTTTTCGACATCGTTGGTGAGTCTTAGGTTGACGTTGGTCCTCCTCGTCCTCCTCCTCGTCCGCCTCTTCCTCCTCCTCCTTCTCCTCCTCCTCCTCCTCCTCCTCCTCCTCTTCCTCATCCTCCCATTCCCTCTGGCGCAGGCAGCGGCCCCCGCCGAACGCGCAGCCGCAGCAGGGGCTTCGGCGAGCCTCGCTGGGGCCCCGCGCCCCCCGCGCGCACGCGCCTTTCACAGGGGAAGGATGGGGAGGAGGAGGAGGAGGAGGAGGAGGAGGAGGAGGAGGACGAGGAGGAGGAGTAGGAGGAGGAGGAGAAGGAGGAGGAGGAGGATGAGGACGATCTGTAGATGGAAGCGGAGGAGGAGGAGGACGACGACGACGAGGACAAAATGAAGAGATACAGAGGAAGAGGAGGAGGAGGAGGAGGAAGAGGTGGAGGTGGAGGTGGAGGAGGAGAAGAAGGAGGATCGGAGAGGAACACGGAGTGGGGGGGAAGGAGGAAGAGGGGAGGGCGGGAGGAGGGGAGGGTGAAAGGGCGATGACGGGAGGAGCAGGACGAGGAGTCAAGGGGGTTCAAATCACACCGACCTTGGGCGATACTGAAAAGTCCTGGGCGTTACAAAATATGCCTGACCTGCTCGATTTATCGAAGGCGCCTTCAGCGGATCACCGCCGCCCCCTGCCTTTTGAAATCACCCATGTGGCCAAGCGTTGTGGCAAGAGCTCTGTCAAGCTATCGGACCATGTGTTCCCCCAACTGTTTTGGAAACCCTTCGGGGAACACTTGGGGGAGGATGGCGGGGAAGATCAAGAGGATGAGGATGAGGAGGGGGCATATAGGGAGCCTCGGGGGGGGCACTCTTGGGGCCTCCTGGGAGCTTCCTGGGAGCCTCTTGGAGGCATCTTGGGGGCCTCCTTGGGCCTCTTGCGGGCCTCTGGGGGCTTCTCGCGGCCTCTTTGGCAGTCTCAGGGCATTCCTGGCCCATCTGACGCCGTCGGAAGCCGTCTTGGGAGCCTCTCTTGGCCGACTTGAAACCCTCTTGGGATGCTCCAGGGCCGCCTTGGAGGCCATCTTGGGCGTCTTGGGGGCCTCTTGGGCCAGCTGGGGCCATCTTGGAGGCCTCTTGGGCGGGCGATCTTTCAGGGCTCTCGGGCCGTCAGACGGCCGAAAAAAATCAAATGCTAAAATCTTTCAAAAGCCGAAGGATGCAACATGATGTTGGCCTCTTCGGGCCTTCCGGGAGGCCCTCTTGGAGGCCTCTTGGGCCGTCTTGGAGACCTCTTGGTGACCTCTTTGGCGCCTCTTGGGCCATCTTAGACCCATTTGGGCCGTTTTGGTGGGCTCCTGGCCCGTCTGACGCCGTCGGAAGCTGTTTTAGGGGCCTCTCTGGACCGACTGGGGGCCCTCTTGTGGTGATCCAGGGCCGTCTTGGAGGCCATCTTGGGCGTCTCGGAGGCCTTTTGGGCTGTCTGGGGGTCCTCGTGGGCGGTCTTGGGGGCCTCTTGGGGGGGCCATCTTGGAGACCTCTTGGGCGACCTGTGGGGGCTCTTGGGCCGTCTCGGGCCGTCGGAAGGCCGAAAAAAGGCAAATGCAACATCCATCAAAAACCTAAGTAAAATCAATGATGTTGGCCTTTTCGGTAGCGAGGACCGCCGCGCGCCAACGGCCAGAACCCTTCGACCCCGACACGGGACAGCAGCTGTATAAAGCTAAGGTCGGCGACATCCAGTTGGACCCCCCAGGGGAGACCCCTGGCAAGACGATCAAGCGGCTTCAAGTCACCCTGGGGGCGATGTTCACCGGCGCCCGGCACGCGTTCGCCGAGCAGCGCGCCGCGCCCAGCGCCAAAGGCGCGCTCGACCCGCTACGGCGCGACCAGCAAACTTGGTCAACTGTCTGTCCTCCTTCCGCAGCTACAACTGCGATGTGCGGGCCATGAACGACGCGCTGGACCTCGGCGCTGACTGAGCCCAGCTGCGTCAGCGGTACCTGGGTCGCAGTGGCGGCGCGGGAAGGGGGCGCCGCGCGGCGAGGGGCCTCGCCGGCAGCCGCGCACCCAGGAAGGGAGAAGCAGGGGAAGGTCGTCAGCTCTAGCTCCGCGGGCGCGCCCGTTCTTGTTTCCCATTAGTCACCCGCCGATTCGCCCTCCACCTGGCTGCGTGGCCGGTTGCCCTTTGCGTTTCTTGTGGCCCTGCCCCATTGCAGTTGCGCCTCGTTGGGAGCGTTCCGGAGGTGCCTGGACCGTCCCGGTCGGCCTCTGGGGTCGCAATCGCAGCGTTTCGCGGTTCCTCCCCAGCCTATTCCTGGACGACGAGTCCATGTGCAAGGGCTTCCTGGGCGCCTGGCGCAAATGCGGTTTCGACGCCCACGAGGTGGATCGGCGGGGCTCAGAGTCGCCTGGCCCGCCGTACGTGAGATGCACATCAGGGCGATTTCAGGCCAGGGGTCACATCAGTGAAGGGGGTGGAGCTCTGGCTGCCTGCTACTGCCCTGGGTTCTCGGGTGGGGTGGTCCTGGCACGGCCCAGGGCAATCCTGGCACGACCATGGCTGGCACGACGGAGGCAAGAGCGGCAGACGGGGCAGCGACGGTGCAGGCCACGACGGCAGGCGGCCCAAGTGAACGTGTTTTTCCTTGGCACAGTTGCTGGAAGCGTCAGAAACGTCTCCAGAAGGCACGGCCGTTCGCCAGACACCAGAAACCTGAAGGTGTGGCCGTTTGCCACCTTTGTGCCAACTACCACCTCCTGACGTCTTGCCCCCAACCCTTCCTTTCCTCTGCCGACCAGCTTCGGTCGCAGCGCACCCCGCAGCCCCTGGCTCGCTCCTCGCCGTTGAGGATCAGGCTCCACGGCGTTGCTTCCCTGGCGCGATGCCCTCGGGGGGGCGGGAGCAGCGTGTCGTCGCGCGACCTTGCCGTTTGCTGCAGTTGTGTTCACACTGACCTTCCCCGCACCCGGCCGCGGCCTGGGCAGGCATCCCTCGTCAGCGGGCCTCGTGATGACCGGTTATCCTGATGCCGCGCCTGGCTTTGCCCCCCCCGCCCTTGGGGATCTGGCTTCCCGGCGCTGTCGATACCTGGCGCGATGCCCCTTGTTGGGGCGGGGCGCAGCGTGCCACGCGGCCCTGGCCGTTGACTGTAGCTGTTTTCGCGTTGGCCTTCACTCGGTCCCGGCCGCGGCTTGGCTTGGTTTCCCTGGTGAACTGGCCCCCCTCTTGGCCTTCCCCGCAACTGGCCGCTGCCTGACCCGGCCCGCTCGTCAGCGGGCCTCGCGTCGACCGGTGTTGGTCCTGATGCTGCGCCTGGCTTGCCCCCCGCCCTTGGGGATGTGGTTCCACGGCGCCGTCAATGCCTGGCACGGTGCCCCTTGCTGGGGCGGGGCGCAGCGTGCCACACGGCCCCGGCCGTTGAATGTAGCTGTTTTCGCCTTGGCCTTCGCTCGGTCCCGGCCACAGCCTGGCTTGGTAACCCTGGTGAACTGGCCTCCCCTTCGTGGCGTCTCGTGACTCACGCTCGCCGCGTTGCGGGCACCTGGCCGGAGGTAACCTCTGCCTTCGGTTGCCTGGTGCGCCGCCGCTCCTGTTCCTTGCGCCCAGTGGTTTTCGTGCTGGTTTCGTTGAGCCGGCGAGGCACCCTGGCGTCCAGGCGATTTGCACGTCGACCAGATATTGTTTGAATGCTTTCGTGTTCTTGGCCTCTGGTCCCAGACACCGCCACAGCCTGGCCGTGTTTGCAGCTGCCACCTGCATTGTGGGACGCGCCCCTTCGTGGATTGCTCAGGAGTGGTTCAGCCTTCTTGTTCAGCCATGTGAGGTTGTCTCTGTTGTCATGCAGCATTGGTTGGACCTCTGGCGCCTGGTGCGACAAGGTTCAATTCATGTTTTTCCTGGTGGTCTCGCCCCTGGGATGCCCGCGCGCTTGCCTGGCCATCTGGCAGCTCCCGGCAGCTCCTGGAGCCTCAGCCCTCGGCGCAGCCCAGCGTCCCTCGGCGGTAGTCCTGAAGCCGCCTGTGCGCGCGCTAGGTCAATAAGTTTCGCCCGCAGCCCGAGCCGACTTGTGACGCCGCCGGCGCCTTCGCCTGCGATCGCGACGAACAAAAATCCCCACCAGCCCATCCAGAAACGATGCCCAGGGGAGTTGGGATGATCAGGGAAGCGGGAGAAGATGCAGAAGAACAAAGGGCGGGGGAAACTGTCATATACCCCAGGAGGGGGGGAAGAAGGGGAATCGTCGTCGTCGGAGGAGGAGGAAGAGGAGGAGGAGGAGGAGGAGGAGGAGGAGGAGGATAATGAGGAGAGCGAGGAGAATGAGGAGGAGGAGGAGAAAGAGGATGACGATGATGATGCTGATGATGATGATGACGATGACGATGACGATGACGATGACGATGATGATGATAATGATGATGATGATGATGATGATGATGATGATGATGATGATGATGATGATGATGATGATGATGATGACGATGACGATGATGATGATGATGGGGATGATGATGATGATGATGATGATGATGATGATGATGATGATGATGATGATGGTGGTGATGACGATGCTGATGATGGTGATGATGATGATGATGCTGATGCTGATGCTGATGCTGATGCTGATGACGATGATGATGATGATGATGATGATGAGGAGGAGGAGGAGGAGGAGGAGATTGAGTAGGGCGAGGACGAGGAAGAGGAGGACGAGAGGGAGGAGCAAGAGGAGAAGGAGGAAAAGGAGGAACAGGAGGAGAAGGAGGAGAAGGAGGGAAAGGAGGAGGAAGGGAGGAGGAGGGGGAGGGGGAGGAGGGAGGAGGAGGAAGAGGTGGATGAGGAAGAGGAGGATGGCGAACCGAAGAGCCAGAAGCGTCTTAAATGCCTTTCGGAGGTCCTCTTGAGGCTTGTTGGGGGTCTCTTGGGAGCCTCTTGGAGGCCTCTTGGGCGCCTCTTGGGGCCGTCTGGGCGCCTCTTGGGGCGCTCTTGGGGGCTTTTGGGGCGCTCTTGGGGCCATCTTGGAGGATTTTGATAAAAAAAGGGGAGCTTCAATTAGCCTCGTCCCCTGGGAGCCCCAAACATCGCCTCCTGGGGCGCTCTTGGAGCACTCTTGGGCGTTCTTGGGGCCGTTTTGGGGCTCTCTTGGGCCTCTCTTGCAGCCCTCTTGGGCCATGTTGGGGCCATTTTGAGGCCTCGGATGGCCATCGGAAGCGGAAAGTCGAGAAAGCAGAACACATTGATGTTCCCAGGGTTTGGGACAGATGTTGGCATCTTCGGGGCTTCCTTGGAGGTCTCGGAGGCTTCTTGGAATCGTCTTGGAGCGTTCTTGGGGCCTCTTGGAGCATCTTGGGTCTTGAGCGATCTTGCGCTATCTTGATCCATTTGGGAGATCTTCTTGGGCTCTCCGAGGCCCTCTTGGAGCCATCTTGGGCCATCCTGGACGCCCCGACCGTTCGCGAAACGACCCGTCCAAGTCCAGGGGGAGGGGGGAGGGGGAGGGGTAAACCCCTCCCCGAAGGGGAAGAGGGAGGGGTGGAAGAGGAAACGCCCTAGACCACCTAATTACGCCCAGAGGGCTGGTGGGATTTATCAGCGTGGACCCAAACCAGTGATTTGTGAAGGTGGAAACTATGCGGAGTACGCTATGTGGCGTCAGCCCGCTTGTGTAAGTTATGCGATGTGAGCTAAGTGGTGTGAGCTAAGTGATGCTAAGTGATGTGATGTGATGTGATGTGAGCAGTGGGGCGGACGCCTGCGCCTCCATGCTGCAGGCGAAGTTGGACAAGCACGCCAGGGTGATCCCGGAGCTGGCCGACGAGGGCATCGACTACCGCCCTCTGGTCTGGAGCTGCTGGGGTCGGCCCCATTGTGACGCTACGGACGCCGTGGGCTCCATGGCGGCAGCGGCGTCGCGCCGGAGAGGTGGCCACCCTGGCGGTGCTTGCTCGCAGGGCCGAGACGCTGGTCGGCATCCAACTCTGGCGCCAGGCTGCTGCCGTGGTTTCGGCCTGTCTGCCTGTGGCCCACGCGGGGGACTCGGGCGACGTGATCCCGCTGACGCGGGCGCAGCGCCTGCGGGAGCTGGGGCGAACGGCCGACGACGTCGACACGGCGGACGATGACGTGGCGCACGCGGCCCAGCTGGAGAGCCCTGGGGACGCGGAGCCCGCGGCGGAAGGCGAGCTGGCGCTTGCGGGCCTCGCAGGGGGAGCCAGGGGCGCCGAGGCGGCACTGGACACGGCTGCGGGGCCCGTCGCGCGCCCCGGGTGCCAGGTCGCGGCCCTGCAGCAGGTGCTCGGCCCGCGCAGTGGTCGCGGCCGTGGCCCAGAAGCTAGCGCCGCTGCTGCCCCGGCACCAGCCCCCGCTGCGCGCCGGGGGGGCCCGGGTTGCTGCCTCGCGGCTTGTGTACGGCCGCGGGCCAGGGGGCTAGCGGCTGTCGGAGGCGCTTGCGCGGTGGCGCATCAGAGCGGCCGAAGCGCGAGCTTGGGAGGACAGGTTCTTGACCCATTACGTCGCGCCATAAAATAGTAAACCACGTTGTGTCAGCTATCTGGTGAGAGCTGTGTCGTGTACGCGGTGTGATCCATGATGTGCAAGATATGCGGCGTGGTATGCGCGTGTGCAAGCTGTATCACCCAACCGGGGCACGGGGCGCCCACGAGGCGCCCGCGGGCGGGCACCAGGCGAAACCTCGCCCCCCCCCCCCCCCCCAGCGCGGGACGCCCACGAGGCGGCCACGGGCGCCCACCAACCCGGCACCAGCCGAAACCCCGGCATGCCCACAGGAGCAGAACTGAGAACCCCGAAGTGCCAGCACAGTTTGGGGAAGGGGAGCTGTTGGGCGCCTCGTCGGGGGCAATGTCAGGCCATATTGGCTGTCTTGGTTCTTGGTGGCCTCCCCAATCGTCGTGGATGCCGTTGAGAGCCCTGGCGAACACCAGGGAGGCGTTGTTGCGGCTCTGAGAATCCCGGGAGGGGGGCGATGCACGCAACTGGACGTGAGCAGAGGGGGGGGCCTTGGAGGATGCACAGACACCCCTCCGGACAGCACTCGGCTTTCTACCACGCCTCAACGTGCCAGGCCGCACGGTGGAGGATAAGGGAGGAGAGAAGAGGGACGAGGGACGAGGAGGAACAGGAGGAGGAGGAGGAGGAGGGACGAGGAGGGAGGAGGAGGAGGCACGAGGAGGAAGGAGGGAGGGAAGGAGGTGAAGGAAAAGAGGAAGCCCGCGCCCGCGCCCGCGCGCGCGCAGGCGGCCGCGGCGGCAGGGAACCCCGTGAGGCCAAGCCCGAGGGCTGCCGCACGGTCTGGGTGGGGTGGACCGACGGCAAGCCGCAGGAGGAGGATCCCCACCGCGCCAGACCCCCACCCCCCTTCGGAGGAGATGTGGGCACCGATACCGCTACCCTTGCTTCGCTTTCACTAGTTGGGGGCACCGCTGGAGTCGCATCGAAATTCTGGTCGGAATGCACCCCATGAGAGGTTTAGGGAGCAGCGGTATCGGTATCTTTCAGTTTCCCTTGTCCCGCTCCTCCTCCTCACCACCACCACCATCATCAGCAGCAGCATCATCAGTATCATCCTGCATGCCTCATCCCTCATCCCTCATCCTCATCCTTCTGCTGCATGCGCCCCCTTGTTCCATGTTCGGGGCCCCGAACCCTTTCAGTCTGCCGCCTCGCCTCGACAATATCGTTCCTCCTCCTCCTCCTCCTCATCATCATCATCATCATCATCATCATGGTCATCCTTCCCCTCTCCTCCTCCCAATCCTCGTCTTCCTCCTCCTTATCAGATCCCCCTTCCCACCCTCAATGCCGCCAGCATCATAACAATAACCATCATCACCATCACCATCATCATCATCACCATCAGCAGCAGCATCATCATAGTCAACATCGCCAAGAGCAGTGTCATCATACGCATGATCAACATCAACATCAACACCATTATATTAGCATCATCAGCATCATCAAGATCGCCATCATCATCATCATCATCACCATCGTCCTCATCATAAACAAACTTACCAGCTGCATCGTCATCAGCAGCAGCATCTGTATCATTATCACCAGCATCAACATACATATCATCATAAGCATTTTATTATCACCTTCATCATCATGGGCTGTACTCGTAACTCGTACGTGAATCCTGTGTTTCGCTTCGGTGCTCAGCCGCTCGACCCCCAGCCGATCCGAACAGTAATTCGTTTTGTTCGCCGCAACTGCGGTGGCTCAAGCTTCAAAGAGCTCGGGCCCCCCTCCCTCGCGCCCAGCGGGCGTTGCATGTGGGAGTGGCTGCTCCAGCGCGGTCCCGAGTATTTGGCCCAGGGGATCGTCAACTACGCTGCTCGCTGCCCAGCGATTCCCGCCTGCCCAGCCTCGGACTGCCCGCCTTGCCCAAGGCTGGTGTGCGGGGACTGCGTGGTGCCGGCCTGCCCGGCCTGCCTGGCCTGCCTGGGCGGCTCGGCGCCGCGCGCGGCGGCCGAACCCGACTGCCCGCCCGCGGAGGCGGAGGCGGGTTGCAGCGAGTCAGGGCTGGGGCTGCTGGCGTGCGTGATCTTCTCGTTCGGCGTCGCGGTCGGCGCCCTCGTGGTGTCGGGCGGCTGCGGCTGCGTGCGGGTGCTGAGGCGCATCGGGCGAGCTGCGGTCAAGAAGGGCGACAGCGACGATGAGTTGGAGTTACGGCCTGTGCAACGTGGTCGGCCTGCTGCTCTGGCATCAGTGGGAGGAGCACGGGGCGGTGGTGCAATCGGCTGGTATGCTGTGCGCGGCAGCCACTGCGTGCGGGGAGGTCTACGCCGAGGATTGGTCGACGACTTCCACGGGCGCGGCCACGGCGCGGAGGTGCCTGAGGAACCGCGTCGAGCCGACGGGCGTGCCACGCGGCCGGCTGCGCCGTTTCAGGCGGGATCTGTCGGCAGCGCGAGACGCCGAGGTCCTGCAGGCTGCCGAGGCGGAGGCCGAGACGGAGGGCCGCCTTCCCGCGGTGGCGGTGGGGGAGTTCCCGCCGCACGCGGGCTTCGCGTGGCTCCTGCCGATCGACGCCGTGAGCCAGGTCGTCAGAGCCGACGCGGAGGCGCCAGTGTCGGCTGCGGGCCGTGCTGTCCCTGCGGCGGTGCCTGGCGCGGCTCGCGGCGGTGGCCTCGACGCTGGAGCCGCCGCCGCTGCAGCTGCATGGGCGTCCGCCCCCCCCCCCCCCCCGCGCCCGCAGGGGCCCTGGCAGGGCGAGGCTCGAGTGTGGGCCCAGCCCGGCGGCCTCCCGCTCGGGGTCGCGGTCCCGGGCCACGAGCGGACGGTGCGGGCGCTCAGGACCAGGGACTTGCACGTGTTGGCCAATGGGACGGTGCTCATCGGGGAGGGCGTCTCCGCGGCCATGAAGACGAATTTCTTCGACAAGGGGGTCTCGGGCGACGCTCGCCTTATGGCCGTGCGCGTCAGCCGCCAGGGCAGGCGCGAGCGGTCGCGGGCCGAGATGGTGGCAGATGTGGCAGGCGGAGACCTCTCCAACGATTGGGATCTGCCGGGCCCCCGCTCAACGCAGTGGGGTTTCGAGTTCGTGAGCCAGAAGGGTCTCGGCCTGCGCGGCCACCACGAGCGCTTCAAAGGTGGTTGCCAGCTCAAGAGCTCAAGCTGGGCCGTGTCGGAGCACTATGATGTCACGCAGGCGTTGGGGCTCGGGCTCGCGAATGGCCAGATCGACTAGAGCTGCCTCATGATAGTCGAGAGCGTCGTCGGCCGCCTCCAGACGTTGGATTTCGATCGCTCCGAGCAGGCTCGCGGGCAGGAGACCAACGGGCACGGCGGCCAGCTCAGCCTGGAGGAGCGGATGGCCTTCGCAAGCTCTCCTCGCGCCGGGGGGGGGCCCGGGGATCTGCTCACTCTCGCTGGACTGCGTGAGGGGCGAAGTTGAGCGGGAGTCGAGCTCCGCCAGGGGCCTCCAGGAGGCGAGAGAGGAGCGTGAAGCTGCTCGCGAGGAGCACAAGAATAAGAAGGGCATCGACGACGGGTGACGGCCATCTCTCCTAGCCGCACCCTGTTGCGCGGGCCGCGGGCATGACGGGGCCCACTGGCCTGCGCGGCTCGCCACCAGCCGGCGAGCCTGAGCTATCCCGACCTTCGAGCGTCCCTGCGAGCTGGGCTCCGGGGCCCACCAGCGAAGCTTGCCAATTAGAATCCTCTACTCATCCTCCCTCCCCTCTGCTTCCCGCGTCTGACCGACGTGCGCCCCGCGAGCCTTTCCCCCTTCCGAGCGGAGAGGTTTTCAGAGTTTCTCGGGCGCGCGCCTGTAAGATGTCACGTGACACGCGGCAAAGGCTGGGTAGGCGTCAGGCCGAGGATCGCGAGGTCGATCGAGCGGCCTGGGGTCTGAACTCGTTCTACTCCCACCAGCCGCTGCCCCCACCTCGCGGCTCTCGGGGGCTGTCTTCGGAGCGAGCCAGCGACGGTGGTATTTTTTGCTTGCATCTGCTGGTCAGGCCGGGGTGTTGGACCGAGTCCGATGCGCCGTGCGTGACCTCGGCCCCCCACCCGAGGGGGTCACCCCCGCGGAAGCTCTCAGGAAGCTTCGCGTGGCGAGCTGGTACGATGTGGACGGTACTACGCTCGGTCGCTACTCTCTCGCCGACGTCTCATTGCCTTCAGGCGGCCCCAGGCCTGTTCCTGTGTCTGAGCTGCGGGGCGAAGGCGGGCGCCAAATGGTAGAGGACTTCTGCCGGTTGAATGTCGCTCCGTCGGAACAGTCGTGGGCTCGACCCCGAGCCGCTGGCGTTGACTCCTCCTATATATACTCCGACCCCAAACTTAGACACCCTCGCGCTTTTGAAGTATTCATGGCGGCGTTGGCCGCCCGTGGAATGCTCGATTCTGCCCGCGAGGATGGGGGGCAAGTGGAGCCCTTTTTTGTAGCCAAGAAGAACGGCAAGCTGAGGCTTGTCGTGGATTGCAGGCGCTCGAACTGTCATTTCACCGAGGCAGGGGGGATCTCTCTTTGCACCGGTGAGGGTCTCGCTGCCATCGAGCTTGGAGCCGACGGAGTGATCTTCGCTGGCGGGGCTGATTTGAGCGACGCTGTTTTACCACATGGGGCTACCAGAGCCTCTGAGAAAATACTTTACCTTTAGGCCCGTGCGGGATGGGGCGGTAGGTTGCACGAAGATTGGGGGTCGAGTTGTGGCTGCACATGAGAAGGTATTTCCCAGGCTCGCTGTCATTCCCATGGGTTGGTCTTGGGCTCTTTGGTTTTGCCAGGAGATGCACGAGAGGATTGTTGAGGCAGCAGGCTCGGTCCCAAAGTATAGGATCACCGACAAGACGTGCACCCCCGACCTCAGCCAACCATGTCACACGCAGTACGTGGACAACTTCATAGCTATCTCGTCCGATGCGGACCACGTCAAAAAGTCTGCGGCCGCGGCCATCGCTGCTCTGGAGGCCCGAGGCCCCGTCGTTCATGAGGAGGATCATGGGGGGGAGAGTGCTACCGCTAAGTTGCTGGGTTGGGTTATCGATCGAAGGAGTGGGCGTCTCGTTGCTTCTCCTGAACGTCTATGGCGTGCTCGGCTTGCTATTCGCGCTCTTCTCGCTCGCGGTCGGGCAAAAGGTCGGGGCGTCGAAAGGCTTCTCCGACATCTTGTTGTTTTATATCCTTGGTGCGACGTGAAGGCCTGCCTCAGTTTGTTTTGGAGTTGCTGTGGTTTAATTCGCAAGCACTATGACGCGGATTCTACCCCGTGGCCCTCCGTAATTCGGGAGGTGAGCGCTTGGGACTCGATCTCCCCGCTCCTTTATCGTGATCTGCGGGCTGCTTGGGGTGGCGAAGTTATCGTGGTCGACGCAAGCGAGTGGGGCCTCGGCGCTTTTTCCAGCCGCTGTGGGGCCTCTCTCTGCTCGCAGGTTGGGCGTGCGCCTGAGAGGTGGCGCTGGAGTCGGGGGGGCGCCCTCGGGGGCCCTCGTCGCCCCGCTGGTCGCCGGGCTCGGAACGCCGTTGCTGCGGCGGCCATCGACGGGTCCACGGAGAGCGCTGCCCCTTGGATGTACGGCCCCGACGACATTTGGGATCCAGTTCTTGATCATGGTGCTTCCGGACGTCCGGAGGCCCCTCTCGCTGGGGGCCACGCCCCCGGCGATGTCTACGGGTTCGGGAGGTTAGCTCGAGAAGGCGAGTTTCCTGAAGTTCCGAAGGGGGGCGATCGAGCAGGACTGGAAGGTGGTGGGGAGGTTCGAGTGGCGTAAGAAAGGCGAGAGCATCCCAGTCCTAGAGGCTCGCGCGACCCTGTGCGGCTATAGGCACCTCCTCCGCAATTGCCAACACCACGGCAAGCGTCTGGTCGTCCTCGGGGATTCTATGAGCGTGGCCGGTGCTGTCTCTAGAAGCCGCAGTAAGAGTCGGGCCATGATGAGCGTCACACAGAGCATCGCCGCCCTCTCCCTGGCGACGGGGTCCTCTCTCCACTACCGCTGGCTCCCCTCAGAGTGGAATGCAGTCAGGGGGCGCTGGCACCCCGCGGCTCCCACCGCGCTGGCCGCGCGAGATGCTCGCACGCGCAGCGCCGGCTCCGGGCGCCGTGGCCTCGCCCAGCCTGGCGGCGCGGACAGGGCCGCTGCCCAGGACTCCCCGGGCGGAGTTGAGGGGGCCCTGTGCACCAGCTCCGCGCCCTGGCGACGCGATGGCAGGTGCCTCGAGCCAGCCTGCGTCGTCGGGGCGCAGCCGCGTAGCTGCGCTGCGCCAGCAGCAGCGGGTGCTGCGGCGGCCGGCCGCCTCGCCTGCCCCTCTGGCCTCGAGCGGACCGCTGCGCCGCGTGGCCTTTCAGCGGGCCACGCGGGGCGGGGCGCGGCGGGCTGCGGCCGGGCGGGCGCCAGGCATGGCGGTGCTCAGCGCAGCGTCCATCCAGCGCAGGCCCCGCAACCGCTATCATGAGATTGCCCGCAACTTCCTGGCGCGGTCGCGCGGGCGGCCCCTGACGTCAGAGGACCAGGCGGACGCGGCGATCGCGGAGGGGCGCAACGCGCTGCACGCTTGACGCGGTGCCGGACGAGCAGCTTCATCACCGCCATCGCCTCGTCCGTGTAGGGCATGGGCGAGCGACAGCGCGGTGGCGCCAACCTGTTGAAACCCCGTAGAGCAAGGCGGCGACGCCGCATCCGCGCGCCCGACGCCCTGTTCAGGCCCGCGAAGAACGCCTCCGTCGCGTTGGCCCACGAGCCCACACACAGGTCCACGCCGTCGCGGCCGCCGTGGAGCCCCTCACCTTCGCGCTGTACCTGCGGCCCGAGGAGGCGCTCCACATCAGGGCCGAGGACCTTGGGGCCCCAGTCTCAGGCGTCGGGACGCTGGCCGCCGCGACGAAGGACTTCAACATCGACGTGGAGGCGCGGGGGGTCCACGCGGCCCTGGGCGGCGCCCTCGTGCACATGCTGCGACACGGCGGCGCCTCGCACGACTTCGCCTCGGGGCGCCGCCGCCTGGTGGTCGCGCGCCAGCGCGGCCGCTGGCTGTCGTGGCCCGCGGGGAGACGCTACGTGAAGGGCAGCAGGTTCACGCGGGGCGTCCTCATGCCCACGTCCGCCCGGCAGGCCCGCAGAAAGCTCTGCGTGGAGCTGCTGAGCGCAGCCGTGTCTGGCTTGCGCTCAGCGGCACCCTTCGCCTCCGACAGCGCGTCTTCGTCGAGGTGTTCTCGGGGGGCGGCCACCTCTCTGATGCGATCTCGGGCGTAGGGGAGGCGGCTTTACTCTGGGACATTTGCCTGGGCGAGAACTACGACCTTAGGTGCAAACGCAATCGCCACCTTCTCCTCGGCTGGGTGAGGGACGGGCTGGTGGTTGGGCCCCATGTGGCCACGCCTCGCTCATCCTTCAGCCGCGCCCGAGACACCCCCCCTGGGCCCCCTCGGCTCCGAAGCGACTCGGAGCCGATGGGCCTCGGCGGGCTGTCCCAGGCCGACCAGGAGAAGGTGGCGATTGGTAACATCATGATGTTGTTCTCGGCGTCTATTATACGTGAATGCGGGCAGGCTCAGATCCCTTGCTCCCTCGAGAATCCTGCCCGCAGTCGACTGTGGATTTGCCTTGCTATGCGTCGCCTTTCCCCATTTTGTGGCGTCACTGTTGTTACCGCCGATTTCTGTCAATGGGGAGTCCCTTGGAAGATAAGCACTTGTTTCCTGTCCTCCAACCTTGACTTGATCGAGCTCGCAGGCGCGAGATGCGCGGGCAGCAAGCGGGGTATATGCAGTCGTACGGGTCGTGGGCATCAGCAGCTCCAGGGCAAAGATCCTGCCGGTCAGTTCTACACAAAGTTAGCTGAGCCATGCCCAAAGGTGCTATGCAAAGCTATTGCCACTGCGTGCTACAACTCATGGGCCAAAGGTATCGGTGACTCCTTTGAGCGCTCTATGCAATAAAGAATATACGGCTCTGGCCAGTGAACTGTTTGGGAGATAACAGAGTTTGCAGGTTCTTGACGACTTCAGTCGCGGCCTCAGTGGCCGCTTCCATCGTTCTTGGACTCGCGGAGGCTCGGCTTCTTATACATCCTGGTGTCTGGCTGAGTAAGAGAATAGAGCTGGGGATGGGCTGTACTCGCACGTGAATCCTGCGCCCCGCTTCGGTGCTCAGCCGCTCGACCCCCCGTCGACCCGAACAGTAATTCGTTCTGTTCGCCGCAATTGCGGTGGCTCATGCTTCACCTCCCTCCCCCCTCCACCACCCTGAAGAGTTTCCAGCTTGCGACTGGTTTCACGCAGCAGGTTCTTGACGACTTCAGTCGCGGCCTCAGTGGCCGCTTCCATCGTTCTTGGACTCGCGGAGGCTCGGCTTCTCATACATCCTGGTGTCTGGCTGAGTAAGAGAATAGAGCTGGGGATTTTCATCAGCATCAGCACCATCAACATCATCAGCATCATCAGCATCGATCTCAAAACAATGTTTGCATTAAGGGATTATTATTTTTCTTATGTAACTGGGCCCCAGCGTCGGTCCGGCTTGTGGCCGCCCGTCGCCGCCGTCCGCAGCCGCCAGTTGCACTGGGCCGCGGCGTCGGCCCGGCTGGCTTGTGGCCGCCTGTCGCCGCCGTCCGTCGCCGCTACCGTTCCCTCGGACGGGCATCCCCCCCCCTCTCCAGAAGCTCTCGAACCCACCCCTCGCTTTCCTCAAAACAGAGATTGTCCTTGGGGGTTATTGCTCGCGTTTCGAAGAAACAGAGGCCCGGTGGCGGTCTGGCCGGCTCGTCGCCGACCATCCCCGCCGTGGCTGTTAGGCCCCAGCGGTGCCGCCCGTCGCTGTGTTGTTTTGCATTGTTTTGCATTGCTTTGCATTGTTTTGCACTTGTCTGCATTGTTTAGCATTGCTACGAATTGCTTTACATTTTTCCATTGCTGTGCATTGCTTTGCTCTGCTTCTCATTGATTTGCACTGTTTTACATTGATTTGCGCTACATCGATTGCGCCACATGGGTTCTCCCTTCTAAAAGAGATATAGACTCTACCCCCCCCGGGCGTTATCACCCCCCCCGCGTCCTATGTAAATCTCATCTGATTCTGAGCACATGTCCATCTTAAATATAAAATCGCAATGTCCCAGGCCAACCGGGTTCCCCCCCTGAGGTTCTTTTGTTTAAAAATATGCGATGACATGTTTGGTTTTAACATAACACTGTGTCACGAATCCTTTGCGAAAAATTGGACGAAGTGCACACGCGCGCGTCGTCGCTCGCGCATGCCGAAATCCTTCAAAAACCCTCGGTGTCGGAAGGATTTCGCAATCGAGTATCCAAAAACATACAACAACACAGGGTTTCGCAACACTGTTTTGCTAAAAAAGCTTGCGCGCGAGCGCTTACGAAATCTTAAGAAAATCATGCGTTTTTCAATATGTCAACAACATGCTACCAAACGGGCTTCGCGCGCGCATGTCGAAGTCTGTCGAACGCCCTTGCGCGTGTGCCGTCGCGAGAATCCTCTGCAACAAATGAGACGAAGTGCAGACGCGCGCGTCGTCGCGCGCGTATGCCGAAGTCCTTTAAAACCCATCGGTTTCGGAAGGATTTCAAAATCGTGTGCCCAAGAGAAACATACAAAAACACCAGGTTTCGCAACACGGATTTTCAACAAAAGCGTGCGCGCACGTTTTTGCGTCGTCGTCGTCGTCGCCGTCCTCCCTCCTCCCGCGTCGTCCTCGTCATCGTCGCCTACGTCATTGTGTTTCCTCGTGTTCGTCGTCGTCGTCCTCTTTGGCGTCGTGGTCGTTTCCGTCGTCGTTGTCGCCATGGTCGTCTTTCCTCCTCCCTCGTCGTCGTCGTGCGTCGTCGGCGTCTCGTCGTCGTCCCTCCTATTTCCTTGCCGTCGTCGTCGTCGTCGTTGTCGTCGTCGTCGTCTTCCCTCCTCCCTCGTCGTTGTCGTCGTCGGCGTCGCCGTCCTTCCTCCGTCTTCGTCGTTCGCGTCGTCGCCGTCCTCCCTCCTCCCTCGTCGTTGTCGTCGTTGTCGTCGTTGTCGCCGTCGTCGTCCTCCCTCCTCCCTCGTCGTCGTCTTCGTTGGCGACGTCGTCGTCGTCTTCGTCGTCGTCGTCGGCGTCGGCGTCGTCGTCTTCGTCGTCGTCGACGTCGGCGTCGTCGTCGTCGCCGCCGTCGTCGTCGTCGTCGTCGCCGGCGTCGTTGACGTCGTCGTCGTCGTCGTCGGTGTCGTTGTCGTCGTCGTCGGCGTCGTCACCGTCGTCGTCGTTGTCATCGTCGTCGTCGTCGGCGTCGGCATCGTCGTCGTCGTCGTCGGTGTCGTCGTCGTCGTCGTCGTCGTCGTCGTTGTCGGCGTCGTCGAAGTCGTTGGAGACGTCGTCGGTGTCGTCGCAGTCGTTGCGGGCTTGCGCGGCCGCAAAGATGTACCATCGAACACCCAGCACTCATCGCAATTGTTCCCGCATGGGTTTTGCAAACCAAGTTGCGGGTGGGTGGGTGGGATGATTGCGCGAGCAGTGGAGTTGACCACTTCAAGTTCGGCAAGTGAATTGCACCACCTAGATTGTACCACCTAGATCGCACCGCATATGTTGCAAGGGATGTTAGCTAGCGTGGACCCCAAACAGAGATGTCTTGCAATGCCAAGCAAATCAAAGCAATGCGAATCAACGCAACGCGCAACGCAAAGCAAAGCAAAGCAACGCAATGCAAAGCAACGCAAAGCAACGCAAAGCAATGCAAAGCAATATATGTCCAATGCAAAGTAACGCGAAGTAACGTGAAGTAATGCAAAGCAATGCTAAACAATGCAAAGCAGTGCAAAGCAATGCGAAGCAATTCAAAGCAATGCATTGCTTCGGGCGGCGACGAGCCAGCCACCCCGCCATTGGGGCCCAGCGGCGGCGGCGACGGGCGGCGACGAGCTGGCCGGAGCGACACCTGGGCCCAGTTACTTCAGGACGCAGGTAAGACCCCCCACGTGCAAGCTCTGTTTGGGGAAGGCGAGGGATGGATTCGAGAGCTCCTGGAGAGGGGGGGGCCCATCCGAGGGAACGGTGGCGGCAACGGACGGCGGCGGCGGGCGGCGACAGGCGCCAGTTACCTAAATTGAGAAGTAGGAGCCCCTAATTGCAAGCACGGTTTGGGACGTCAATGTTTAGGGTCCACGCTGATTATATGACATCTTCATCCTCATCGGCAAAATCAGCATCACCCCTACCTATACGACCACCCTGCGGGTGAGAAGGAGGTTTGGGGGGAGGGGGCCAACAATGGGCATCAGTGGTGATTGTTGTTCTGACGATGCCAGTGGAGATCGTTCTCACTGTCGATCGCACTATCCATCCCACTATCGATCCCACTATCGACCTCGCTATCGATCTCACTATTGATCTCGCTTTCGATCTCACTATTCATCTCACTATCGATTCCACTGTCGTTCTCGCTATCGATCCCACTCGATCGATCTCACTATCGATCTCACCATCGATTTCACGATCGATATCACTATAGATCTCACTATCGATCTCTCACTATAGAATTCACTATCGATCTCACTATCGATCTCACTATCGATCTCACTATCGATCTCACTGTCGATCTCACTGTCGATCTCACCACGGGACACCACGGGACAACGGCGGGACACCGCGCGCCACCGGTTACCAGGCGGAGAACCTTTTGGTCAGGCCGCGGCCCAGCCACGACGGGACACCGGCGAGACACCAGCGGGACACCAGCGGGACACCAGCGGGACACCGGCGGGACACCGCGCGCCACCGGTTGCTAGGCGGAGAAGCTTTTGGTCCGGCCGCGGCCCAGCCACAGGAGAATTTCCTCTCCCCCGCGCACGCAGCTTCGCCTCGCCCGCACGCACGGCACGAACACGAAACCGAAATCTAGTTCCCGGTAGGCGGGCTCTCCGTTCCACTTCGATCTCACCCCCCAGCCTCCGACCTCGTGTCCTCCTCATTCTCCTCGGCTTCGGGTCTAGCGGTCCTCGTGGGGCCAGGCGCGCAGGTGGCCCGGCACGTGCCTGCCGCGTCGGCCGTCCCTCTTCTTATCCTCCTCGTTCTTTCCTTCCCCCTCCTTCTTCGGGTGCCCCGTGTGTCATGGCCCCATGTTTGAAGCGCCGGCTTCTCCCCCTTCTACCGATCGTCTGGGGTACGGGCCGAGAGGTCTCAGTGAAAGTCTCAATCCAATCTCTCGTCCCCACAACCCGCCGATAGGGGCGCGTGCCCAACTCGGGTCCACATCCAAATTCGTTGTCATTCTTCTTCTCGCCCCTTCTCGTGGTCGTCGTCTCCCCCTCCCGACCATCCTGCCCTTTGCGATCGTCGGACGTGCCGCGACCAGAGCATTGTTGGCTCTGGCTTTGGCGCTGGGTCGACAAAAAAAGGCATAACAATTTCACAGAAGGCACAAACAATGCACTCTGAAGGCAAACATGAAGGCAACACATCTAAGGCTATATCAAAGTTTGCGTCAAACACGCGCGGGGGTAGTGGTG
This sequence comes from Prorocentrum cordatum, assembly GCA_963575745.1. Lineage (NCBI taxonomy): Eukaryota > Dinophyceae > Prorocentrales > Prorocentraceae > Prorocentrum > Prorocentrum cordatum. The sequence continues at coordinate 608,907 of CAUYUJ010009890.1, forward strand.
TAAGGCTCGCGTGCGCCACGTCAGCGCAGCAGCTCGGACAATTGGTGCGTTTGGACCCCAGGAGGGTTCCGGGAACCGATTTTGCGCTGCCGTTGTCTCAATTCGCCCCTCCGAGAAAGGCGGAGGCAGTGGAAGCGTGGTGGAATGTTGTTCCTGCCCCGAATCTGGATCACCTCCAGGAAGCTGAACACGAGTACCCATCGGTCGTTGAAAGTAGGTATTCTCGGATTCCCAGTTTCCACTCTATTTTAGACGCTTTCCTACTGCAAGGATCGAGTGTTTTGTTATTTTCCTTCGTATTCAAGGGGCAGGCGGAGGTCCAATCTACTTCCAACGCCTTCCTACTTCATGTTTCTACCCGCTTCGTCTGACCAGCGGGTAGATACTGTGGCTGGCTTGGGCGAGAGCTGGGTGGGCTTATGGCCGCATGTCTTACTAGCGCCTCGGTCCTGGCGTGACCGGGTGCGCCAGCCCTCCGTATGTGCATCCAGCGCTTGGCTTCCCCATGCGCTGGTGTGAGCCTGGCCGTGTGTGTGTGTGTGTTCCAGCTTGCTGATACGTCGGCTCGAAGCTTTGCCCGTGATCCCTTGTTGTGCGAGTTGTTTGTTGTTGCATGTGCTGTAGGAGGGTTGACAGCATCAGGAGGAGGAGGACGAGGACGAGGAAAGAGGAGTAAGAGAGAATGACGGCGGATGGGGATGAGGGAGAAGATTAGCTGGAGAGGGTGGAGGGAGGAGGGAGGGAAGAAGGGGAGGACTGATGACAGAGGAACGTCGAGCATCGCGACAGACTTACATTGACTTTCGACATCGACAGAGCAAGCGCCAGGGAGGACACGCTGTCAAAAGGTCAGAGCAGGCAAAGGAGAGGCACGGAGCACCCGAATCTGGACTTGCCAGCCAAAGTGAAACGATTGGCCTTCAGGACGTGATAGAGTTGTTCAAGGATTGTGGTGGCGTGACTGAGGTGCCTCTCTCCCCCCCTCTCTCGTAGCTCATCTCCTGGGTTGGACGAGAAGGGGCAGAGTGGGAGAAGGGGTGCTCACGAAAATTGCTGCATTCAGCTGGTTTCGGCCCCGCCGCAAGGCGTTTTCAATGATGCAGGGCCGCCTCCCGCGCCGGGAGACGCCAGGAAAACCATCTCAATGAATTGATTATGTAACCCCCTTTTGCGATCCACCCGTTTGATCTTGCCAGAATCCCCCTCTCTCCCTCTCTCTTTCTCTCTGTCTCTCCCTCTCTATCTCTCTATCTCTATTGCTCCCTATCTGAGCTGATTGCCCATGCACGTACACGCACGCAGCTGCCCGCAGCTTCATCTGGTCATCGGTTCCCTTGCATGCCACCCTAAGCAAACACTCGTAATAAGAAGCTGCCAGTATTGGGCTGCGGAAAGTGCACGCCGCACCTCTGAGGAAATGTCCCTGCATAAGTTGACCCGAGTGCCAGAGCCAGTCCGTCGTTGTTGAAGCATGTGGAGGGTGAGCTGCAGTAATCTGGCGCGTACTGTGGTCTGCGCCGGCTACTCTTTTGACAGTGCTCTTTCGTGGGACGGATGCCCCCTAACTTGGCAGCTGGCGGACCTGGGGCCGTCAAAACAAAAACGGCCCGACGACCTGGTCCCAGGGAAGGGCTCGAGGGGTCCAGGGGCCGAGTTTTGCAACATCGAAGAGAACGTCGGAGGTCCGGGTCCACGTCCTCCCTTCTCCCGCCTCCCTTCTGCCTCCCTTTGGAGCAGAAGCAGGAGACAGCGGTGTGTGGGCAGCCTGCTCCATGACTGTGGTATATCGCTGTCCGCGTCTCGCTTTCAATGCTGCATCATTGGCAACAGGTCCGAGTCAGCGACCACCATCCCCGTGGCTACTTCTGTCACGTCCAATTCGAAGATACCCAGTGCGTGGACGAGGCCACTCGGAAGAATTGTTGCAGCATGGGTGTCAGCATGCTTACGTGTCCGTGCAGAACTAGGAAGATGGGACTGGAAGGCACATGGAGTGGGGCTTGTGTATGCGCGAAAGACCGTGGAATAATGGGGCCACTTTGTGGACAACCATATGGGGCATCGTTATGGAAAGATGGACGGCGTAAAGAAGAATGGCGGGTCCGAGCACAGTCGTTTCTAAAGACAAACGAGTGGAGGGATGGTAAAGAAGCAGACGGGTCATGGTCAGCAATGAGCACATGATAAAATGGAACGGGCGGGGTCCGCAGACGGATCTGCGTAATCCGCGCATGTCTGCGTCGATAACAGTGACTAGCGACTAGCGCTGTTGCTGCCAGTGATCCCCTAAATGACGTGCCATGGCACCTTGACATCATTCGTAATCCCATATTTCTTCTGCGGCCTTTTTGATCCCTTCTCTTGCAAGGGCCCAGCACCCTCTTGGAGCGCACGCGCTGTGCATCTCCAACTGTTTTTCAAACTGCACTTGCTCGGGAGTCCCCCCAGTGGAAAGCAGAGCGGGCAGGAGCTGAGAGATGAGACACCACAAGACAAAAGGCAGCGCAGGGAACACAACACAGCAGCCTAGCAGCAGCACATCTCACAGCCTGGCGCCCCCAAGAGAGCCAGTATGTGTGTGTGTGTGTGTGTGTGTGTGTGTGTGTGTGTGTGTGTGTGTGTTCGGCATGCGTGCACCTTTGCCTAATCGTGTGATGCGCTGCTCCACTGCTCCACTGTATTGCCAAGGCGATGAGGAAGCAGGGCTGCTCGTTCATGGGCAACCGGGTTCAGATAGATTACGCAACTCCACCTGCAAGCGGTGATAAAGCGCAAGGACGACTTGAGGTCATGGCAGGATGTCGCTGTGAATGTAGCAATGGTGTGGTGAGGTAGAAGATAGGCAGTGCGATGTAGTGGAAACGCAGTTGCACGAAGCATCATGATCCATAGCTTGTTCAAGCTCAGCCGCTGCATCCCTCTGTCCTCTCAAGCGCAGCGGGTCTTCAAACCTCGCCCAAGGCCTACATGGACAAGGTCATGACGAACCCGAAGCATGAGGCTTGAATGCAGGGCTCATCTCGACTCCTCCAATCCGATTCGATCGACTTCGATGGCTTCCGATTCCGATTCGATTCGATTTCGGATTCCGATGTGGATTCCGATGTCCGAATGGAGGCCTGCCGATTTCTGCCGATTCGACTTCTCCCGATGTGGCTGCCGATCTCCGCCGATCCGATTCATGTCGATCGCCGATCCGACTAATCGATCCGATTCTGGGCTCTCCTGGAGTCTGTGGTGCGATGGTTTCGCTCTGCATGTGCTGGGGCGCAGGCCGCAGCCTGGCGCGCGAGGGAGTTTAGGGGCTCCGTCGGCAAAATCTGCACCTCGGCCTCTCGCGGCCAGAGCTGTGGCCGAGAATGCAGCGGCGGACGCTGATGATTTGGATCGGCGGCGAGCGATGGGGGGGGAAGGGAGAAGGAGACGGCCTTCTCAGAAGGCGGCGGAGCTTCTCAGAAACTCCCTGGCCTTCTGAGAAGTTTCCGGTGTCTTCGGGGAAGGCTTAGTTAGAAAATTTCTAGAAGGATGGGACGTTCGAGCCGACTGAGAAGGCCAGCACCCTCGCACTTCCCCACCGGGCTGGCCGCCGATTGGAGACCTGATTCCCCCCCTTGTACCCGGAAGCTTGACCAGCAACATATGTTTCAATATGTCAGCTTGTGCCCGCGGCAAATTCGCCACCGTGCCAGCGAAGCACCTTATGCGGCGGTTCTTCGAGGACCGCCCAGGAGGCCAATACATGTAGCACTTCTCGTCCCTACTTCTTGGAATGGGGCCTATTTAAACCATCTTGGGGCGACCAGACTTGGGCCGCCTAGACTTCCTCATAGGCCGTCTTGGGCCCCGCCAGAGGTCCTCTTGGGCGAGCTTGAGGCTCTTCTGGGGCCGAATGAAGCCGACTGGGGGCTCTCTTTGGGCTTTCAGTGGTTTCTTTGGGACCCTCAAAGGCCGCAAGCGGACCGATCGTCGTCCGAAGGGCGCGGAAAGCGAAAAACATCGAAGCATGAAAGTGAGATTATTGATTTGGGCTTCTCGGGAACTTCCTGGAGAGCGTTTTGGAAGTGTTTTGGGACGTGTTGGAAGCCTTTGTCAGGGGCTCACGGGTGCGTATTGAGGCAATGTTGGGCTGTCTTGGCGGATTTGGTGGCCTTCCAGGGCCGTCTTGGAAGCCGTGGAGAGCTTGGGAAACGCCCAGGGCGGCGTCGGGGCGCCCAGGAAGCCTGGGAGAGAGGGCCAGTGCACGCAGCGGAGCGCGGGAAAATGGGCGGGAGGCATTCTCCTAAGAAAGCCTGTCTTAGCCCGGCCGCGCCGTGCGTGGCATTCTGCCAAGCCCCAGTGTGCCAGGAAGCACGGTGGCGGAGGATGTCTGCGAAGAGGCAGACACGGACAAGGGAGAACAGCGCTCGACGAATAGGCGCGAGGCGATGTTGTGGTGGCGCCCCCGCGCCTCGGCGGCGCGCCAAAGCGGGAATTGAGATGGGGGCAGGCCCCAGAAGGCGGCGGGGCTTCTCGGAAGCCCTCCGGCCTTCTGAGAAGCCCTTTGCGTCTTCGGAGAAGGTTTCGAAAGCTTCTCGGGAGGCCAGAGGCCTTCTGAACCTTCGGAGAGGGCCCGCCACCTCTGCCTTTCCCCCTGGGGGCGCTGCCGATTGTCACAACTCGCCACCCAGAGGCGATCGCCAGCCTCTCTGGGGTGCGGCTCGGGGGGTGGGGGCAGCAGACACCCTGGCAACCGCACCGTCTCGCCGCCCCCCATGGCACGTTCAGAGCCTACTGCGCCAGGAGCTGGGTGATGATGGCAGCTGCTCGCGCAAGGAAGGGGGGGAACAGGGGGGTGGGAGGAGGCCTCTTGGGCCGTTTTCGGCCGTTTTGATTTCTCGGTCGTCGTGAAGCCCGAGCAGGCGAGGGGAATGAGCAATCAGGGGAGTCGAGAGAAAAGGGGGCAGTGGTGGGACCGGGGAAGCGGGGGGGCGCAGCAACTCACAGCGGAGGGCGCGCTGCCCGCTTCTCCTCTCCCCCCTGCGCTCGAAGCCCCCCCCCCCTAGTCCTCAATCCCTATCTTTCACGCCCGGCGGCTTCCGGGTCATAATTCGGGCCTCAAGCGGCTTTTCGGGTCGATCCCCGACATCATTGGAACGCCCTCGGCGAGGCGCAGCTGCTGGAGAGCATCCCGAGTGTGGAACACCGCGGAGAATCCACGAGATCGTCCAAAAACTCTGCCACGCGCGGAGGGGTGTAGGGGGAGGGGAAAAGGCATCTTCTAAGAAGCAGCCACCTTCTAAGAAGCCTTCCCTCCTCCCCCTACCCCCCTTCTGCGCGCCGCCAAGCCTGAAAAACCGCCGGCAGTCCACGAAAACGTCCAAAAACTTCCCTTGCCACCACGCGCCCCCGTTGGGGGGGGGGGCGGCCAGCGGAGCGGCCGCAGGCCAACGCTCCCGGCAGGATCCTGCGCTGCAAGCCCAAGAGCGTGAAGCCGCCGAACGGGCCGCTCCTCTGGGGGGGGGGGCGGGCAGGGTGGGGACCTGGCATCGCTCGGACGTGTGCGTTTTCTTTTCGGCCAGGACCATCGAGGAGGATCTTGGATCATCTTGCGAAGAAGCAGCAAAAGAACAAAACACGCGCGAAATCGGATAATGAACGTGGAATGGACGTCCGAGCGATGGCAAACGGAGGAGGAAGGGTTTTTCCCCGTGGGTCTATGGGGCCCCCGCCTTCGCGTGGCCGCTGGACGGCTGGGGGGCCCTGTGAAGGTCCTTCGCTGCCTTGGAGCGCCCTGGCCACATCCCTCTCTCGAGCATTCCATTCTCGCGGGCCGAGGAGGAGGCGGGGGGGAGGAGGGCACGGCATTCCCGGAAACGGCAGGCGCCGGTCCACGAAGCCCTCTACAAGCGTGTCGCAGTTGCGAGGCCTGGCGTTTAAGGAACAGGACCCACGCGCAGGGCACTTGCCCATTGCCGGACCCCTCACTTGGGGGAGCTTATCCGTCCCTCGGCAGATGCTAGGTCCACACGGGGCGCTCGGCTTGAATTTGGGCTTTATCCGTCTGGACGTAGCCTCTTTCTGAGAGAAGGCTAAGTCGATACGGGGTAAGTCCATACGCTGTGCTCGGTCTCCGTCTGGGCATACTCCGTCTGGACTTAGCCTCTCCTGAGTCCCTTCCTGGCGTGGGAAGTTCGGCACCTATAGCGATCCACTTGGGGTGCACTGAGTTAAATTGAGTTGAGTTGAGTTGAGTTGAGTTGAGTTGTGTTGAGGAGAACACAGGGGAGGGGGAGGGGGAGGGGGGGGAGGAGGAGGGGAGGGGAAGGTGGAGGGAGGGGGAGGGGAGGGGGAGCGGGGAGAGGGAGGGGAGGAGGGGGAGGAGGAGGAGGGGGAGGGGAGGGGAGGAGGAGGGAGGAGGAGGAGGAGGAGGAGGAGGAGGAGGAGGAGAGGCGGAGGAGGAGGAGGAGGCGGAGGAGGGAGGGGGGAGGAGGATGAGGAAGAGGGAGGGAGGGTGGAGGAGGAGGACGATGAGGAGGCCAGGACAGAATGAAGAGGAAGAGATCGAGGGGGGGGGGCGGAAGAGCGAGGAGGAGGAGGAGGAATTGGAAGGTGGATGCTACGGGAAAGGGAGAGGAGGAGGACTTTGACCATTATCGTATTTGCGTTTCTTCCCCGTCCGCCAACGCATTCGTGTTGTAAGTAGTCAGTGGTCCGCCAAAATACAGACAGTATAGTGCCCGCTCCACGT
>CAUYUJ010009890.1:620633-635633 GCA_963575745.1 Prorocentrum cordatum
GCCGCGAGCGAAACGCAGGGGCTGAGGCGACGTCTTGAAAGAGAACAAAAGATTAACGAATACAGCAGGGCTGCTGCAGCCGAGCAACGGCAACACGCCGAGGCCGGCGCCTCCGCGGCAGCTGAGGAGCAAAGGCCGGCTCCCGCGTCGTCGCCAACGGTCAGCTCATGGCCACCAGACCTCTCCGACTACGAGTTTGACGAGACGACGCAGCACCCCGAGCAAGTCCCCATTCCACCAGATGACGAGATGGGGACTGACACGCCACCGGGGGGCGAAGATGGGCCAGATCCAACGCTGGAGGGGGGGGCGAAGACACCTGGCGACGATCGTCGAGGCTAATTACTCAATCCCCAGACAAAATGGAAGTGGACGCGGCAACACAGGGGGCACCCTACACCGTTGATTACGAAGCGCCCGGTACTGAGGGTCAGGGCCGGAGAGTCCAGAGTCACGGTTGCGACTCCCCGACGGCGCACGCGCCACAACAACCAATGGCGGCCGGCCCGAAAACGAACGACGACGGAAAGGCAAAGAAGCAGCACCGATGTGCCCTTGCTGACCGAACAGGCATCCACGGATATTGGAATGCCTTGGAATACTGTCATGAACGATTCAAATCGGAAGAAAGACCAGACCTGCGAATGAACATGACAATATTGCCGAACAACGTACCAAAGCCCGAATACCGCAATGCTGTTGAGTATCGGTGAAGCGCCCGCCTGCATCATTCGGCCTGAAGCGGTGACATCACTCGCCATGCTAAGTTTCCCGCAGGCTTGCGCTGCGCTGAGTAGTCTCATCAGGGCCGCGGGGATCTCCATCTCGCATTTCAGGTGAGGCAATCTATCTCTATGCGGCCTTTGACGTTCCACACTCGACGCGGTACAAGCCCAGTCCGACCAGGACATGGCATCGTAAGATTGGGCCCGGCCTGAGAGAGAGCGACCGGTTGTTCGGCGATGTGGAATACATGGTCTCTTCTGACTCTACAATATCGTTTGTCAACAATAAGGGGAGCCCCGCGTTGCAAGCCGCACTCCTGCGAGAGCTTCAGAACAGATCAACCGCCGCTAACGCAATGATCCAGAACGGAGCAACACTGGACGACATTCGGGCCATTCTACGTTCAACGAACTGGACCCCATCCACCGGGAAGCTGTAAGACTCGCTGCCGCGTCATGATATGGAACGGCAATGAACTTTGCGCTCGCGGTGAAGGCTCGCAGAGACGAGTCAGGGGGGCGAGCAGAGAAGATACGCCATCTGACTACGACGATGTCGATAGAGACGCCCTATCAATGATAGATGACGTCGTCGATGAACAGGCGTACATCGCAAACACTACGTGCGAGATGCGAGTGTTCCTCGCCCTCGGCGATGGTGAAAGCTGGGGCCAAGTTAAGACCAGCTCCGACTGCACCATATGGGGCCCTCTTGCCTTTCGCGTCTTCGCATGGGGACAGAATCGGATACGCCTCTACCAAGAGGCCGGTTTAAACCCAAAAATGCCCATGCTCCGCGGCTCGGAACTGTATCATCGAGGAGAGCATCCTGAGCATGACAACTGGCATTTCTTGCCCGGCGGTGACAACTACTCGCGCGCCGCAGACTTCGCCAAGTACATTATAAACGCGGCTAAGGTCTGCTATGAGCTTTGTTGTCCACCCGTCCACCCTTCGATGTCGTTGAACGTCCTCATGGCGCCGGGGCTTCAGCCGTTCCGCCGCCGCCGCCAATGGCGCCTCCGCCGCCGGCCAATGCGCCGATGCCTAAGCCTCCAGGCGTGGCATGACCTATGATAAGCGACGTCATTTCCACTCGGGGCCGCTTCGAAATGCAAGGTGGGCGAAATATTCCCATTTGGCGATGTTGGTGCTCCTCAGCACATGCCGCCTGATTCGGTCAACGTCAATTCCAAGGAATTCATATCATGGCTGGGGGAACACCACGACAATAGACCGGCATGGGCGGATCGGCGGCACACCACGGTACCACAATGTCGACATCTACGGGATGGAGCTAGAAGCTGGTTCTCACATGGAGGTACTACCGACCGATAATAGCCTGGAAAAGGTGATTGCCGCGATCGAGACAGGGACGACAATGTTGTTCACAGCGCGCAAGAAGGCTGCACCGAAAGTCGACGCGGCGAACGTGTCTGCCGCTGCAGCAGCGACGTCCGACGGTCCAGGCACTACCGGCAATCCTCTGTGGGATACAATCATCCAGAGCGTTCTGCGACATTCGACCATAGACAACCAAAATGAACACATAGTCTGCGTCTTCGGGCAGGTTCGGGCGCAATGCCCTGACTTCTTTAACGCGTGCGAGGAGCACCAGAAGGCTGCGGTAGTCGGCGCAAGAGACGGATCGGACACCTTGCCAACAACCGAGACGATATTCGGCAGTGATCAGGGCGTCGACTACGAGCTAATGCTCATCCCACGCGAGCCCGAAAACAAGGAGGATGAATTCCACCTAGTCGAATCGTTCTTTGACGCCGACGAATGGTACAACACGGCGAAGGGGCGGATCGCTGCTCGAGAGTGGGTGGCGAAAAAAGATGCGTCTGGCACGGTCTCCGCGAATCACAGAAGAGCATTGTAAAAGGAGAGCAATCGAGCACCTGACAACGCGAAGATTACTCACGACCACGTTGCCAGTCGCATCGTGTTCTGCGTTATTCGACTGGAGCATGGCCAAGTACACTGAGAAGGATTTCTGCGCGGTGCTGGAAATCCCATTCCGGCTGCCTGATTGGGTCAATGATCTCATGGCAGCGGAACGATGGGAATCCTACTCGCACGCAACGGACGTCCGCAAGGTCTATGCGATTCTGAACGCAGGCGTTTTCCCCCCTTCAAGCTAAGGTGGGGCATGGGGGCAAAAACAGATAAGAAAGCAAAAGATAAAGCCCCCGCCGAGGGCGTATATGCTTTCCGTGGAAGCGAGACGATTTACTACTTACACCAGAGTTACAGCCACGGTGCTCAGCTCTGGGACGATGGCAACATCGTCACCGTGGACTTCAAGCTCGCTACCCCACCGGCTGCACGACGAGGTTTCCGCCCAGTCGACACGGTATCAAAGGGGCGAAAGCAATTTGTGTGCAGCACGCCAGAGTTGATTGTCAAACAGTCGATGCGGCTGTAATTCATGACACCATGTCAGGCTAATCAGCAACATGTATGGGTCTTCAACTCGAAATATTCTCGCGAATTCGAAGTTAATTTCAAGGCGCTAGTAGATCCCACTCCCGTCTTGGAGCCGGGCGTAGCAATGTGGCAGATTGACAGCATTATTCGAGACCGGCTAATAGCCGAGAAGCCCAACATACCCATAGACGTTGGAAACGCGGAAAGAAAAGTACGGAGTCTCTATCAATCGACAACACAAAGAGAGATTGCCGATGAGCTCCGAGAGATCAGAAGGAAACGCGTGATGCACTTAGATCTTGGGAATTGGGACTATAACAATATGTATTCGGTGGAGCTTGTTACATAACAGTTCGACAAACCGATCCTAGTGGCCGACGGCCAACGGGATATCGCTACGCCACTCCGGCTGGCTGGTCTGCCGGAAGAACGCCCGTGTCTGAGGACAATGGAGGTGGACAAATCAACGCCGAGGATTTCGGTTCGCGATTGGATGGCCTTCCGAAACAAGCAAAAGGATGAGGAAGCGCCGGGAGAAACCGATCGCCCAACTCTGGACAATGTCACTGGCAGAATCGAGCCCCATGGGCAACGAAGGACAATGGGCCTAGTCAGACGGGGAGGCCGCCAGTCCATGATACAGGAAGCGGCAACGGCATGGCGGGAGGCGCAATCGTGCGGGCGGCGTTCAGGCTGGGGTCACATCGGGCACGCTGGGTTTAAGCGGTCACACACAGCTGATAGCAAACCGCCACGCTTCGAAAACCCCCAAGGGACGCCCCTCACGCAGCCCAGAGATCCACGGATCGGGGCCCCTGAACACCAGCCTCCGACGATGTCGCGGAGCGGGCTCGATCGAATGAGAAGCGTCTATGTAATTGCTTTTCCTGCCGCTTCCCGCATCGAACAGATGTACATATGCTCGAATATCGGCTGCTTCAGAACGACCAGGTTGGCCGTGTCCCAGGGTTCGAGACTGTACCTGGCACGAAGATGCTGCAGGTGCATGAGTTTGCCCGCAACAGCCATGCACCTGGATCGGTGCGCACCCAGATATCGGATGTATAGCAGATGGGCAGATGCCCATTTCAAATGGGCCAACCCCTAGATCCTAGAACATGAAAAGATAGAGTATGAAAAGTGGTGTGCAAGAAAGCGAACCAGGCCGTGAACCTCGATGAATCATCCGGTGAGTCTTCGTCTGAACCTGAAGACGAGATGGAGCTGGATTTTGCGGCGGACCAAGAGGAAGAGCATATCGACGATGTCGATGATGGATCTGATAGGGAAGAAGAAAGCGTGGAAGCGACGGGACTGGCAATCGTCGCCGCTTTCCAGATCGACCCGCAGACTCGTCCATGCGCTCCAGACGAAGGGACGCCATTCGGGAAGCACTATTTCCTCATAGATGGCAACCTACCGCTTCCCGAGAAGAAGCAAATTTCAGAGGAAGATCTTATGACATTATGGCCGCCGCATGAGGACCTAGAAAGGCAAACTCAGATCGGACTCGGACACGAGGAGCTGACTTACGAAGGATTTCTCGCCGGGGGCGAACGAGTTCCCCTGCTTGCGTCACCAGAATACAGGCGGGCGAACATGTCTGCACTGACCCCGGCAAAGGCACGTCTGATAGACGAACTCCACAACAATGGGCCGGTGCTCCCTAGCCAACGGATGGCTCGGGCGATCATCAGTGACCGTCTCTCTGCCTATGCGGACTTCGTGCTTGACCCACTGTTGGACTACATCAGGCACCTGCCAGAGGGCGAGCGTACCAGGGTAAACAAATACTTGCGTGCTCGATACAACACGATTGAGAGCCGCAGTTCGCCCGGATCAGACAATGCCCTGGTGCCTATGTACCCGCACTTACGCCCGAAGCTATATGTTATCGCAAGCGGGCTGGGTCGTGGCGAAGCATTCCGCCTTGCAAAGCTCATCCTCCACCTCCTCCGTCACAGTTCGGCCCACGTGCTGAGTTCGGGAGGCTGGGTGGAGGTGGACGTTTTGATAAACGTGCTTACCGATGCCGACTACGACCGTCCCTGGGCCTGATTTATGCACGCCATCGCCATGCTCCTCCCGCAAGACGCACAAATGCTGGGAGTGGAGATGAATGCGGCCCGCGAAGGCCCTACTTCCCGTCCAATGGACTGGGACTCGAGCTTCGCTGAAGTCATCAAGAAAGGAGTTGGAGCCTCCGAAGTCGACGGAGAGACCGACTCCTCTCAGGGAAGCGATGTGGAGAGGCTATACGTGATTCCAACAACACGACCCCTTCTCATCAGGGCCGTCTACGGTGATTCGCTAAGGATCATAAGCCCGTATCGCAGAAACGTCAGATACGATCCTGGCATGAGCGAGAAGCACGGTGCGTTGCTAATACCCTTGACAGAAGCTGATGTTCGACACAGCCAGGAAGGGAGAGTAGCCCCACTCTAGGACGGGACGACGGGTATCAGGCAACATGGCACTGTGGCATACACCGTGGCATTATCCCCATACGCGCATGAGATCCATGATCTTGAAGCGCTGACGCCAGAGGAGGTACACGTCCCGTTCAGCTTCTCGGAAGCCAGACAGTTGGTAGAGAAAGAGAGACGAAGAACGGATCCGCTTGGAAAGCAGCAACCGGTTCCCGACTTTCCTTCACCAAGATGGGGTTTCCGAAGACCTCTTAGGGCGGACTAATCGATCAGTGTTTGACGTACACCTGACGGACTTCAACGGCAGATACTTTACCACCATGAGTGCACGACACCTAGAGGCACATCAGCACTGGATCTTGCCAACGGGCCAAATATTTACGGACAGTGTCTTGTCATGGGATAACATTTGGCAGATTTTTTTTTTTTTTTTTTTTTTTTTTTTTTTTTTTTTTTTTTTTTTTTTTTTTTTTTTTTTTTTTTTTTTTTTTCCGAGTCGCCGGGCAACAAGCTGTCATGGCACGTCACCTATGATAGACGTCTGACCATGGTTCAAGTCATAACCTGGGCCAAGACCGGGCGCGTTGACGCACTGGAACCAAAGCAGCAGATCCGGGCTGGACACAATGTTGACATAATCGACGCCGAGCTCTGTGCGGAAGTCCAGCAACAACCAGGCTGGGAAGACGATGTATGTCTCGCGTGCCACATGGGACACAAATCAAGGTACGGCATGATAGGCTGTGCCGCATGCCACGAAGGAGTCATATATGAAGCATCAATGATACGAGGGAACAAGATGAAGCCAGCGGTTGACTGGAGGGCCGCAGGGTTCCTCAGAGACCGAGGGCACCCAAGCCCGTACCATGTACGTAATAACGGCCGGACAATGTCCAGGGCAGCAGTGGTTAAGAATCTTGGTCGCACACAAGCACGGCGCCGCGAAGGCTGGAGAAAGGATACCTACGACGGGGCCCTTGCGCGCTACTATGCCGCCATGGCGGGCAAGACTTCAACTCTTTCCGCCAAAAGAAATGGTGTTCGCCTGGATTCTGGCATCGCCAAATGACAAGCGCCCTGCCGATGGCAACAAGGCGCGAGAAATCAAGTCGCGCAAGCTGGCCCATCGATGGATGTCGTATCAGGTATACCACAACTGCCCGCCAGCAGGCAAAAATGCTGTCTGCCCGCCATGGAAATGGTGGCCATATTTGACCCGGCGTATAGATAAGACGGACTATGGTACGGATATGGGAATATTGAACATCTTCGATTGGGACACAACAGACCCCGATGCCATTGATCTCGCTGAACCCACCAGTGGATGGCGTCGATGGTGTCATGCTAATCGAGCTAACCTCCCAGAGGGTCTGGATAGTCTCTGGAGTTCGATAGAAGATGAAATCGAGGAATACTGGAGGCCCAGAGAAGAATGGGCCGCCCCAGAGGAAGGAGGGAACAGGGCAGAGCACGATCAAGAAGCGCGCATACCCCGTGCTCCCTCCAATCGGCCGCCATCGCGTGCTCATGGCAGGCGTGCCCGCTCCACCAGCCAGCGGAGGGTTCGGTCCGCAGATGCGCCGATGGCGTTCAGAGGCTGCGCAATGCGCAGGCGGACGGGCCCACGCGCCCCCAGCAGGGGCCAGGGCACATATCAAGATGACGTGACAAGCATAACCAACCAGTACCGCATCCAGCAAGCAGCCTACGAACTGGTGACGTTCTTCACTACGGTTAACGTCTCCTCCACGCATCACAAAGCGAATACTTACGCTTCATGTGAAGAGCAGTTACGCACAATGTTGAGTGACCCGCCGTGGCTTTGCGCTTACGATCCAGACCTAGATGAAGCAAGAGAGACATGGCTGGCTAAGCAAGCCTACAGGGCTACCATCGAAGTGTCGAAGACCTACAAGTGGACACTGGTTGATATGGATCATGCGAGCGAGGGCGCCAAGCGCATCCATCTCGCTGAAGTGGACAACTTCCGCGAGACGCTGCCCCGGGAGTTCAGCATCGTTAAGTCGCACCATGCGCTGGCCGAGCTAGTCCACAAAGACATCTCCAAGAACCGGCAAGACTTGCCGCACATTACTGATGACGCGCCCAACATCGAGGCGTGCATGCAGTATGTGCTACAATCTCAGCCAGCCGCTCAACTCCGAGGTCACCAGCTCACGGTCGATGCTCCCAGGCATTCGGCAGCTGGAAAGTGGGCGTTACACGTATATGAGGATGCTGTGCGCGCTCTGCAGGCGTGGGCGCAGCACGGCGCGCCGCCGCCCCCTGACTCGGATGACGAGCGTCGCCCCTCACGTGCGCCGATGGCACGAGGGGCGCGGACTCGCCAGCCCGCGGCGACCACCGCGCGGGCTGCGCGGTCCATCAGCCGAAAGCGGCCGCATAGTCCCTCGCCGACACCACCGGCGAGGGTGGCGGCATACGAAGCGGCTGCGCTTCCGCAGGCCAAGCGCGGCACGGGCAGCGCGTCAAGCGGCGCCGCTCCACCGCCTCCAGAGGCTGCGGGAAAAGGCAAGGGCGGAAAGCGACCGAAAGAGCCGGGGAGTAGCCGCGCGGCCTCCCCGCCCGCAGTCCGCCCATGCCGATTCACGGACGTCCGCCAAACCGAGTTTGGTGGCGTTGCGTCGTCGTCTTCCCAGCAAATTCCCGAGGCCCAACGCCGCCCGTGGGCTAGGGGGCAAAGCCGAACCCCTACTGACAACGCCTGGAGTGCGTGGAGGGGCGCCCCCAGCCGTGGCTGGAGCAAAGGGCCGGGGAAAGATCGCGGGAAGGGTGATTACAGCAACTGGTCCGACCGGCGCAATGACGACCGGGGCCAGTGGCGCCGCGACGGCGGATGGCGCTGGTAGGCAACAGACGCCTAACGCCGATGGCGTTCTGGAGGCTGTACCAGTGCAAGCACGCGCTTTCGGCCAATGGCCGCGCAGTGCGATGCAACTCGCATATGGGATGGCTTGAGGCTGCGGGAGCTTCGCCCCTCCATCAATACATGATATCATTGGCCAATGGCCGGATGATTAATACCACTTGACCGGCGGGCTGCTGGCGGCTGTGAGAGCCTCGCGCCCGCACTCACTGTAATTCGACGCCGTCGGGAACGAAGAGTCTCGATGGTAAGACGTCGGCCATGGCCGGCGCTGCGGCCGGGCCGCCGCGGGGGGAGTCGTTACTATACGCTCCCTGCCGCCGTCGATGTACATAAAACCACACGCAGACACATAGTTGGCCGTCTGCAGCTATTGTGGTTCGGAGAGTTAGAAGGCCCGCGCCCGCCCCGCGCGCGCGTGCCTATACTATCACACTTTCCTTACCCTACGCTTAACGGGATACCATATTCCTTTACAGCCCGCGATGTCCGTAGACCCGCTAGCATGGACCCCAACAGTGAGGACTACCTTACTTGACGGTATTGGCCTGGTTGGGCCTAGGTTGGGTAAAGATGCGCGGCGAAGGGGGGCGGCCTCTCCACGGCAGGGGTGGGTTCTTTAAGAAGAGGTCGACCCCTTCGCTGGGGGGTCCTGAAATGGGGGGACGCTTGCTTGCCCGAGCCGGCTGGGGGTCTGAAGCGGCCCAGCGCTGGTTCGGGCCAGCAGGAGGGGCGGGCAGGTTCGAGGTTTTGGGTTCGGGCAGGTGTGCGTTGCCTTTTTCGGCCTCCGGGGCCGCCTGGGACACTGGGTGGAAAACTGCGCCAGATAGACCCTGGGGGGGGTCCGAGGACCGATTTTGAGCTGATGTGACTTCACCCTCCCCTCCTGAACGGTTTCCTGGGTCCCAGACAGTTCAGACCCCCCCCCCCCGCCTCCAACCTGCTTGGAAGACCGCCACCCTCACCTTGCTCAGTGTTGCGCGCCGCCAATAGTATGGGGCCGCGGCAGCACCCAGACAAGTTTTAGGCCAGAGCTGCCGGGGTTCAAGTGGGCAGGCACAGTGAGAGAGAGGCAGGCACGCAGACAGGCAGACAGGCAGGTTGGCGGACAGGCAGGCAGGCAGGCAGGCGGAGAGACAGGCGGACAGACAGACGTGCATCCAGACAAACGGACAGGTGGAGTGTGCGACGCACACAGCCGCAAACAATCATAGGGATGAGCACACACGTTTGCAGACACACGTGCTGCCCGACAGCGAAGAGCAGTTTCAGGGACGAATGTGGACGCTTGAGGCGGAGAGCGGATTTACAGACGTGGAGTTGTACGCGACGATGGTGATGAGGAGGGAGAAGGTAGATGAGGGGTGGGGAACGGAAGACAGGGCAGAACGAGCAGAGGGAGGAGCCATTTCCCCGCAGAGGTTCGGGCGCAGGCGATCGGGTGCCGAATGGGCGCGATCCTGACAGAGCCTGCGAGACCCCACCATTGTTTTGAACCAGCGCAGGCCGAAGTTGAGGGCAGGTTTGGAACGCCGCGCTTGGAGTCGACTCGGACGTGCTCGGCAGGCTTGCCCATACCATCAAGCAGGAGGGGGTCAGGACAGTTGCGGAAGGACGTGAGCGCTAGGGCGCGTAGATGACCTCCTCGGCAGCTCCGCTTGCTGCCAGGACGTCATCGACTTCTTCCAGGATTGCGGGAAGATAGAGATGATCTGTCTAAAGGTCTTGTGGTTGTCGCTAACTTGTGCGTACCGAGATCCGGCATTGTTGTGCCAGCAGTGGGCATGCCAATCGACCACCAGTGGGCAACACATGTCTATTGTGAATTGTTTGATGCGATCGTTCCGACACCTCGGGCGCACGAAATCGCAACCCACAGGTTTGCAGCGAGGCTTGTTCATGCGATTCAGTCTATACAGATCTTACGTACCCACAGGCATTGTGATGCCTTGCATATGCGCCAGCGTCTCTCTCTCTCTCTCTCTCTTTCTATAAATGTATCTTCAAACGAGGGGCGAAGCCAAATGGGACCCACGTGAGGAGAGTTTCCAGACCCCTCGACTCCCGCACCCGTCCTAGCTTCGAGCGATGCACGCCCGAGAAGGAGACTGAGACAATGACAGCACCATAAGACGCCTGCCGCGTGCTGATTCGTCAGTGCTCCAACCAGACATGTCAGAGAGGAGGACGACCAGAGTAAAGCCAAGATGCATTACATATTCAGCAACACACTCTACCGTCCCAAGTCCGTCATCCGCCATTCCAACGGGTATTCATTTTCACTGAGGGGTGCGCCCCCTTGAAAGACGAGCGTCCCATGCGCTTTGAAAAGAAACTGCCCCCTTGGTAATTGTCAGAATTGTCCAACTGTAGGAGCATAAAGTTCAAGTATTGTGACGGCCTGACGGCCGGTGCCGCCGACCCTGAAAGACATCGACGACGACCAGGAGGAGGAGGAGGAGGAGGAGGAGGAGGAGGAGGAGGA
Source organism: Prorocentrum cordatum (assembly GCA_963575745.1). NCBI lineage: Eukaryota > Dinophyceae > Prorocentrales > Prorocentraceae > Prorocentrum > Prorocentrum cordatum. The sequence continues at coordinate 631,593 of CAUYUJ010009890.1, forward strand.
GGAGGCGGAGATTAGGAGGAGGAGGAGGAGGAGGAGGAGGAGAAGGAGGAGGAGGAGGAGAAGGAGGAGGAAAAGGACCCCCCTGGGAGCCCCCCCGCCCCTGGGGAGGAGGACCGGAGGAGGACCGGCGGCGTGGGAGAGGGGAGGGGAGAGGAAAGAGGACCCCCAGGGACAGATGCGTATCTGACTCCCCTCCCCCCCCCTGGGACTCCTTCCCACCTGGGGAGGAGATCCCGAGGAGGACCGGCGCGCCGGAGAAGGACCGGCGTGCAAGAGGAGGTCCCCCAAAGGCGATGCGAATTGGACCCCCCCCTAGGACCCCACCCCCGCGCCGGGGAAGGGACAAAGGGAAGGGGCTTCCCTTTGACGTAATGAGGACGTGGATGGAATTCCCTCAAGCTGCGAACCCGTTCTCCCGAACGAGGAACGGTGAACTCTCGCTCTCTCTCCTCCGACAGGAGAGGAGGATGGGAAGGAGGGGACGAAAGAAGGCTCCTCGTCGACGGGACCAGACAAACACCCCACACACGCCGACAGGGTCGGCGGATTTGTCAAGGGGAGGGCCCCATTTCGAACATGGCACGCTCTCCACCCGTGCAGCGGGTCTACATATTTAACTTTCGGGTCGTGCCGTTCGAGGAAGTCTTGAGTGAGACCCAGTGTAAAAAGTAACCGCCCTGAGTCCATGTGAGAGAATTGCCCGCCCTCCATACGTCTAACACTGCAGCTAATATTTGGCACGACCGTACGCGGCACCAAGGCGATAGCAACATGTTGACAACGGCCCGCACTCCATCAGCGGAGCTGCTGCCAACGTCGGATGTTGAAGTCGGATGGGTGCGGCGCTAAGGCGAGAGCCACATTTTGAACACGGCCCGCCTTCTGTCCGTGGAGCTGTTGCACGTCTTAAGACGAATGTGCGCGCGGCGCTGCGGCGAGAGCAACTTTTGGGAGACGGCCCGACCTGCATCCGCGTGACTGCTGAAAGCCCCGAGCCTCGGGGCCGCGAGTTCTGGGGAAGCCTCCTCCGAAACGCCAGGCCCGCTCCGACCGACACGTCTGGTGCGCGGAGAGGGGGAGCTTTGTTCTCCAACCGTGCTGTGGTGTTGGGTAGTCGTTTTGAATACGTATCGCCCCGCGTCCTCTCCTCTCCCCTCCTCTTATCATCTCTCCTCCCCCGCTTCCCACCTCCCTCATCCCATACTTGCCTCTACCCTCCGCATGCCCATCTTGGCGCACCCCTCACACGCTTCGTGGCCCCATAGGAAGCTCCACCTAAGGCCCCAGTGGTCGTGCCCGCACACCTTCTCCACACCATTTCGGCGCACCCCTCTTGCGTTTCGTGGCCCCATGGAGGGCTCCACTTAAGGCCCCAGTGGTTGCACCCACACCATGTCGGCGCACCCCTCAAACGGTTCGTTGCCCCATGGGAAGTTCCACCTAAGGCCCCAGTGGTTGCAACCCTTCACACGTTTCGAGGCTTTTTAATGAGCTCCACCTAAGGCCCCAGTGGTTGCGCCCGCATGCCTTCTGCACGCATTTCCTGCACACCACTCAAACGCTTCGTGGCCCCATAGGGAGCTCCAACTAAGGTCCCAGTGCCAGGGCCTGCGTACCTTTCCTTCACCATTTCGGCACATCACCTACACCTTTCGCGGCCCCGTGGGGGGCTCCACCGAAGACACGGTACTCCCGACTACGGCATCCACAATTGCATATAGTTGTGTCGTTCGCCAGGCTAATTGGTAATCCGAGGGATGCAGCAGGCACACCACATAAGAAACGGATTTGTCAGCGGGTGTTTTGCGATAATTGTTTATCTCCCGATGAGCCCGCATAGCCTCAGGGCATTTCACGAAGCTCTGAGTCGACGAAGTGTATGCCCCTAGGCTTCTCGTAGAGAGATGTGTTATCGTATGCGCCTACCGTAGAAAGGGGGAGGGGGGAAGGAGGAGCACACGAAGCTGTCCTCCAGCCGTGTGCCGAACACCCTTGCAGCGCACAGGTTATATGGTCGGTTGCTAGTTGTCCGAGCTTCCGCAGCCCGTTCCCTGGAAGCATCCGCCGCCCTCTGCCGTTCTCTTGGGAAAGCCGCGGGCGCTATTGCGTGGAGCTTCAGCCTCCTCCTCCTCCTCCTCCGCCATTCTTTCTGGTTATGAATAACCCTTCCTTGTCTCACCCCCAGACGTGTTGGTAGAGCGGGCCAGGTGTTTCGCTATGTTTCGCTTGTGACTCCCCCAGCATTTATGAGATTGAAGCTTGGAGTCTGAAACAGCTTCAAGAACGGAGGGAGTTGTTGTTTCAAATGGTAGTTATCTTTGTAGCGTTGCGCACACTCGTTTGACTCGTTTGTCACAGCTTCAAAGATCGAGGGTGGGTCTGTTTCAAAATGAGACTCTCGCCCTAGCCCCGCGCGTATTCGTCGCACAAGTTCGCTACCTTTTGAAAGATGGAGGGCGTGTGGTTGTCAAAATTTGACTCTCTCTCTCTCTCTCCTCCGCGCCGCGCACATTCGTTTGACACGTTTGCAACACCCTCAAGGATGGAGGACCAGTCCTTAGTCAGTCCTTTTTCAAAATGCGGCTCTCGCCTTAGACCCGCGCACATTCGCTTGGTCAAAGTCCCAGGAATGATGTTCTGGCACGGTTTAGTATTGTCAGGACGCAACAGTCACGGGGATTCGCGGTGTTGAAGTCCCAGGAGCGGTGTTTTGGCACGAGTTCGGACAGTCAGGAAGCAACAGTCATGTTGATTCGTGGCGTTGACGTCCCAGGAACGATTTGTTGACACGACTGAGGACTCGTAGACGGTTGTCTTCTAGTGGGACATTTCCCGCACTGGACATGCATTATTGTAGAGACCCATGAAAAAGGAACTTGGTGAGGGTTCATTGAGGGTTTATTGCAGCATCGTTGATGCGTCTTGAGTTTACACCGGTCCTCCTCCCCGCCCTCCTCCTCGTCCTCTTCCTCCTTCCCCTCGTCCTCCCAAGCCACCCTTGCAACCCGCGGCTCTCAGGGGGGGATGAGCTTCAATGGTATGCCCTAGGACATCCAAACTCCGATACGTGGCTTATGCTTCATCCGGTGGGGGGGACTGGAGGAGGATGGGATGTGAGGGAGGAGAGGAAGGACAGACTAGGAGGTTAAAATTAGCCTGCCGAAGGACCCAACCATGTGCAGTTGCGAGTACCCCATTGTGGGTACCAGTTTCGGTGGAGCTCCCTATGGGGCCACGAGGCGCTGTCCTGGGTGGCGTTCACGCATGCGGCCTGTGCCACTGGAGCCTTCGGTGGAGCTCCCTATGGGGCCACGAAGCGCTGTCCTGGGTGGCGTTCACGCATGCGGCCTGTGCCACTGGAGCCTTCGGTGGAGCTCCCTATGGGGCCACGAAGCGCTGTCCTGGATAGAATAGGAGGTTGAACAACCACAAGAAGAGAGGGGAAATTAGGAGGAGGAGGACCCTGGCAGCGGGGTCTCCTCATCAGGAATAGGATTCGGACGGGCCAAGCCATGGCACAGTCCTCGTCCGTCTCCCTCTATCCCTGCCCTCCCCCCTCCCATTCGTCCCTCCCCATCCTCCCACCCTCCATCCCTCCCATCCCTTCTCAATCTCCCCTCCTCTTGGCAACCCCCCTCCCTCCCCACCTCCGCTCTCCCCCCTCCTTTTCATCTCGTCCTCCCTCCCTCCCTTCGCCCTTCGCTCGTTCCCCATCCTCAGTCCCTTCTTTCCGTCCTCATGTCCTTTCCCCTCCCCTCCTCGTCCTTCGCCTCTTTCCCCCGCCTTCTCCCTCCTAGCAGTTGATGGCCAAACGGAACATCGCCTGTCTGCACTCCACTCAAACTGGTGCTTGCGGTGGGATGGCCCTGTCTGCTTTGAGATCGAGAGTGGGTCTCGTAACGACGGCGTTTCATTGCAGGCTCAATCAAAAAAGGGTATCGGGCTCGCGTGTTACAGCATTCTGGTGACAGCCTGCACAGGCTGGTCGATGTTGAATTCTAGACGCTTCGCGTAACCCCTCCAGGTCAGCCTTCTGCGCCT
>CAUYUJ010009890.1:638133-660633 GCA_963575745.1 Prorocentrum cordatum
GAGCCCCGCCAGGCGTGCAGCCGGAACTGTCGCGAGCAGATTGCGCGCCCTCTGGCCGGGACAGCGAGGCCGGTTCGCCGGAGACTTGCGGTCAGAATACGCGGCAGCGCCAATGGCCAGATCCGCGCCAATGGCCAGAGCCCTCGGACCCCGACGCGGGACAGCAGCTGCACAAAGCAAAAATCGTCAACATCCAGTGGGGCCTTCCTGGGGAGACATCCGGCGAGGCGCCAAGGCGGCCCCAAGTCACCTTGGGAACAATGTTCACAGGCACCCGGCACGCTTTCGCCAAGCGGCGGACCGCGCCTGGCAGCAAAGGCGCGCTCGACCCGCTTCGGCGCGACCCGCAAACCTGCCACCTCTTCCTGGAATCTTTCCGCAGCCACAAGTGCGACGTACGGGTCGTCAGCGACGCGCTGGGCCTCGACGTCGACTGGGCTCGGCTGCGGCATCGGCACCTGGGTCGAAGCGGCGGAGCGAGCAGGGACCACCGCGCGGCAAAGGGCCACCCGAGCACCCAGGCACCCAGGAAGGGCAAAAAAACAGTGGCGGGCCGTCTCCCCACAGTAGCTGTTGCTGCCCCACCTCGCGGCATCGCGCGCGCGGGGATCAGGCGCGCGAAGGGTGGTCACTGGCAGCAGGCCCGTCGCTGCCCAGCAAAACGCGGCCTGCGGCATTGGGGCCCAACGTGGTTTTTTCACAGCAGTGGGATCCGAGTGTGCGTGAAGGGCGGACAATGGCAGCAAGCGCTGTTCCCGCTCGGCGGTTGCGCCACCTATCCCACGGGCGCGGTGCCTACCGAGGGGGGGGGCGGCCCCCCCCCGCCTCTCTCCTCGGGGGCCAGGCGGGCGTCGCAGCGCGCGTGGCGGAGGCGGAAAATGGCACCCTCACTGCTCATTCATCGCACTGACCCATGCGGCGACCAGCTGCGCCCGCCGAGGTCCAACCACCCCCGCTGTCTGGCCGCGCTGCAGTTTCACATCGGCTGCGGCTTGCTGCGACCCTGGAGGGCCATCATAGGAGACACCAACCATCAAATAGAGATCACAGCGGCGATTAGCTGCGACCCCCGAGGAATTGGAACACGAACATCAACGACGGTCTGCTGCGACCCCGGAGGACAACCAAGCGACCCTGGATGCGCGCGGGGGCTTGCCTGGGCCACGGGCCCGGGGCTTCCCACGGGGACTCAAGGCACTCTTGCATCCCTGTTCTGGCAGCCCAGGGCCTTCACTCGCCACCCCCCCGTGCACGCTTCGTCTTCACGGAGCCCACTGTCATCAGATCAGTTGCAGCGCTGTGAGCAGGTGCGTGAAGGGTGGGCACTGGCAGCAGCTCCATCCCGCCCAGCAAAATGCGGCATGTGGCATTGGGGCCCAACGTGATCTGTGACTGCAGTGGGATCTGAGTGTGTGTCCCGCGGGTGCTCCAGGGGCTCTTGCATCCGGTGCTGTCCTCCCTGGGGCGTTTGCCGTTCGGGCTCGGGTCCGCTTTCTGGGGCCCAGGTGCTCTTGCATCCCGGTGCTGTCGGTTCAGCGGAGGCGGAGGCCCCATCCAATACATTGAGACCCACATGCTCCGGCGCATTGCCGGGATGTGGGAAGCGAAGTTGAGGCCCACCGTCGTCAGTTGCAGCGCTGGGATCAGGCGCGAGAAGGGTGGGCACTGTCAGCAGGCCCTGTCGCTGCCCGGCAAATCCAGCAGGCTGCATCGGGGCCCAACTTGATTTGTTACAGCAGTGGGATCTGAGTGCGCGTGAAGAGCAGCCAATGGCAGCAGGCGCGGTCCTAGCTCGGCGGGTGCGCCGCCTATCCCACGAGCGCGGGGGCAGGCCGAGGGGGGGCGCGGCTGCCCCCCCGCCTCTCTCCTTGAGGGCCTTGCGGGTGTCGCAGCGCACGTGGCAGAGGCTGGGCGTGGCACTGCGCGCTGCTCTTGCACCGGGGACGGCGGCATGCCTCCGCGGCCTTGCCTGGGCACCTCTCTGTCAATAACGGCTCGAGCGGCGATTGGCTGCGACCCCCGAGGACCACCCCCCCCCCGCCGTCTTGTCACACTGCCGTTCCACATCAGCTGCGGTTTGCTGCGACCCTGGAGGACCATCAGTCGGACGCACCTACCATCAAATAGAAACGAGCGGCGATTAGCTGCGACCCCCGAGTAAATGAAAGAGACCAACAATCGGACACACGAACCATTCAATCGAGATCATAGCGGCGATTAGCTGCGACCCCCGAGGCGATTAAAGAGAGGTCTCAGCGGCGATTAGCTGCGACCCCCGAGGAGATTAAAGAGAGATCATAGCGGCGATCAGCTGCGACCCAAGAGATGACCATGGCCCCTAGCCCTCGGATTCGGAGCCAGGCCGAGGGGCGATGCGGTGCTTCCCCTCGCTTCTCCCCTCTCGGGCCAGGCGGGTGCCCCCCGCCCTTGGCCTCGGGGCCTGCCAGACGTGCTATCAGACGTCGGGGTGGTTGCCCCCCTCCCAGGGCCGTCCGTGTTCCGCGCAACTCGTGGTCTGGCTCATCACTCTCAGCGGCGTTTGCATCGGCCCTGGAGGACATCGCGGTGCGTGTAGGGTCACGGGTCTGGGGGGCAGTGCCAAGCGGCGGACTGGGCCAGACTTGCCTCCTGGCCCCCGCGCCCTCCACAGCGCCGCCCCCCCGGGCGCTTTGCCCTGCGACACCGCAGAAGGCAGCGCTACCACCAGCGCCGCCCCCCCTCGCCCCCCCCCGCTGGCGATGCTCACCACGCCTGCGCCCCCCCCCCCCTCCCCCTCGCTGAGGCCTGGCGCCGTGCCGGCGCGCGCTGCGTGGCCCACAGTCGCTTGGCCCCCCCATGCACTGCGGGGTGGTCTCTCGGGCGTTGGGTCGCCACGGAGTGGTTCAGCCTTCCGCGGCAGGCACAGCGCCCCAGGCTCACCCACCAGCTTCCGGCAAGTGCGTTGCACCAAGTTCCGCGACAGCTGCCCCCCTGGCTTGCAGACGTCGTCGTGGGCGTTTGGAGTCTGGCGCCCCACTGGCGACTCACTCCACCGGCCTCCCACTTGCCTCCATTCAGATTGACGGACCTGGTCATCCTGGTTATGTCTCTCGACGGGCTGGTTTACCCCGCTCACGTCTCAGACTGTGGCTGGCACCGAATTCCATTACATTTTGTCTGTGCACGTGCACGAGCTCTCAGGGTCAGGTCACCTGCAGCGTCAGCTCCTCTTCAGCTTCGTGGCTGTTTTGTGAGCGGGCCGGCCGGCCTGTGCCTGTTGTAGCTAATTTGCCTCGCCCGTGGCCCGGACGTCGTTTCCGCTTCCTGACCGTAGTCTCGGAGCCGCTGACCAAATAAGTAACCCCACCAGCCCCGCCGCTGAGGTGCTGCGCGAGGCTTCGGCCCACCGCTTCGGGTTACTTCGTCTTTGCGCGCCCCGCTCTGACTGGACTCGCCGCTGGCGCGCTCGCCTGCGGCCGCTGACTAAAAAGTAGCCCCACCAGCATGCTTGGTGACCGGAGGGGTCCCGTGAGGTCTCGCTACGAATTCCATGCAAGGATCACATTGGGGATGGGCGGTCAGGTGGCCCCTGGCCTGCTCGTATCTGGTGTCGGCCTCCACTGGTGACCGCTTGGTTCAGCGTGGTCTCGCTACGCTGCCGTCCTCTTCGGTGCGAGGACTTCGGCAGGTGTGGCTCTTTGCGCCCGTCGGCTGCTCTCTCCTACATGGACTGCGCTTTCGACATGTGCCAAAAATGTACAAACAAGAGGCACTGCCGTTCGCAGTCCTGTCTGTGACGAGGTTGCCCCTCCTCATTCTTGCGCTGACACGGTGCTGTTGTGTCGCCTACGGCACGGACGCCGTCCGGGTGTGCCTGTCGGCCCTGCTCGCATCGGGCCTTGTGCCAACTCACGCCGGGTGATCGACCTCTACGCGTTCATGGTCGCGCCGCCGCGCCATTTTGGCTGCGTACTCGTTGGTCGCCACCGGGGTCTCCACGTCACCGAGTTGGGAGTGTCATTTCAGATTTGTTTCCTATGAGTGGCTGCCCGCGCGCTCACTTTGCTTGCCTCTTTTCTTGCTGCCTAGTCGCGGCCCAGCTAGTGTTTGGACGGCTTTCGACCTGCTTCGCGAGCCCGCAGACCAAAAAATAGCCCCACCAGCCCATTCAGAAACGATGCCCAGAGGAATTGCCTCGATCAGGGAAGTGGGCAGCACGCAGAGGAAGGGTTCCCCAGTGGATGCCTATTGGAGCGTCTTGGGTGCCTCGGAGAGTTTCTTGTGGCCTTTTGGGTGTCTCTTGGGAGCATTTTGGAGGCCTCTTGGGCGCCTGTTGGGGCCTCCTCGGCGCTTCTTGGGGCCCTCTTGAAGCGCTCTTGGGAGCCTTGGGAGCGCTTTTGGGGCCATCTTGGAGGACATCGATCAAACAAGAAGCGAGCATTAGTTAGCGCTGCCCTTCGGGAGCCCAACAGATCGCCTTTTGGGGCGCTTTTGGGGCGCTCTTGGAGCGATCTTAGGCGCTTTCGGGTCCGTTTTAGGGCTCTCTTGAGCCTCTCTTGGAGCCCTTTCGGGCCATCTTGGAGCCATCTTGAGGCCTCGGATGGCCATCGGAAGCGAAGAGGCGAGAAAGTCAAACACACACGCACACACATATATATATATATATATATATATATATGTATATACATACATACATACATACATACATGCATGCATGCATGCATGCATGCATGCACACATACATACATACATACATACATACATACATACATACATACATACATACATACATACATATATATATATATATATATATATGTGTGTGCGTGTGTGTTCGTAAGGTTGTGGCCTCTTCGGGGCCTCCTGGGGGGGTTCTTTGGCCACTTGGAGCCGTCTTGGAGCGGTCTTGGGCCATCTTGGAACATCGTGGGAGATATTCTGAGACATCTTGGGGTATCTTGAGCCATTTTGGAGGTCATCTTGGGCTCTCCCAGGCGCTCTTGGAGTCATCTTAATCAGTGCCCCTCCCCAAAGAGGCCAACACGTGGCATTCTCGCCGGGGCCTCTTGGAGCATCTTGGGTGCCTCTGGGGGGTCTCTTGGGGCCTCTTGGGTGTCTCTTGGGAGCCTCTTGGGGGCATCCTGGGGGCCTATTGGGGCTTCCTGGCCACGGGGCCCTCTTGGGACACCCTTGGGAACCTTGGGGGCCATCTTTGGGCCATCTTGGGTGAGATCGATCAAACAAGAGGGGAGCATTAATTAGCGTCCCCCCATCAGGAGGCCAAAATGGGGCCCAACCCTAGTAATTCAAATGATTTTGGTTTCCTCGCCGAGGCCGTTTTGGACGTTCCGACGACTCGCGGAACCCTTGTCCAGGTCCAGGGGAGGGGGTAGGGGGAGGGGTCAAGACCCCCTCCACGCCCGCAAGCCGTCTCGCTCACTCCCACCCGCCCTCCCAACACATACGTAGCACCCGAGTCTGGCCCGAGCCTGAGCATATTCAGCAGTCGTCTTTGGATGGGCAGCTACTGGGGCCAATCCGCCGCCGCCGCCGCCGCCACCGCCGCCGCCGCCGCCGCCGCCGCCGCCGCCCGCCGCCGCCTGCCGCCGCCGCCGCCGCATGCCGCCGCCGCCGCAGCCGCCGCAGCCGCCGCAGCCGCCGCCGCCACCGCCGCCGCCGCCGCCCCCCGCCGCCAAACCGCCGCTGCAGCCGCTGCCGCCACCGCCACCGCCGCCGCCGCTGCCGCCGCCGCCGCAGCCGCCGCAGCCGCCGCCGCCGCCGCAGCCGCCGCAGCCGCCGCCGCCGCCAAGTGTACTATGGATTGTTTTTGACCGGGATGTTGGGGGGAGGGGGCCGCATCGGGTTGGCTGCGCATGTTCCGAATTTGGAGGCAGAGTGTGGCTTGCATTCTTTTTTGCAAGGAATGGTGGGGGGGTGTCGTCATGGACCCTGGTTGGCCCCCAGTCGCCTGGGGGAGGGGGTGTTTATCAATAGGGAACAGTGATAAACCTTCCCCGAAGTGGAAGAAGGAGGGGTGGAAGAGGAAACTCCCTAAACCACCTACGCCCAGAGGGCTGGTGGGATTCCTCAGTTTTGAGGTTGTGTTTGTTACGAGGTTCCATTGGGCCAAGCAGGGTGTGCGATTGTTGTCGTCGTAGGTGCCGTCAGGTTGGCTCCCTGCGCGTTTCCAGGTTTTGCCGCCTCGGGTGAGGACTGTATCTGGTCGAGGTCGTCGACGCGCTCGGCCGCTGCGCGGCGTGCCTTGGTCTGCCAGGGGACGTGAATATGTTGCGGCGGTTGCTGGCGATGACCGTTTGGTGGGTGACAAGGGTGTCCGCGTTTGGGGAGGTCCGGCTGCGTCGCGGTCGATTGCCTTCGGTCGGTTCGGTTCGGTTTGTTGCCGTGTCGCTGCTGCGTCGCTGTGCCCTTCTAGGCTGCATAAGGCCTGTCGGCTTCGGTATGGCTGTCGATTCGGCCAGTGTTCGGTCGTGCTGCCGCAGTAGACGGCACTGCTTGGAACCAGTGGTCGCGTGAGGATGAGGCTGAGCGCTTGAGCCCGCCCCACTCGGCTGGAGAGGTGCGCGCTCCGAGGGGTCAAGACAAGGCTTATGGGAGCCCCGCCCGCTGCAGCGCGGTCGCGAGGCAGCCCGAACGCGCGGAATTCTGGCGAAGGGGAAGGCGCTCTGGCGCCTGCCGAATATGTAGCACGCCGCCTCGAAGAAGAAATATCTGCATAAGCAGATTCTTGGAGCTCCGCGCGTGTTTCTCGGATCTAAGCTGGAACCCTCTGGCGGCGCCTCCAGTGCCGCCCCTGGCGCGCTCCGCTCGCCAGAGAGGGGGGTCCAGCGCCGCTCCAAGAAGTCCGCGCGGAGCTCCGAAAGTTTGCGCTTACCTATGCAGTTCGTTTTCTCTCTTGCCTCCCTGCGCGTCTGCGCCGCGCGGGCCGATGGGCTGTGGTCGGGGGCGAGGCCCGGCCTGTCAGCCCGCGCTGGGCGCCGCCCGGCTCGGCCTCGGCCCCAGGGTCGTGGGCGGCAGCGGCCGGTCGATCGGGAAGCGTTGGGCGTCTGCTCGTGCTCGCCCTGCACTTCAAGAGCTCGGACTCCAGCACGCACACGCAGACTTCCATGGCCTGCGTGTGGTTCCCTCGCGCTCGCCCTCCTGGCTTCTTTGGCCGCCTCGCGCCTCGGCGCGTTCTCTTCTCCTTGTGCCTCATTGTGTTTCGGCGCGCCACGCCGCTGCTTGACCGCCGTCTGATCCTTTTGCGACCGCTGACTAAAATATCCAGCTCGGCCTGAGCGCCAAGGGCTTGGGCGGCGGCGCCTTCCCGAGCTTGCCTCCAGCCAAGCCTCCCATCCTCGCCCTATGCGAAATACGTTCGCAGCATGCTTTCAGCTTTCTTGACCTCGTCGCGCCGCATTCACAAGCCGTACGCAGCGCAAATACATAGCATAAGAGTGCATGATCAATATGATCAGGCTCCCGCATGTGTTGTGTGACGGAATCTGCGCTGTCACGGTTTCCGCCCTTGTGCTTGTCACGGGATCGGTGTTGCGTTGAGGAGCGCAACGCATCAGCCATGGCGTCGCCGAGAGAATTCCAGGCCCCCAGCCGAGAGAACCGATGGATCTGGGCGACGGCAATTTCGGTCTCAAGTTCGTATGTCTGGCCAAGCGTTCCTCCAGGTAACGGTCCGGACGGGCTGCGCGTCCGCCGAGAGTTTGCCAGAGAACGTGCAAGCGAGGCCGCAAGTTCGTCGTGCCGGCAAGGCCAGAGTTTGTCCGCCCATGGGTCGTCCTGGTGTTTCGCCTTAAGAGGCGAGCGTGGCATTGGTCAACGACCTTCGACTTGTATATGAGGTGAGCGTGGCGCCAGTCAGGTGCCTTCTTACGTTGAGCAGGAATCTCGTGCGATGTGAGCGTGGCACTAATCACTGTTGCGCGAGCGAAACGGAGCGGGCACAGCTTCCTTTCCCGTTTAGGTTCAAGAATCTCGTGCCTCGAAGCGCGGGAAAACGCAAAACACATCGTCAGCCCCCCGACGCCTGGCACTGGGGGCTTTCACAACGTTCCTCTCTTCCTCCTCTCCCTCCTCCTCCCCCTCCTCTCAGACTGTTCCCAAAGCCGGTATCGCTCCTTCTTCTCCCCATGGGCCCAGGTCAATCAGTTGCGTAATGGCCACTTCGGCCACATTAAATTCTTCGAGACTGAAGCGGTGGACAAGGCCGCGGAGCTGGCGGGCACGATGCTCAAAGGCAGCACCCGCTGCCCCACCTAGCGGCAAAGCTTGGGGATGCCCCCATGAAGGAGCCTTCGATATCCACCCCCGCTTTGCTCGATAACGCGCGTGCGGGTTCCTGCCTTTCTTTGACTTGCCGCACGCGAGGCCGCCACGGAGGAGAAGGAGGAAACGGAGGAGAAGGAGGAGGAGGAGGACGACGACGACGAGGCGAAAGAGCATGGAAAGATCATGATGGAGGAAGACGTTGTGGAAGGGGTGGAGGAAGAGGGGGAGGCAAATAAAGAGAGGGAGGAAAGGATGTGGCAGAGGAGGGAGGGCAAGAGAGGAGAGAGGGTGAAAGGGGGCTGAGGGGAGAGACGTGGAGAAAGTGACGAAGGGGGAAGAAGCAAGATAACGGAGAATTGGTCGGGAAGTTTGATGATACGCAGGGTGAAGGAGGCGGAGAAGGGAGACGACGGCTAATCATGGAAGTTCCATTGTTGACTTCTCCCGGCTGTATTCTCGCTGCCTGAGCTGTTGTCTAGAATTTGGGAGGACGGATTCATCATACACAGCCAGGATGATTTGCCACGCAGGGATGGGCGGGGAGGCACGAAGCGGCTTGAGAAGGGAGCCCGGGAGGGACAGAAGGATTCGGAGCAAAATTGTGGTCAGCAGGCGCAGGTTAGATAATCACATGTTAGCCAACGTGAACTCAAAACGGTAGGCTGTGAACTCTCAATGCGCAATATGTGCAATGTGGATTGCCGAGTGCATGTGGGATATTCTTATCTGTGCAGATGGCATGGTGGCGGATATGTGATGTAAGAAGCGCGGTGCGGTGCAACCTTCACATATGGAGCGGAATATACGTGGTGCAATCTGATTGTGGTGCCATCTATGTGGTGCAACAAGTTTCTGTTCGCAGTGAGTTGTCCACTCCACCGCTCGCGCAAACATCCCACCCACTCACCCGCAATTAGGTTGCAAACCTCATGCGGCGGCGATTGCGATGAGTGCTTGGCGCTGGCTGGTGCATCTCTGCGGCCGCGCCAGCCCGCGCATGTGCGCGCGCGAAGCGGCCAGGTAGTTCGGCGCGACCGACGAGGCCGCGGAGGTGCTGACCGCTGGGCACATCCCAGCGGGCACTTGAGTGCGAGTCGGCGGCTTGGGCGGGTGCGGTATCATGACACGTTGACAAGTGTAGACGCGATGGCGATGATACTGGCGATGTTGGTGGCGACAATTGTAGACACTGTGAAGATGACAGTGGCGATGACGGTGCCGATGCCGATCACGCCGACGACGATGACGGCGTCTTCGCGTCGGTGGTGAAGGTATTGGAAGGAATTCGAAATGCGCGCGGCAAGCGCGCGAGAATATGTTGCGCATGTGTTTCGCATGCGTTTGGTATACGTTTCGCATGCGTTTCGTATACGTTTCGTATATGTTTCGGATGCGGTTCGTATACGTTTCGTATACGTTTCGTAAATGTGTCGTATTTGATGTGTATAATGTTTCGTGTATGTGTCGTACATGGTTCGTGGATGTGTCGTATCTGTTTCGTATACGGTTCGTGTATGTGTTGATATGTTTCGTAGATGGTTCGTATATGGTTCGTATATGTTTCGTGTCTGTTTCGTAGATGGTTCGTATATGGTTCGTATATGTTTCGTGTATGTTTCGTTTATGCTTCGCATATGTTTCGTATGCGTTTCGTATGTGGTCCGTATATGTTCCGTATACGGTTCGTATACGTTTCGTATGCGCTTCGTATATGTTTCGCATATGTATCGTGTATGTGTTGTATATGTTTCGTATATGTTTCGCACATGGCTCGTACATGTTTCGTATATGTTTCGTATGTGGTTCGTACAGTTTTGCATATGTTTCGTATGCGTGTGGTATACGTTCCGCAATTTGTTCGCAAACGTTTCGTATATGTTTCGGGTACGGTTCGTCTACGTTTCGTATACTGTTCGTAAATGTGTCGTATACGTTTCGCAAATGGTTCGCATATGTTTCGTATATGTTTCGTATATGTTTCGTATATGATTCGCCTACGTTCCGTGTATGTTTTGATATGTGTCGCATATGTTCCGTATATGTTTCGTATGTGTTTCGTATATGGTCCGTATATGTGCGCCATGTGCGCGAGGTGTGCCATGTGCGCCAACTGCGCCAGGTGCGCCAATCGCGCCGGGTGCGCCAGGCGCGCTACGTGCGCCACGTGCGCCACGTGCGCCAGGTGCGCCAGGCGTGCCAGGTGCGCCAGGTGCGCCAGGCGCGCCAGGTGCGCCAGGCCAGGCGCGCCCAGGTGCGCCAGGCGCGCCAGGTACGCCAGGTGAGCCAGGTGCGCCAAGTGCGCCAGGTGCGCCAGGTGTGCCAGGTGCGCCAGGTGCGCCTGCGCCAGGCGCGCCAGGCGCGCCAGCGGCGCCAGGCGCGCCCTTGGGCAAACAGACGGAGGTCAACCCTTTTTACTATTACTACTACGACTACTACTACTACTACTACTACTACTACTACTACTACTACTACTACTACTACTACTACTACTACTACCTTTACTACTACTACTACTACTAGTATCACTACGACGACTACCACTACTTCTACTACTACTAAAAATACTACTACTACTACTACTATTATTACTACTACTACTACTACTACTACTACTACGACGACTACTACTACTACTACTACTACTACTACTACTACTACTACTACTACTACTACTACTACTACTACTACTACTACTGCTACTATTATACGATTACTACTACTACTACACTACTACTACTACTACTACGACTACTACCACCCACTACTACTACTACTACTACTACTACTACTACTACGACTACTACTACTACTACGACTACTACTACTGCTACTACTACTACTACTACTACTACTACTACTACTACTACTACTACTACTACGACTAGTACTCCCACTACGATTGCTGCAACCACTACGGCTACGACCACTATTGCTACGACTACCGTTACATCGTTTGTTGCCACAACTACTCTTGCGACTACTTGTTCTACTACTACTACTACTACTACTGCTACTACTACTACTACTACTTACTACTACTACTACTACTACTACTACTACTACTACTACTACTACTACTACTACTACTACTACTACTACTACTAGTACGACTACTACTACTACTGCTACTACTACTACGACGACGACTGCTACTACTATTATTATTACTACTACTACTACTACTACTACTACTACTACCACTACTACCCCTACTACTGCCACTACTATTACTACTACTGCTACTACTACTGCCACTACTACTGCCACTGCGACTCCTACTTCACTACTAGTGCTAGTACTAGTACGACGACAACGAATATTACTACCTACTACTACCACTACTACTACTACTACTACTACTACTACTACTACTACGTCTACTACTACTACTACTACCACTACTACTACTACTACTTCTACTACTACTACTGCTAGTAGTATTACTACTGCTACGACTACCTCCACTATCACTCCTACTAAGACTGCCATCATTATTTGTACTACTCCGGCTACGATTGCGATTCCAAGTATTACTATTATCACCACTACGACAAACCATCATAGTTGTATTACTACTCGTATGTCTTCTACTACTACTACCACTACTACTACTACTACTACTATTACTACTACTACTACTACTACGTCACTAGTGCTACCACTACTACTACTACTACTACTACTACTACTACTACGATTGCTACCACCCGTACGACAACATCTTTTATTAGCATTGCCGCGATTACTCACACGGCGACTACTCGTACAACCAGTACCACTATTACCACTACTACTACTACTACTAATACTGCTATTTCTACTACTTCTACTACTAGTACGATTCCGAATACTACTACTACTACTACTACTACTACTACTTCTACTACTACTACTACTACTACTACTGCTACTACTACGACTGCGACTACTACGACGGCTATCATTACTACTCGTAGTACTGCTGCTACGACCACAACTATTATTACGACTGCTAAGATTACCACTACTACTGCGACTTACTACGACTACTACGGCTTTTACGACTACTACTACGATTACGATTGTTACGGCCACTACGACTACGACGACGACGACTAGTATTGAAATTGTGTTTGTTATTACTACGATTACTACGACTATTACCACTACTACTACTACTACTACTACTACTACTGCCACCAGTGCCACTGGTACGACGACAACTATTACCGCTAAGACTACTACGGGTACTTCTCCTACTATCACTACCACTACCACCACTACTACTACGACTCCGACTACTACTGCGAATACGACTGCTGCTACTACTACTCGTACTACTACGGCTACTACTACTATTATTATTACCACTACTACTACTACTACTACTACTACTACTACTACTACTACTACTACTACTACTACCACTGCTACTACTACTACTACTACGGCGACTACGACTACTACTACAACGACTATTACCACGACTAATACCACGATTACCATTACTACGACTACTTGTGCTACTGCTACTACTACTACTACTACTACTACTACTACTACTACGACTATTACGACGATTGCAAATATTACCATTACTACGACTTTTCTTACTACAACTACTACTGCTACTACGACTGCTACTACGACGATTACCATTCTTACCACTATCGCTTCTATTATAATCACTACTACGACCACTACTACTACTACTACTACTACTACTACTACCCCGACGACGACGACTACGACTACTACAATTACTACTACCTGGGCTACAATTGGTGCTACGACTTATAGTATTATTACTAGTACTGTTACTACCAGTACCAGTACTACTACTACTACTACTACTACTACTACTACTACTACTACTACGAGTACTACGAGTACTACTACTACTACTACTACTACTACTACTACTGCTGCTACTGCTGCTACTGCTACTGCTACTACTACTACTACTACCACTACTACTACTACTACTACTACTACCACGACTACCACTATTACTACTACTACTGCTACTGCTGCTATCACTACTACTACTACTACTACTACTACTACTACTACCACTACTACTACTACTACTACTACTACTACTACTACTACTACTACTACTACTACTACTACGACTACTACCAGTACTACTAATATTACGGGTGCTGGCAGAAGTACGAGTTGGGCTACAAGTGGCGTCGTTGGAGTGGTAAATGTGGTTAGTAGTGTTGGTTGCGCCTCAGACTTGTTGCATGTGCTGCCAGAGTTCGGACCATATGGTGGTCAGATTTTTTCATTCCCTCGTTGGTGGCAGCCCTCCTCCTGACCCCCCCCCGCCTGCAATGCGAGTTTCCAGTTGCACTTGGATGACCTGTTGCGGAAACGCAAGCACGATTTGTCTTCCCGCAACCATCGTGTGGCGTTGAGCCTTCGTTTTCTCTCCGCTGCGCGCCTCGCGCCCACCTTTTGCTATTCATGACGCCCTTCCCTCTTCGATGTCCCGCAATAGTTGCTGATGCGTTGTTTGCCTCATACTGGCGCCGCGGTGCCGTGACCGCTGTTGCCGTTGCGAGCCGTTGCTGCTGCGGCTACTGCTACTGATGCTGAATGGCCAGCCGCTGCAGCTGCTGCTAGCCTCTGCTGCTGCTGCTGCTGCCCGTGCTTCCCGCATGTCCGCTTCGGTACACACACACACACCACATGGACCTTGCCCCGCGGGGAGTGAGCTCAAACTACGACCCAAGTGGTGGAGCTCGCATGGCGTCTATCCCCGCACATTTCAGCACACCACTCACACGGATCGTGTCACATCGGTCGCTCCGATAGCGGCCCCAGTGGGGGAGCTCGCTTGGCGTCCCAGCCTCAATCGGCACAACCCTCACACAAATCGTGCGCCATATGGAGCTTCTGTGACGGACCCTGTCGGGAGCTCGCATGGCCTCCCCACTAGGGGGCCACCCCTACCCCCCACGATTTCTGAGGGGGAGGGTGGGGTTCACTTCGTTCGGGAGCTCCCAAGCGAAGTGAACCCCACCCTCCCCCTCAGAACTCGTGGGGGGTAGGGGTAGGGTTCGCATGCGGTCCCCTTCCCCTACCCACGTCAATTCGGCACAGTTTTTGCGCGCATTGTGCCTTACGGGGAGCTCAGATTACAGCGCTAGTGACGAGTTTGCATGGCATCCCGCCTCAATGCACGGATCGTGCCCTTAGGGAGTTCCAACCATGGCCCCGTTGGGGAGCTCGCGTGGCCGACCCATCACACCCACCGTACCTCACAGGGAGCTGCAACCTCTGTCATCCTGCGACGAACGGCATTCGAGGAAATTGGTCACCCCCTGCACTACGCGCAGCCGCATGCGGTCGGGCCCTTCGTTTGACAACATGTTAGTTGCTGCATGGTGGGTACTCTTGGGTCACGCGCCAGATGCATCGGCAAGACAAGCCCGCCTGACCAGCCTGGTTTGTTGCGGCATGCCGTCGCGGCAGGTGTCCCGATCCGCTTGGATTTCGCAGAGGACAAGCCAGCCGAGGCCTACCGCTCCGGCAAAGACAAAGGCCCTCGCGGGCGCCACGTGAGTGCAGGGCAATTGCACAGCAGCGCACGATCAAGAAAATAACCGTGCGATCGGGATGCGCTGCATATTCTTGCGCACGCGTGGTAATTACCCAGCCTTCATGAGCAAAGCCCTGCTACATCATGTGAAAGTCATCGTTTCTGCATGTTGTGCGATGCTTGCAGGGTAGGCCAGGATAGTGGTATGTCAATGCAGTGTCACCACGGTGTGTGAGCAACCACGCTCGCCACAGAGTATCTAAAGGACTATCTCATCAAAGCTCTCGGGGACGCTTCGGCTATTTCTGGAGTCTTGATGGCACGCAGCTTGCCATGCCGTTGATGTCGTATGTGCATCAGTCCTTGAATCAAAGAAATTCATACATAACAATTTTCAGAGGTCTGCGGTGGGGGAATCTCTTGGGTCGGCGCTGGACCACCCCCTGGCGCGCGGAGCGCGCCAGGGGCTACGCAGGCGCCGCCAGGGAGGGCAGAGCCCATCCAAGAAATCCTTGCGGACCTCCGAACGTTTATCTGTATGCAATTTGTTGTTCTTCTATTGCCATGCGGCTGATCTTGCACGTGCATCACCTGTTTGATCCTCGCCTCGTTGCCGTCTCCCTGTGGGTGCATGTTGTGGGCGCCGGACAGGCGTGCCAGAGACGAAGCGACCACCCGATTGCCAGACGGTGTGGATCGGCGGGTTGCCTGGCGATATCACCGAGGAGACGTCCGCCTAAGAGAAGGAAGGAGAAGGGAGGAGGATGGAGGATGGAGGAGGAGGGCCAGGGGGGGGAATGGAATGGACACCTTCGTCGCGATGCGAATCTGAACTCCCCACTCAGCTCGCCGCCACTCGCCACGGAGACCGCGGGCGAGAGGTACCCGACCGCGACGACGAAATACGATGCCACTTTCACCATTCCGTAGAAAACGGCGATGTCCATTGGCTTGTTGCCCAAAAGAGGGCGTCGGGGAATCCAGACGAGTGCCACCAATTGCGCTGTAGCACGTAGGCACCAAGCCCACATCGCAGACTTCCGTTCACCCCTAGGACGCCCCACGGCAATTGTTGAGTCATGTTCCGTTGAAGTGAACCGCAAACGAACGGCAAATCAAATTGTGAAATGAACGCTTCGTGGCACTGTGCAAGACGTGCAGGATCAATACCGAGTAACAAATAAGAAAGTACAACAACAAATTGCGAGTGCAGCACATGTCAAACACCTCCTGGCGGTACGCTACTATGGAAAACTCTTGGCACTCCGACCGCCAGTGAGGGCCCAATACCCAACAACGGATCCCAATATGCGCCGTCGACCAGGAGCTGGTCTAACCCGCTCCATGCAGATCCCCCCAGTCTAAGCCGACGAAATACACCACGCAAGCTAGGCAGATTGATTCCAGCCCGCGCGTGAGAAGGACGAGCGGGGAGGGGAGATGGAGGAGGAGGAGGAGGAGGAGGAAGAGGAAGAAGATGAGAGGGAGGGAGGGAGGTAGAAGGAGGAGGGCGAGGAGGATGAGAAGGGAGGAGAAGGAAGATGTCAAGGAGGGAGAGGAAGGGGGAGAAGCAGGGCGTAAGATGGCGGACGGGAACGGAGAGGGACCCAGGATGCATCAAAGATGCTGTAAATCGGCCTTCGTCCCGAGTCCCCCTGCTCAGTAGGCCCGATTGGCATTCCAGTGCGGGAATGCACCCCTTTTGGAAAGTTGAGCGCCGCACGGGCTTGCCATCCAGGCAAGATTGAAGGGGAGAGGGAGGAGGAGGAGGAGGAGGAGGAGGAGGAGGAGGATAGAAGAGGGAAAAGGCCCGGAGGAGATGGGGGAGATGGGAAACGGGAGGGAGGAGGAGGAGGAGGAGGAGGTGGAGGAGGAGGAGGGAATTGTGGAGCACTACGTAGGTTTTGAGTGTGGCTTTTTCTGCAGTTGCGGGGTACCGTGGGCGCTTGTAGAGGGTCAATCAACCACTTGATCCTGGCCAGCGCTTCGCCAAGGGCTCCAAGTGTGACGCATGCGATACGGAGTTCCATGTGCGCCCTGTCCCCATCAAGCATTTCCGGCGGCCTGGCTGTGGATACCTGAACCACTTCGTGCAGTCTAGAGTCTCCCTCGCTCTGGAGCACCGCTGCCTTGAGGGAAGGACCTTGCCTTGGGAAGGACGCTGCGGATGCCGCTCTGGATGCTGCTATTCCCAGTGGTGCGCCGCGGATGCCGCGTGGTCATGACCTCAGGCCGCTCCCACCCATCGTCACGTGGCCCCAGGCCGCTAGAGAGATTCTTGACTTTTGTTCTGGATTGCTCTTGTCTGGGAGTGCATGTACGCTGTATTCAAGAGTATGGTTGCCCTGGGTTCGAGGATCCCGACCTTGTGCACTGGTGGGTTGATCGTGTTCGCACTACAAGTATTGTTGCTGTTGTGTGCCTTCTTGCGCGGAAATCGTGGTATGTTCCTCATGCTGATTCGCCGTGGTCGCTTACAAGAAATGCTGAGTGTTCATGGGCATCCACATATCAAGCCCAAGATGGCGCAGGACATTGCCAACCAGAGCATGTTGATTCGTACGTGTGTTAATGTTATATACTGTTGTCAATCATGTTGGAGCCACCAGCGTCATCATGCATCCTCCTAGTGCTCTGTGGCAGCGGCAGGTCCTTCGTTTCTTGCATCTGGAAGTTGTGGAGTCTATCGCGTCCCTTTCGTCAGCGGTAAAAGCAGACCTGGACAAATGCGCCTCTGGGTCGGCTACGAGGGCGCCAATGACGGCCTTGGCCATCAGCTGCCCGCTCATCAGCGACAGGCTCCGCTGTCTCTCGGACGGCGGGAGGCGCTCGCAAACTCCAGGCCATCTTGCCTCGGGCCCTGGCACTGCGGCGGGAGATGTGCCGCCCTCGCTGAACCACCCGCTGGCGGGCACCGTCGCTGGGGCGCAGCCCGCGCTCGGCATCCGCCCCGATGGCCGTGGGTTAGAGTCAAGCGCCAACTCATAGGAATTATGATTGCACACGCAGCGAGGAGGACCGAGCAAGGGCCCGAAGCGAAAGAAGCGAAGCGAGGGCCAAAGACAGGCACCACGAGCGGAAGGACCGACCGAAAAAAAACCAAGGCCCAAAACGTCGCAGGGGCACTAGAAGCTTGCAAGCTGAATTCAGCAGGCAGTAGAGGCGTCTCACCTTTTTCAGGTTCCCGGGGCTGCCCGCGGGTGCCACGACCGTTGACAATCTCTGCAGGGTGAAACAAACATCTTGCGAAAGGCACCCGCATCCAGGACGTGTTTCCGCAGGGCACGATACGTGCATGCATGCCAAGTGGTCAGGGCTGCAATTCGTGGCGCTTTGCGTAACCGATCGAGCCCATCCAGAAAAGGTGCCCAGGCGAGCTGCCCTGATCAGGGAAGTGTAACAATCAGCAGTAGAACGAAGAGGGTGGGGGCAGCCGTCAAACCGAAGCTCGGGGTCGGCCTGAGCAGACCCAGGATTACACCACCACAGGTATGTTCGCGGATGTTTCAACGTGGGAGCTTATTGGCAGCTTACTTGGGGCCCTCGTGGAGGCTTTAGTGGGGCCGTATGGGGCTATCTTGGGGCCCTCTTGGGGGCCTTCCGCGCCCTCGTTGGGGCTATCTTGGAGGCCGTTGATCAAAGAAGGAGGGGTTCTCAATGTCAGCCACCCCGTCGGAGTCCGAAAGATCGCCTCGTGGGGTCTTTTGGGGACGCTGTTGGGCGTCCTGGGGGTCGTCTTGGGGCCTTCCAGCCAGTGGATGCTGGTTCTCCCAATGTTTGTCCCGATGTGTGTCCCGATGATTGTCCCGATGCTTGCCCCGATGGTTGTCCCTCCCGACGGGTGTCCCAATCCTTGTCCCAATGGTTGTCCCGACTGTTGTTCGGATGGTTGTCCCGATGCTTGTCTGGATGTTTGTCCCGATGCGTGTCCCGATGTTGATCCCGATATTTGTCCCGAAGGTTGCCCCCACGGTTGTCGCGATGGTTGTTCCGACGGGTGGCCCGATGATTCTGCGAAGCAAGTGCCCCATACATGTTGATTGTGAGGCCGTAATCCTACAAAGTGCAACCCACGGCGCAAAGGATACACCATACTTTAGACAGTGAGACGGATCTCTACATGGACAGACGGAAGCAATTGAAGAGACAGTGCGATAGACATGTAGAAAGATACATCGACATATGTATTGACAGGCACGTGGATATATAGATGGGCAGACAGGCCAGTTGCCCCGATAGCAGTCCAGATGCTTGTTAGGTAGATAGCGGGAATGACATGTTGATTGATATTGATACCGATCTGAAGATAGTGGAATCAGCAGGTATTGAGACCAGTAGGTAGATGAGAGAGGGGTAGGTCGACGTAGTTACACATATATATATATATAGACACAAACACATCCTATATGTATGTACATGGGGGTACCTGGGAAGGCAGTGGTACACACACATCTCTATATATAAACATGGGCTAGTGTAGTGGTATACGCATTTATATATGTAGTCAAGTGGCATACGCCTTTCCGCCGACCCCCACAAGGAATGAGTGTTTGAGACGATCATGGAAGTTACATCTTGGGTCGGGAGCTTCCTGGATGAATATGAGGGTATCTTGGGATGCCTCTCTGGGGCCCTTTGAAGAATTCTTGTGGGCATGTGGGGGGATCTGGGGGGGCTCGTGGGGGCATCTAGGGGGTTTCTGTGGGGCGTCTTGGAGGCCTCTCGGGATCTCTTGGCGGACCCTCGGGGGCCTCTCGGGGGCTCGAGGAGCCATCTCGATGGGAAAGGCTCGAGATGTCAGTCCGTAGTCCCCCTCTTGGTCCTTCTTGGGGCCATCTTAGGGCCCTCCAGAAGCTGTCTTGGGCCGTCTTGGGGGCCCGTGGGGCTGCCTTTCGGCCCTCTTGGGCCGTCTTGGGGCCTTCTTGAAGGCATCATGGGCCGTCTTGGGACGATCCTGAACCACTCGGGCCGTCGTGTTCGTTGTCGGAACGTAAACTGCGAATGAGCTGCCAGTTTTTCAATTTCCCCAGGGAATGGGATGATTGTGGCCTTCGGGGGGCCTCTTGGGCAATCTTGAAGCCATCTTGGATCGTCGTGGGGCTACCCCTGGGCCGTCATGGCGCTCTCGTCGACTGTTTTGGAGCTCTGTCTGGGCCCTGTTGGACTGCCTTGGTGTTTTATGGGGGCTACGGAGGCCGCCCCAGGGGTGCGTTGACGAGTTCGTCCCCCGCCCCCCCCCTCCTTCCCCTCTTCCCCCCCCCCCCGTACAACGGCATGTTGGACCCAAGGAGAGGGGGGAAAGGGGGAGGGGTACAACCAGATGTTTCACACACCTTGTCACCCCCAGCAAACATGGGTCGGCGGATACAGGCAATACTTTGAGCAGACAGACGGATATACATGTATATATGTCTATACATATATATGTGTGTGTGTGTGTGAAAATCAATGTTGGTCTCTCGATGCCAATGCAACTCAGGACGACGTCCTCCCCGCACCTCCTCATCACCAGAAGGGTAACCTATGCAATGGTCGAACAAGCATTGTAGACGGGAAGGGGTAGAGGGAGGGAGTGCGAGAGGGAGCGGTGGAGCGGGGGGGGAGGAGGACAGGAATAATGCGGATGGACGTGGCGCGGAGAGGTGGGCCAGACAGAAGCGGTTGCCCTTGGCACGGTTGGACGACGCTAGAATTCCTTTGCTTGCGTTCGGGCCGCCCGTACCGCAAGCACCCGCAGGAGCAGATCCGCTCGCTGTTCGGGGTGCACGGTGACATCCGGGAGGCGCGCTCGCTCGTGTCATCCCTCCTCTTCTCCCCCCGTTGTCCTCCACTTACTCCGTCCTCTTCCTCCTCCTCCTCCGTCTCCTCCGCCCTCCTCCTCCTCATGCAATTTCGCCTCTTCGTACTACTACCATCAATGTTTTTATTACTACGACTACTACAAGTACTGCAATTACTACCACTACCACTACCACTACCACTACCACTACTACTACTACTACTACTACTATTACTACTACTACTACTACTACTACTACTACTACTACTACTACTACTACTACTACTAGTGCTACTACTACTACTACTACTACTACTACTACTACTACTACTACTACTATTACTACTACTACTACTACGGCTACTACGTTTTCTACGATTACTACTACTACTACTACTACTACTACTACTACTACTACTACTACCACTACTACTACTACTACTACTACCACTGCTACTACTACTGCTACTACTGCTACTGCTACTGCTACTGCTACTACTGCTACTACTACTACTTCTACTACTACTACTACTACTACTACTACTACTACTACTACTACTACTACTACTACAACTACTACTACTACTACTACTACTACGACTACTCCTATTACTACCACTGCTACCACTACTGCTACTACTGCTACTACTACGACCGCTACGACGACTACCACTACGATTGCTATTACTACTACTACCACCACTACTACTTCTACGGCTACTGCTGCTACTACTACTACTACTACTATCACCATTTCTCACGACTGCTACCACTACTACGACTGTTACTACTACTTCTACTACCACTACTACGACGACTACTACTACTACTACTACTACTACTACTATTACTACTACTAGACCTTCTACTACCACTACTACTGCGACTACGACTACTACTACTACTGCTACTTCTTCTACTACTACTACTACTACTACTACTACTGCTACCACTACTACTTCTACGGCTACTGCTGCTGCTACGACCACTACTAATATTTTTATTACTATGACTACCAATACTAATCATAAGAACTACGGCGGCGACGAGGACGACAACGACAACGACGACGACGACGGCGACGACTACTACGACTACTACGACCGCGGCTACTATTAGAATTATTACTTCTACTACTACTACTACCACCACTACTACTACTACTACTACTACGACTACTACTACTACTACTACTACTACTACGACTACTACTACTGCTACTACTGCTACTACTGCTACTACTACTACGACAACTTTTTCTACCACCATTATTGCTACGATTATTTGTACCTTTGTGGCGGCTATCTGTACGACCACGACTAGGACGACGACGGCGACGACGACCACCTACTACTACTACTACTACTACTACTACTACTACTACTACTACAACTACTACTACTACTACTACTACTACTACTGCTGCTACTACTGCTGCTGCTGCTGCTACTACTACTACAGCAATGCTACTGCTAGTGTCAGTACTGCTTCTGCTACTGCTATTGCTACTGTTGCTGCTACTACGACGACTACTACTACTAGTACTCGTAGTAGTACCACTACTACTACTACTACTACTACTACTACTACAACTACGACTACTGCTACGACTACTACTACCACCATCACCACTGCTACTACGACTGCCACCACTACTACCACCAGTACTACTACGACTACGATTCTGACTACTACTGCGGCTATGATTACTACTACGGCGGCTACTACTATGAAAAGAATATTATTACGATAGCCATCATTACTCGTACGGTTACAGTTACTAACGCTATTACTCGTACAGCTACGACAACTACTGTTACGATTACGTCTACTACTGATGCTGTCGTTACTTCTATTGATATTAGTACTACTACTACCACTACTATTACAACTACGACTACTACTACGGCTACGGCTACGCTCACTA
>CAUYUJ010009890.1:670633-725633 GCA_963575745.1 Prorocentrum cordatum
TCGCATGCGTCCTCGCCACCCATTTCGGCACACCCCTCATACGTTTCGTGGCCCCATAGGGAGCTCCACCGAAGGCCCCAGTGGCTCCCCACCACCCATTTCGGCACACCCCTCACACGTTTCGTGGCCCCATAGGGAGCTCCACCGAAGGCCCCAGTGGCTGCGTTCGCATGCCTCCCCACCACCCATTTCGGCACACCCCTCACACGTTTCGTGGCCCCATAGGGAGCTCCACCGAAGGCCCCAGTGGCAGGGTCCGCATGCCTCCCCACCACCCATTTCGGCACACCCCTCACACGTTTCGTGGCCCCATAGGGAGCTCCACCGAAGGCCCCAGTGGCGCGGTGCCTATGAGAAGAGGGGCCTAGTTTGCGTGCCCCCTCCTTCGTCTCATATCCGTGCGGTACTCGCAGCTGCATATGGTTGGGTCCTTCGCTAGGCTAATTTTCTACTATTACTGTTACTCCTACTGTTGTTATACCGACTACTACTACTACTACTACTGCCACCATTACGACTATTACTCTTACTACTACCATTATTATTACTGTTACTACGACTACTACTACTACTACTACTACTACTACTACTACTACTACTACTACTACTACTACTACTACTACTACTACTACTACTACTACTACTACGACTACTACTACTACTACTACTACTACTACTACTACTACTACTACTACTACTACTACTACTACTACTACTACTACTACGACTACTACTACTACTACTACTACTACTACGACTACGACTACGACTACGACTACTACTACTACTACTACTACTACTACTACTACGACTACTACTACTACTACTACTACTACTACTACTATACTACTACTACTACTACTACTACTACTACTACTACTACTACTACTACTACTACTACTACTACTAGTACTACGAGTACTACGAGTACTACTAGTACTACTACTACTACTATTACTACTACTACTACTACTACCACCACGTACGACGAATACCATCACTACTACGAGTGCGACTAGGACTGCGACTACGACTACGACTACTACTACTACTACTACTACCACTACTACTACTACTACTACTACTACTACTACTACTACTACTACTACTACTACTACTACTACTGCTACTACTACGATTACTACTACTATCACGAGTACTATTACTATTACTACTACTACTACTACTACTACTACTACTACTACTACTACTACTACTACTACTACTACTACTACTACTACTACTACTACTACCCTGTAACGCCCCTCACGGGAGTAGAAACCAATTTGGTGCAGCTTACTCCGTGGAGCGTCGTGTTGTTTCCTCCGCCTTTCGTGTTCTTGCGCCAGACGTCCACCCCTGAACCCCTGAAGCTCTCGGGAGTTTCCACAAGGCTCGCAGGTGGTCAGAAAAATGCCCCGCACATTGAAGACTAAGTTATTCGAGGTTTCGTCTTCGACTCCGTGCCCGGAGCCCCGACGTGGTGTCTGTTCATCGTGTCGGCGCCTTTGCTTTCGTGAAATTATCCTCGGAGGGCCTCTTTGCGACGCTCCCGGGAGAGGGGAGGGGGGGGGGCGGAGGAGGGAAGGGGGAGGGAGGAGGGAAGAGGACGGATGGGGAGGAGGCGGATCTCACGCACGGCGCTATCGGAGCCATCGAGGTTACGGATGAGGCAGGAGGAGGAGGCGGAGGAGGAGGAAGAGGAGGAGGCGGAGGAGGAGGAGGAGGAGAAAGAGGAGGAGACGGAGGAGGAAGAGGGGGAGGAAGGATTTGAAGCAGGACGGGTGAGGAGAAGGATGACGACGACGAGCAGGAGGAGGGGAGGGAATGACGCCCGTCCTGGAGCCTCTTGGTGTCGCCTTGGCTCTCCTAGAGCGTGCTGGGGGTCCTGTGGCCTGTTTGGGTTCTTCGGGGCCTCTTGGGGCCTCTTGGAGCCTCCTGGGCCCTCTGGAGCTCCCTGAGTGTAATTCAAAGTGGGTCCTCCTGGGGGCTCTGGAGATCTCGTGGGCTCTCCCGGGGCCGCCATGGGCCCTCCTGGAGCCTCCGTGGGCCCTCTAACTCGCGGGTGCGGAATGATGAAAACAATTTCACGCATGGGGGCCTTTCCGTTGAGAAGGGGGGCGCGGTGCAGAATGGGTCCTCCTGGGGCCCTTCCGGAGATCTCCTAGGCACTCCCGAGGCCGCCATGGGCCCTCCTGGAGCCTCTCGGGGCCTCTAAGAAGCCTCTCTCGGGAGCTGAAAAATGACGACAGTTTCACGGATGGGAGCCTTTCCGTTGAGAAGGGGAGCGCGGTGAAAGGTCATAAAGTGACGACAGTGTCGCACTTGAGGCCCAAAATCGTCCCCGGGCACCTCGGGCGCGAATCCCCCTCCCGCATAGTACGGTGCGATTTCCCCTCCCCGCTGTCCCGCCGGACCCCGTGAGGGTGATTTTTGTGGTTTTCGCTTGTAAGAAACACTTCCCCCCCCCTCTTGACGGTGACGGAGAGCGAAGGCGGGGGTGGGCGGGTTGGCGGGGTGGCGGGTTGGCTGGGGTTGCGGGGTGGCTGGTTGGGCTGGTTGAGCCGGTTGAGTTGTTTGGGTGGCTGGTTGGTTGGGCTGGCTGGTTGAGCTGGCTAGGGCAATTGGTTTCGACTACTACTACTACTACTACTACTACTACTACTACTACTACTACTACTACTACTACTACTACTACTACTACTACACCACTACTGCGACTACCCTCGTCATTTTTCATTTAGGGGGTCACATCCTATCTGCTTTGCATATTGTTCCTCCTCCTCCTCCTCCTTCTCCTCCCCACCGCTTTCACCACCATCACTATATCATCATACTGCTATATGATCATATTGATCGTTCTCACCATCATCATCCTCACCACCGTCATCATCAACATAATCATCTGGTTATGCCCCTCGCGGCGCTTATGTTTTTCTCGGCGAGCACGCATCCATACGCGGCGTTTCGGCCACATTCGTCGGACAGCTTCCACCTTGCGAAGGGCACAGCATTCCGCAGCATCGCCATCAGCTACTAATCCTCCTTACCGCCGACACGTGGTACTTGAAAATTTGGGCGTCCGCGCGGGAGGCCGCGGCGCAACGACAGCACCGTGGGGTGGTTCCACAAGTGGACCGCGCATCCGGACATTAGGCATGATTGGCATATTCACGCTGGCGCTCTGTGCTGTCTTGTGCATGGTAGCGCCAATGGTCGGTGCTACGCCGATGGTTTCAGCCTGCGGGCAAAGACAACGCTTGGAGACGACTCGCCCGCTTTCGCCGCCAAGGAAAAGGAGTTCGCAACCATGCGCAAGAACTTGCAGATTTGGGAAACCAATACCAAGGCCGCAGCAGGATTCCTGTGTGCGGGGGAAGAACCAAATGCCGAAGACCCCACTCGTCAAAAGCAAAAGGAATTGCAGGTGGTGTGCGCCGCGGCCATGGCCAACGCTGCCACGATTCCGGACGCCGAGCTGACGACCATGGCCGGCTATGACACCAATACTGCCCGCGCCAAGCAGCTGCATGCTGACAAACGCCCGCATTTTGCAAGGCATCGCCACCTTTTGTCGTGGAGGTAGGGAAAACCATCCAGAAGCACCAGGAGCCATTTCCAGAGCGACGCCGTCAGCTGGACGATAAGAGGCGGCCAAAGAGGAGATCGAGCGTACCCAATTTTAGCTGGTCAAGAGAGAGGCGTCGCCCGACCCCGCACAATTCTCGGATTCGGCGCTCGAGGCTTTGCAGACGAACGATAAGAACATGCAGCAAGGCATCTCCCAGTTGAGCGACGGAAGAAATCGGTTCAGTTGTGCCGACATTCGCCCGTAAGTTGTTCGCGCAAGGTCGCGCGTAAGCGCCGTCGTCCCCAGTGTGGCGTGCCGCGCTGGCGGTCCGCGTAAGTTACCGAGCAAGGTCGCTGCTTCATGTCGTGTAAGACCCAGTTCTTTTCGCCGCTCAGCTGGGTCGTGGGCCACAGCTTTCTCGGATGTGCGTTCCAGTAGGTGGTCGCTTCGGTGGAGGAGGTCAGGGAAGCTCGAGCCGAGGCGTCACAGCCGCAGCCTGCGGGCGCCAGCTTCTGCTCCACGGCCCGAGCCCCTTCCTTGCGAGGCCGAGGCCACGCCTGTGACGACGTTGGTCTGCCAGCAGCAGCAGCAACAGCAAACGCCGCCGTCGACCGAGAGGGCACGCGCGGCCTCGACGCAGGCCAGCAGCGCTTGCTTGCAGCGCATCCATTCCTCGCCGCGCGCGCGCGGCATGCCCACCCGAGGAGGAAGCCTTCTGCTCGGGACGAGCGTGGAGTGCGCGCAGCAGTGCGGTTTTGATATTGGGCCTGGAGCTCCAGGGGCCGAGGTTCGCACGAGGTCCTTCATGCTAAGAGGCATCGCGCCGCCTAGGTGCATGCTGGTTGCGGGCGAGTTGCATTGCTCGATGACGCCAGCTGGAGCTACGATTGCTCCTACGGTTGCCAGGAACGCGGGCGCGCGCCTGCGCCGAGGTTCCTCGCTCTACCAAGTCCAAGGAGTCAAAACTGTGTTGTTATTTTGTTGTGGTCTCTCTCTCTCTCTCTCCCTGGCTCTCTCTTTCTCTCTCTCTCTCTCTCTCTCTCTCTCTTTTGCTTTCCTTAGATTTGAAATTAAACTCCGTTCAGCTAGCCAAACACCTCTGCTGAACGACCACACGAGGTGGCGGATCCATTGCGCTTCGCGGCGCCACGACTGGATTTGCAAAGGGGCGGGTCTTTGTCGAGCATCGTTGTGAGAGAACGTTTTCTGGCAACTACGACGGGGATACCATGATATTGGTACCAGTCCTTTCAGCGCTAGTTGAGCATCCGCAGGTCGGTGTTTTTTTTGCATTGCGGTTTCGTTGGGATTTGTGGGGCACCGCGCGTAAAGTTCGGCGCGCATACGCGTGAAAGACGGACAGGGTAAAGTTGTGAAAACCCGTTTTGGTGTACCAGGCGCCCACAGCGTTTATCACCCTTTTTTGTCAGCGATAGCGTTGTCAGTACCTGCCTGGCGGGCGACGTTTAGGAGGAGTGATTGACATGATTGATTCAAGTTGTAAGCCTTGTCCACAGCCGAGTCTTCCTCCTCCTGCCTCCTCGCCCATCCTCTTTCTCCTATTCGGTCGTTTTGAGCGCGCACTCGGCCATCCCATCAGCAGAGGGGTGCGGAAGGTGTTCCTCCCTTTCTTCTTCCTCTCGTTCCCCCTCCCTGTATATGGTTTTCCAGAGTTCTTTTGGATGCTAGTCTGGGGTTGTGTTGGACGTCTCTTGATTAGCCGTTCTGTCGTTTGTTGTGTTGGCGTTTCGGGGGCCTCTTCGGGGTCTCCTGGGGACCATTTTGGATGGAAAGGCCCCCAAGGCTAAGGCTATACAGGCGGGCCGCTGACGAAGGAACCCTTGTCGTTGGGGAGTGGCTGAGTGTTCTTTAATTGTGTTGCAGTTTGTCTTGGGTGTTCCTTGGGCTTCCAGTGGGAAATCGAAATTTCACTATTAGAAAAAAAGGTATCGTTCCTTATTTAGGGCTCCTTATGACAGCATTTCGACTGTAGCGCCCCATCTTGGGCCCCCCTTTGGTGGCATGGGGGTCTTCTTGGGCTGTCTTGGAGGCCTACTGGGGCCCTCTTGGGCCATGTTGTGACGTGGAGGCTTTTCCTGCAGGCTTGGAGCGATGATGGGGCCTCAGTTTGAAATGCGGCATTGCAAAACAAATCTTGGGGGTTCAGAATTGGCCACGCGGGGGCATGGACGGTCACCTTGGAGCCAGCTAGAACCCCAGCGATCCTCCAGGACCGCAGTTCGAAATTCTCCTCCAGGGGAGGGGGGCGGGGTATCACAGGCTGAGGCATGGGGGAATTGCATGATCGATTTGCTTCGCAATAGCGGAACGACCAGAATCTTAGCATCGCCCGGACGTGTGCAGCTTTCTCTCGGCGAGGACAACCGAGGAGCATCTTGAGTCATCTTGGGTCCATCGAAGAGACAATTTCTTTATTGCTTGGGGCATGACGGGCGTAACGCTCCCCCCCCCAGTGCGCTCTGGGCACTGCCGCCGTGCGCGCTGGGATCCGCGTAGGTGTCCGCGTAAGAATCCGCATACGAGTCTGGTCCGCAGTCGTCGTCGTCATCGTCGTCGTCGTCGTCATCGCTCGTGGATCGTCGCTCATCGTCGTCGTGCGCACGGACGCGGCTGGAGCCTGTTATTTGTTCTGGGCCGATCACGGCAATCACTTGAAGGGGTGTGGAGGGGGTCGATGACATCATGTTTCGCGCCCGCGGCGTCTGGGAATACCTAGGAATGACGTAGGACGGGTAGCACCAGCATGTAGGTGGCGATCTGCACCACAACGCCTGTGTACACCACACTGCTTGCGTGCACCACAGCGCTTGTGTACACCACACCGCCTATGTACACCACGGCAGCCGCGTGCAACACAGCGTCAGTTTGTGCCACCGTGTTCGCGGGCACAACAGCTGTTGCGTACACCGCAGCGCCTGCGTACACCACATCAGCCGTGTGTAGCACACCACCAGTGTACACCATAAATGCCTGCGTGCACTGCAGTGCCTGAGTACACCACGGCGCCTGTGTGCACCACAGCAAGCGTGTGCAACACAGCGCCACACTTGCATATCGAATGTAAGAAGAAATCCGTATGACAAAATGGAGCGCTTGTGGATTCCATTAAAAACAATACAAAGGAATCCCTTTGGACAAAGGAGCGCCGCTGGAATCTACGAGTTTTCCCAGCCCGCCCGCATCACCCTAACTTCTCCCATCTGCGTCCAGGAGGTTCCAGCTAAGGTGGCCGTGCGAGAATCAACTGGGCCGATTCAATCGACCATTATGTGGTGCATTGCGCGCTGAATTGCGCCTGCTGCAGCGCCACCCCGCGCGACAGGGGGCAAGGAGGAGGAAGAGGAGGAGGAGGAGGAGGAAGAGGAGGAGGAAATGGAGGAGGAGGAGGAGGAGCCGTAGCCATTTTGGCTCAAGGCTAAACGTTGTGAAGGGCTATAGACGCCCGAGAATCAGCGATTAGCTGTGGACCCTTCCGTAGCCTGTCTGGCTCAGACGGCTTGGGGTTCGTCCCGCGGCACCGTGCTCGGAGGAGCACAGCTTTCGCCGCGCGCCTCTCTCGCCACCAGACCCGTGCCTATGTCCCATGGCCGACATGCTGACGGGAGGTGGAAGTGCAACATGTGCGGGTGCGGCCAGAACCTGCTGCACTGGACCTGGTGCAAACACTGTCGCCGACCACGCCAGGATCCCGACACTGCACTTACGCCATGGGATGACGGGAAAAGGGGCGAAGGCACCAACCGGTGGACTCGGAGCCACGGGCGTGCAGCAGGAGCCACTCCCCAAGTCTCGCCAACCGACCTCCAGAAGCTGGTGGACATTGCCACTCAGATGGGCGACGCCACCACGGCGGCCAAGTACCAGGCGGAGCTGGACAAGGCCAGCGTGGTCCGCCCCGTCCACCAGCGAGCTGCACAAGCCCAGCGGAAGGTTTCTGCGATCGAGAAGAAGCTCAACGCAGCCACGGACACTCTGGCCAACCTCCAGAAGCAGAGTACTGTGCAGGCTGGGCTCGTTCACGCGCTGGTTCGCGACCTCACAGGTGCGGAGAACGCCTACAAGGCCGTCATCGAGGAGGAATACAAGGCCACAGTCGGCGCCAAAGAACCCACCGCCGCCCCTGCCAAGCTCAACCTCCAAGCCCTCCTTGAGGGGCAGCTTGAGGCCGAGGACCTCTTCGACGACGGCGGGATGTTCGACATGGGAGATGACTACGAGTTGGGAGCAGAAGACGCATCCGAGATTGCCAAGCGCAAGGAGGAGCTCAAGGCCTCCATGCAAAAAGTCGCCGCCCAGCTCTTCCAGGAAGCCAGTCTGCCATCAGGGCCGCCCACGAGGCGCAGAAGCAGAGGCTCAAGGCCAAGCGGCCCCGTGCAGAGTCTGCTGCAGGCGGCGACGACGGAGCTCAGGCCTCAGGGGGTCGCCCAAGCGCCGAGCCCGCCGCCACCCCAGGGGCCCTGTCAGGGGCAACAGTCGCCGCCGACGCCACCTCCCAGCCTCAGCCCAACGCCAAGGAACGGGCTGCCGCCGTCCTGGCGGGCAAAGGCGCCAGCAAGGGCAGCGACGTCAAGCAGCGCGGGTGGCACGCAGCCAACGCCGCCTGCAAGAACACGTCGGGTGTGTTTCCTGGAGCACCCCAGCTACCACTACTTTGAACCAGAGGGTGATGATGCACAGTGCCCAGGGGCCCGACACTACCTACAGCATGATCAGACCCACAATTTTGGAGAAGGTACGGCTCATTCATACAGGGGGAATGAGAATACCCAACAGGACATACTAACACCAGATAAGGGCCCCCACGTCGCCGCAGACGGGGCAAGGCCTACTCTACGACATACACGGGACCAACCTTCAGCTGCACCAGGTCGTCTACTGGTCCATCCTTGACGAGCGGGGCACTCTTGACCCCAATGGGGTCGCAGAGGTCGCCATACGAAGTTCCTAGACACCTCCCCCATCTGGCCCGCTCCTCGGGGATGGGGGCACGGTCAACCCAGATGCGGAGGGCATCATCGCGGAGGGCGGCTGGTTCCTCATCGGGCACCTCGGCCCCCGACGGCGCGCACTGCTCAGCCCCACCAGCTGACCTAGGTGACGCCAGAGGGTGCCGACCGTCGGCAGGAGCCGTCGGCACGCACTGCGCAGCGTTGCCAGACCAGCGCAGCGGGGCCAGAGGGTACCGACCTTCGGAGGCAGCTGGGGGCGCCAGCCCAGATATCGAGAATGCGCCTACACCTACAGCATACATAGCGCCAACCGATAACACTGCGCCGCAGAAGGAGACGGATGGCAAGCACAGGAGGACCAACAGGGCTGACGAGGATGATCCGTTCGACCAGTTCGAGGATCAACATGAGGTCCAGGGTGGATGGCCAGCAATTGCGCGAGAAGACGACCAACCCGAACCCAATCAGTCGGAGGCCCAGGAGGTGGAGCCCGACATCCAGGCACTCCTGGAGAACAACCGAGTGGGAGTACCTCAGGCCCCGCTGCCAGGGGAGCTCAAGCAATACGGGCGCCCGAAGCATGCAAAGACGAACGACGTTCATTTTCATGTCCAAGTGGACCGAGCTGGGCCAGAAGTATACCGGGGAGCTTCGGCACAATCACCAGATCCACATCCAGATGGGAGCACCCACTCAGCTTCGGGGGGGCAATATCATGCAGCTGCTCGACATCTTCGGCGAGACCACTGGCAGGTGGAAGGCCGTGAAGCTCGAGCCACTGAAGTAGGAGGCCAGCTTGGGCGCGGACGCACGCGGGATATGATCTCTTCCCACCCCGCCTCTCGCTCCCATCCGCCTTCGGCAAACTGAGTGGCCCACTCCAGCCCAGGGTCAGGGGCAGTGGGCCGCCAGGGGGCCGCGCATCCACAGGACGAGCATCTTGTTTATTTCAGCTCACTTTGCCGAAGGGGAGGGCCTCGCTGGGTCCAATATGGAAATGATGGAGGAGATCCCCCGTAAGATTCTGGCCTTGGGTACCCCTTTCATCTGGGCTGCCGATTGGCACGTGGAGGTCGACCAGGTCAGGACTTCGGACATCGAAAACTACTTGGGGGGCCGCGTTCGCGCTGCCCCCAAGGGGCCCAGCGGCAGTTCGGGAAGAGGGTTATCGACTATCTCCTGGTCTCCAGGCCCCTCCTCGAAGATCTCTCTCTTGAATGCGATTATCGCGGGCCTTGGGCTCAGCCGCGCATCGGCCTCACAGGTAAGCTCCGCAAGCGGCGCGCCTCCAGGCAAATGCAGGTGTTGGTCGAACCCCCGCCGCTCCTGCCTGGGTTCCAGCGGCCGACGCCTCCGCGGGCCGCTTTCGCTCAGGGTACTCAGGGACTGGTCGAACAAGCCCCGGGGCCGAAGTACAACGCCGCAGCTGCCTGCACCTCTATTGCAATACCCAGGCAGTACGCAGTTTTTTTCTCTTGCAGCGGAGGCGCTGTCTCTTTCTAAGCACGGCGACCCTGCTCGGCCTGTTCACCACCATCGAGGGCGGGCGCCGCAGCTCGCCGCCAAGCTAGCAGCGCCTGCAGGGCCATCGTCGCGAGCAGGCAGCACCGAGCAGCTTGCCTTTGGGAAGACGATGGTCGCGCGCTTCCAGGACCTCATCGGGGCCACCGTCGGGAAGGACTCAGAGGGCAAAAAGCGCAGGAGGCTCCACTTCGGGCCCCTCATACACTCCAAGGTTACCTCGGCTGCACCCTGCATGATCCCCTCGGAGGCCCAGGAGGCGTTCCAGGAGTTCCTGCTGGGGGTTGAGAACTTCCACGACCTAGACCTCGATGGGGGCTCGGACCACGGCTCGGCTCTGCAAGCGTCTTCGGGACCAGGCCGACAAGCTCGCCTACCAGGCCAAGAAGAAAGGTTTCCAGGAGCGGCTCCAGGGGGGCCTAAAAAGAAGGGCCAAATGGGCTCATTATCACACCAGGACCTGGGGCCTGCCAGAGCCCACGCCCAAAATCGAAGTGGACGACTCTGAGGCCCCTCTCTGGGAAGCTAGTGAATCGCTGAAGGTCAAGGCCCACAGGTGGAAATCTCTTTGGACTGGTCCGCAGAGGCAAGGACGGGCCGTTGAACAGGACTGGTGGCAAACCTTTCGTGACGAGGCGCTCGAGGCGATGCGCGACTTGCCGCCGCTCGATCCTCAACATCTTTTAAGTGCATGCAAGTGCTTCCCTGCCAGCATGGGCAACGGGGCATGCCAGTGGCACCCGCAGCTGTGGGCAGATCTCCCAGAGGATGGCCAAACTGCCCTGCTCGACTTGCTTGTGCCGGTCGAGGCGGAGTGCAGATGGCCAGCCCACGTTTTATTCAACGAGGTAGGCATGCACCCCAAGCCCACAGGTGAAGGAGACCGCCCTATTACCAGCACCCAGATCCTCCACCGTGTTTGGGGCCGTCTTCGGAAGGGCCCCATCTCCCAATGGGAAAAATCACGTGCTGGCTTCTGGGACGCTGCAGTCAAATATTCCGATCCCATTCGCGCTGCCCTGCTTCGCCTCGCCCGAGCCGAAGTTGCCTCCTGGATAAATTGCGAATGGCCCCTGGTGCTCCTGGGCGCCGAAAAGGGTTTCGACACCTTGGCGCCCTTCTGGATTGATTTTCTTGGGAAGCAGTTGGGTTACCCCATCGGTAGCATGTACCTAGGCATGGCTATGCCCACAGCTGGCCGAGTCCTAGCCATCGGACCAGAGGCCTCTGAATTTCTGACGGTAGATCGTTCCATTTTGCAAGGTTGCCTTCAGTCAGTTGCTTGCACTAGGGCCTACCTGTGCGACATGATGGAGGCGACACATGCTAGGTACCGACCCCTCGTGCTCAGTACGTGGGTAGATGACATTAGCGCGCAGGCCAGAGGCCCCGAGCCCATCGTCCGCAACCTAACCATATTTGGAACCAGGGCGCTAGCCCAAGTTATGCGATCCAGAGGTTCGAATCTTTCGCCCAAGTCGCAGGTGCTCGCCAGTTCAGGGGACCTGCCCAAGCATATTCACCAAGGCCTCAAGGACGCGGGCGTCGAGCTGCAGGCAGTTACCAAGGCTCGCGATTTCGGCCTCGATTTTTCTTCTCAGGGGCGCTCGACCACGGTAGTCGGAGCAAGGATGAAGAAAGCCAAAGTCCGAGCCAAGCGAGTTAAAGGCATCATCAATGTTGAAAAGAAGGCTTCCAAGTTGGGGCCCATCGGCGTCAAACCTCAGGCCTCGTGGGGCCTCGCTGGACAAGGTGGGCCCCCCGCGGTGCTCAAGGGCCTCATGGCCGCCATGGCCTCCATCTCGGGTAAGCAGAGGCCAGGGGGATGCGCCGCACTCGCTCTTAGGCCAGGACCAGGGAAGAAAGGAGACCCGCTTTTCTTCGGGCGCGTGGACCCCCCGAAGACCTGGATCGCCATCCCCCCCAAGATGATGCAACAAAGAGTGGCCCTGGAGG
Organism: Prorocentrum cordatum; assembly: GCA_963575745.1. Classification (NCBI taxonomy): domain Eukaryota; class Dinophyceae; order Prorocentrales; family Prorocentraceae; genus Prorocentrum; species Prorocentrum cordatum. The sequence goes on from CAUYUJ010009890.1 coordinate 682,652, forward strand.
CTGCGTGGAAGAAGTGTTTAGCCGCCACGCGCACGGCCGCTAGTCCCTGGAACAAGGTCCGAGGTCCCATCGGGGCCGTTATCACCGCCCTCCTGCAGGCCAGCTGGGATCCCAAGTTGCCATGGGCATGGGCCGACTACGCTGGCGATACCTGTTTATCTTATCCCTGGAGAAGCTCATGTCGACAGGGCCGCCTTCTACCTCGAGACCCCCTCAGCCACCCCTGCGGGCTGGGCGCGCTGCGTTGTCTCGGAGCTGGGGGCCACTTTCGAGCTCCGCATTTGGCAAGAGCACGCGTGCAAGCACTTCTGCGGGAAAGGCCTTGAGGAAGGGAAGGAGCTGGTTTGACTGTCCTCGGGGGGATGCGTCGGACCTACCGCCGAAAGAACATGTGTGGGCATGCTAGTTTCCTGGAACTCCTGGCCACGGGGGCTCTCTGGCCAGGGACTCGAGGGTTTCCAGATGATGAAGGAACGCAGAAGTGCAAGCGGTGCGGCCAGCCCGAGACCATTTTCCACCAGCAGCGGGGATGCTCTCAACTTCAGGCGTCTGGAGGCACGGCCTTCGACCTGGTTCTCCTCCGACGGGGTCCTCCAGCACCAACGGCGGTTCCAGCTACCTCCCCAAGCAGTAGTAGGCTCTGACGGCAGCGGGGGGGAGCTTTCCTCGGACGTAAGGTGTCGGCGCTGCGGGTGGGGTTTCGCGGTGGCCTGCCAAGGGCAAGTCCTCGGGAAAGCCTGGGGCCCCCCTGGTGGGCCGTTCCCACGCGGTCCCGCTCGCTGAGCTAGAAGCTGTGGCCCAAGCCCTGCGCCACACATCCGGTCCAGGGAAATTTGTTATAGATGCCAAATACGTCCTATAGATGGCATAGCTCGGGGTCCCCAGCGCGTCAGCCCCTCGAACTCGGCAGCCTGAGCCCGTTTTTGGGCCGCTGTCCAGGGGCACCCAGGGGACCCCGAGTTTTGCAAAGTTAAATCGCACTTGTCCCGTGCTGATATCGGGCGCCTCGTGAGTGAAGATGATTTTGCGGCGAATGAGGCGGCCGATTTTGCGGCCGACCTCGGCGCGAAGGAGGCCGCGCTCCCCCCCCCAGGCTCTCGCCGACCTCGCCGCCCTAGATGCCTTGGCTTTTAAGGTTGCCAAACATCTCCTCACGGTCGGCTTCGAAGAGGCCAAGACCCGAGCTGAAGACGCTAAAGCAAACCCTGGGCCTTCTTTTGCCGAGCGAATTGCGGCCCGGCGAGCGAAGCGACTCGACAAGAGAGTTGAGACCGCTGCCGCAGCAGCAACTACCTCCCACAGGCCCATCCCGTGGCGAGGAGGATTGCGGTGCGTGGTTTGCCTCCAGTCCCCCATTCGGGCCCTCCCTAAGCTCGAGTGGCTCCGCGCATCCTGCCTAGGCCGCCCAGCCCAGATCCATGACAGCCACCACCTCCGTGACACCAGGGGGCTGTGGTGGTGCACCACGTGTGGAGGGTCAGGGGATACTAAGTTCCTCTCCCTCAGTAAGGCTCGCATGCCTCCGACGAAAGCAGGGACAGTTGCCCTGGATCGTTTCGAGCGAGATGAGCTTCCTCCAAAGCGGGCCTCGTGACAAGATGCGTCGCGAGGATAGCCGTCTCTTTGTCTTTCTTTTTGGGGCTCCCCTGTAAGTAGAGGATCACGCCCCCTATGAGCGCCCCGGGAGGAGGAGGAGGAGGAGGAAGAGGAGGAAGAGGAGGAGGAGGAAGGGGAGGAGGAGGAGGAGAAGGAGGTGGAGGTGGAGGTGGAGGAGGAGGGAAGAGGGAAGAACGTCGCATTCGATTATCCGCACTGTCCTGCACGCAGGCACTGGTGTACAGTCGCGCTGCGTTGCACGCGGATGCTGTGGTGTAGACACGCGCTGTGGCGTGCACAGGCGCTGCGGTGCACGCAAACATTGTGGTGTACACGGCGATATGTTGCACATGGTTGCTTCGGTGTACACATGCACACCGGCGCGGGCGCTGTAGTGTACGCAAGCACTGTGGTGTACACAAGCGTTGCGTTGCACACGGTTCTTGCGGAGTACGCAGGTGTTGTGGTGTTCGCGCGCGTTGTGGTGCACGCGAGCGATGTGTACAAAGGCGCAGTGGGGCATATCGCCACCTACATTTTGCTCGCGTCGTCCTCGTCGTCGTCATCGTCGTCGTCGTCGTCGCTCGTTGCTCATCGTTCGTCGCGTCGTGCGCGCGAGCGCGGCTGTGGTGCCCGAGCCACACGGCGGGGGGGGTGGGCGTTACGTCATCCCCCCCCCACGCCCCCCCCCCCATACGCCCGTCATCGCCGAACATAAAGAAATGCTCTCTAAGCGCAAGAACTCGAAAAATGCACGGGCCATGGACGTCTGAGCGATGGCGAGCACCAGAAAACCCGTCTCTCGGGCGCGCCTGTCGCAGTTTGGGCGTGCGCGTAAAGGCTTGCGCCCTCCGCCGCCGGCCCCCCGGGCTGGGGCATCGTGGGGCTTCGAGGGCAACAGGCAATCCACTCCAGGCAGTCTCGGCGCCCCCCGGGGCATCTTGAAGGCATCTGGGGCGATTTGGGTGGCATCTTGGAGTTTTCAGGGAGCCACCTTTACGGGCCATCTCGGGCAATATCGGGGGCCCTGGAGCCGCGAGGCGGTAATAGAGCATCTATGCAGCAAATCATGCGAAACGCAGGAAGGTCGAACATGATCGCAAATGATGTGCCAAGTGTTCTACTCCCTCAAGCACGGTTTGGTGCCGCACTGTGCCGCATCAGAGACACAGTGGAGCCATATTCGGTAATCTTTGGTTTTTGCTGCTCTCTCGCTTGGGCCCCGCTCGGGTGGTCTTGGGCCCTCCTGGCCGTCCAGCGGCTTTCCTGTGGGAGTCGTGGGGCAGCTCAGATCGGCAAGTCGGCGAAGGTACACCCAACCTGGTGTTTCGTTCTCTGCCGCGGGCCTCCATAGAAGACACCCCTCAAGGGATGGGGCAGTAGAGACAAGAGGCGAGAATCATAAAATATAGCAAGCAAACAAAGAAGAAGTCCAGTCAGGGTCTTCCGCAGCCTTGCACTCCCAAGGGGGCCAGCGGACTCAAATGATACCACCAGTTCCTTCCGTGGGGAGTCCCCAGCTCCCGTCTTGGCCGAAGCCAGGACGAAGCTGGGAGTCCCAATCCCCAGCGCGCCCACTCAAGGATTTTGCGTTTGACCGTCGCAAGTGCATTCCGTACGTGCCTGCTCGAGGATAGTATGTGCCAGGTCCAGACAATGGCGAGTCCTGGGTCCGAACCAGTACACCCGCATACTCTACGTGCGTCATGGGTTGCCAGAGGTCTCTGGCGGATGCCCTACCTATAACACCTCCCACGCATTTTACGTTATTTGACATACCAGAAATTTTCAGATTGCCACGAACACGATTCCAGTTAACCCAGTCCAAACTTGTCACCCACACAACTTGTCACACACACGCACACACACACACACACGCACACACACACACACACACACATACGCGCGCGCACACCCAAACACACACACACACACAAACACCCACACACACACACACGCACGCACACACACACACACACACACACGGACGCACGAACACACATACACACACTAACACGCACACGCACACACACACATGCACACACTTTGAGCGTCGCAGCCCAGGCCAAGCCGCTGGGCGTCTGGAAGTCCCGCGGGCGTGCGCGCGCGCCAGCTAACGAAGAAAGACATTCCGTCGGGCCTCACGGGGCAGTGGCAGGCAAGGGGGGCAGCAGCGGGGCCGCGGGCGGAGAGAGACAGGGCAGGCCGCCAAACAGGCGGCTTGCGGGAGCAGCAGACGGGGTCGGCGGCTGCAAAGCGGGCGACCGTCAGGGTGGGCGGATGGCACGCCACGCAAGTGCCAGCGAAGGAGCGGTCGCGGGAGAAGCGCATCAGCGCCAGGAAGTTGCCGTAGTCAAACACGGAGGCGCCAGTGAGGTGGCGGCGGGTGACCATCGCGATGGAGCGTCGTCGAAGGCTAGGGCACCGAAAAGCAGGGCGGAAAGGCAGAACTTGACGCGCCGAGGCTGGACGGCACCCACAGGGGGAAACCAGGGCGAGGCAGACACATTCGCAGACACACACACACACACACAAACAGACACACACGCACGCACACACATACTCAGTTTGAATCTTTATTCATACATACATCCATTCGTACATACGTACATACATACATTGGGCGTCGCGGCCACGGCGGCGCGGCGTAGAGCAAGTCAAGCGGGAGAGCGCGAGCCAGGCCAGCTCAAGCAGCGTGGAGAAGTTGGCACATTCGTACGCGCACGCACACACACACGTTGCCTACAGCGGCAAGGTGGCGGCACCGTCGCGAGTATTAAGCCAGGGTACGCTTAGTCGAACTCCCAGCACACATGTTGTCTTTTTTTTTTTTTCTCTCTCTCTCTCTCTCCCTCTCTCTCTTTCTCATACACACACGCACACGCACGCACGCACGCACGCACGCACGCACGCACACACACACACACACACACACACACACACACACACACACGCCCGCGCACGCACACGCACACGCACACGCACACGCACACGCACACGCACACGCACACGCACACGTACACATACACGTACACGTACACGTACACGTACACGTACACGTACACGTACACGTACACGTACACGTACACGTACACGTACACGTACACGCACGCCCCACACACACACACACACACCTACACACACAAAAACACACACACACACACACGCGCGCACACGCGAGCGCGCGCGCACACACACGCACAGACCTCTCGCACATCGTGTCCCATGGGCTTCCAAATGCTCCTCTTTGGCCTCCAAGGCGGCTCCAGGGAGCCCCACTTCGACATTCCCCTGACGCACGTCGTGCCTCATGGCCCCAAACAGGGGCCCTCAGCTTTTGCCTCCAAGACGGCCCCAAGGAGACACACATTCGATCACCCTGTTCGTGCCCAGGGGGTCCCCAGAGGCCTTCAGTGGGCCTTCAAGGCGGCTCCAGGGCGCCGCTGTGCGGCACACCTGTCATGGACTTGGTACCCTGTCTGGCCCTCGAGCGCCCCAGATCGGCGCACGGCTCGCGCGGTTCGTGCCCAGCTGGCCTCCCAAGACAGTTCGAAGAATTCTGTGACGACCCCGTAAACTCAAGACGTTGTAGCATGGACCATCTTGGGCTCCTGGATTTCGAGCCGATCCTCAGACTTAGGCCGTGGAACCCATTCGTGGCCGAGGTTCCCCGTTACCAGACAAAAGCCCTTTCGTTCTTTATGCCGTATTCTTTAGGGTAGAGCGATGATCGTAGCCTTTTTGGCTCAAAGTGATGTGGTTCAGGGCGGCATGGCACAAGCCATAACGGATCTTGCCATCGACACGTTGCATCACATTCTCTTTTCACCAGGTTCCCCGCATCAATGTTTGTAGTAGTGGTTTTGTATGTATGTGCACAATGTGCATCGTGTTTGAGTATGTCGCCGGTGGTGTACGCACAGGGTGACAACCTGGACGCACAGGTGTTTCCACATCGTAACGAACACATGGGCGTTGCGGAAGACACGTTCCCCCATGATTTCAAGCCAATATGGCAGATGCCCTCATTGAAGCAGCAAAGGGGGAAGGCTATGGCTGATTCTCCGATTCGCGTTCATGATGCTAGCCTTGTTGTGCTTGGCATGGTCAGAGATTTCGCATTCGACGATGTCACCCGCCTGAAAAAGTTGGTCGGCCTTTGCGACTGGTTTGACGAGGGGTCTTGTCACGTCAGGGTTTTGATCAGTCGCATAGACCCAGTATTGAAGGCAGATTTGGAAACAAATGTGACTAAGCTAAAGTTTATTCAGCAGCTACCTTCCTTGAAGGTCCCTGGAACATGCAACCTTAAGCGCACCATCAAGTATGCTCAGCTTCGTAATCTTATTCTTGAGAAGGGGCTTGAAATGGGCAGTGATTATTTGATGCCAGCAGACTTGGACGACATTGTCCAGTGGGATAACCTTACCTTTGGCGCCATCACTAACGCCCTGGCGCCATCGAATAGAAACAAATGGGACGGCGTTGCATTTGCTTCCAATGACTATTATGACTGGTGGGCTGTGAGGTGCAATCAAACGTCTCCAAATTGCTGGGCTACGGAACCAGTCACATGCACTGAAACGCGATACTTCTCTTGTGTAGAGGAGGCCATGAAACCTTCGGGCGAAGCGTTTATCCCTGTCGATTCAGCCTTCAACGGCTTAGCTTTATACAGGGCAAGCCATATTGGGGATTGCAGATATGATGGAGTTTATCGCCCGTGTAGCGGGCGTCTATGTTATGATTGCGAGCATGTTGCGTTGACCAGGTGCATGGTCTCTCGTGGAACAAGGATGATGTTATCTTCGCTGTCAATTCACAACACCTACACGACTCCACATTGTGGCCCTTTTCCTGCTTGAACATTCATTGTTGTCGTTGTCTGGAGTTATGGGGATGAACGTTTCTGGTAACGCCTTGTTGATGGCTTGTCCAGTTCGATGTTACTTTATCCTGCGCGCGGAGAGGAAAATACATACCAGTAACAGTAGCTACAAGACAGCCCAAGACGACCCCGAGATTCCCCAGACACCCTCAAGATCATCCCAAATGGGCATTGAAAAAAGGACTGCAAGGTGGAACCAAGAAGCCCCAAGAGGTCGGGCCCCAAGAAAACCCAAGACACTCTCGCATTGCCCATCGGCCCATGAGACCCAAAGATGGTCTACAGGCGGCCCATGATGGCCCGGAGAGAGGGCACCAGCGGCCCCAGTTGGCCCAATTACAGCAAAAACATTTGAGCTTACGAGATCCCCTTGGAAACATCGGCACTATGCTATTAGGGCGCTTGCTGGGATCACATGCTTCAACTATGTTGGCAGTGTGGGTGCCCTTTTGGAGCGTATGGTGTCGTCTTGGAGGGCTCGTGGGGCTCCTTTCGTCGTCTGGGGCCGCCTTAAGGCGCTCTTCAGGCCGTCTCTTCAGATCGTCTTGAAACCCGTTTGGGGCCGCGTGGCGCCGACTTGGAGTTGTCTTGGATTGTTTGGGGACCACTGTGGCGTGGGCCAAAAATGCTTGATTCGGAAATGGTCGGTGGATGCAGAGTAGCCCAACGGGGGATTAGGGAGGTTGCGCAAGCAATATTGCAAGAATCAATGTTTGCCAGCGTGGACCCAAAACAGTAAGGTATTGCACTGTGGATGTGCAGGCTATGTGTTGCAAGCCATGCAGTTCTATCTACGCGGAGCACGTTGTGTGGTGCAACCTACGTGGTGCAAGCTATGCGGTGTAAGATATGCCGTGCAAGCTATGTGGTGCAAGATATGCGGTGCAAGCGATTTGGCACAATATACGTGGTGCAAGCTGTCTGGTGCAAGTTATGTGGTGCAAGTTATGTGGTGCAAGTTATGTGATGCAAGCTAGGTGGTGTAAGCTACGTGATCCAGTCAAGTTTTGCCAACTCCTAATTCTTCAACTCCACTGCTCGCGCAATCATCCCACCCTCCCACTCGCAGTTTGTTTTGCGCAACCCATGTGGCCGCGATTGCGGTGACTGCTTGACCTTGTGTAGCGTACCTCTGCCGCCGCGCTGGGGCGCGCAAGCTCGCGCCCAGAACGGCCAGTTGGCAAAGCTGATGGGGCTGCGACGGCGCTTTCCCATGGCGTATTCCCAGCGCGTCTGACAGGCCGCGCTGGCGCGCGGGCACTTCAGTGCGGGCCGGTGATTCGGGCGGGCGCAACACCCTGATGGCGCCAACACCGGCCACAAAAATGATGATAGTAGCAGTGGTGGTGGCGATGATGGCGGTGACGGCGGCACGGCCAATGACGGCGCCTATTTTGGTGACGACGATGACGATGATGATGTCCGTGTGCCAGTGATCAAGGTGATTGACTGATGATGGCGGCAATGGCGGCGCTTGGCGATGACGATGACGGTGGTGATGCGATGGCGTTGATGCGGGTGATGGTGAGGAAGGGCGCGCGCGCAGAAACTCAAGAAGCTACGCAGTTTCTGTTTTAAAAGCACGTGGTTTGTCATATGTGTGTGAAGTAATCTATCTTGAAACGCTTCGAGAACCAGCGATGTGGGAAGGATTTCGACGGGCGCGTGGCGGCGCGCGGCGTCCCTGCGCCTGGGCCGGCGGCCGCGCATCCCCGCGCCGCTCGCGCGCGCGACGGGCGCCCCGCTGCCTCCCGCCGGCAGATTCGGCTGGACAAGAACAAGCGCAGCGGCACAGGCTGGGCCCCGCCCGCACTCGAAGAAGAAAGACAGATTCTGAACATGCATATTCGGAGGTCCGCGCGGGTTTCTTGCATCGCCGCGGAGTCCTTGTACGTTTATGCTGTGATTGCTTCTTCCTCGCACAGTGGTGGTCGGCTACGCGTAAGAGTGGCCCTTCGCCAGAGTGGCCTTTGGTGCGAGGGCGTGCGTTGCCGGATGCTTTTTCTTTTTGGTTCCCAGAGGTTTCCTGCCTCTGGGGTGCGGTTCAGCAGTTGCGCCTCGCCCAGAGCGTTCGGGTGGGGGCCCGAACTGTCCCGAGCGGCCTCCGCGGAGCTCAGATATAATCCAGATCTCGAATGACCCTCCGCCAGAGTGACCTTTGGTGCGAGTCTTTCGGCGGGAGGGGCGCGGGGGCGCCAAGCCCAGGCACACAGGCCGCTACTTTCGCACCGCGTGCAGCGATCCGCAAGCTGCGCACCAGAGGGCACTCTTGCCTAGGGTCACTCTTGCGTGTGGCCGACTGGTGTGCGTACCACTGCCCTCCGAACGGGCCGTCCAAGTCCGCAGTGGCGGTCCTCCCGCGAGGCCAGCGTCGCCGATGCCTCGATCAGGATCTTCTCCATACCTTGGCGGCGGCGGCGTACCGCCGATGCATCCGCGGCGCGGTGTGACCCCTCTGGGCCCCCCAGCCGAGTCCGCGCTCGCGAGGTCGGGTGGGGCTGGGACCGAGATCGGAGGATGGGGGTGGGTCCGACGTGAAACTGAGACCCCCCCTACCAGGAAATCGATTTCGGTTTCGAGTTCGTGTCGTGCGTGCCATGCGTGAGTGCGGGCGAGGCGAAGTTGCGTGGGCGGGCGAGAGGAAATCCTCCTGTGGCTGGGCCGCGGCCGGACTACATGTACCTCCTCCGGCGGCCGGTGCCGCGCGGTGTCCCGCCGGTGTCCCGCGGGTGTCCCGAAATCCTCCTGTGGCTGGGCCGCGGCTGGGCCAAATGTTTCTCCTCCTGCGGCCGGTGCCGCGCGGTGTCCCGCCAGTGTCCCGCTGGTGTCCCGTGGTGTCCTGTGGTGTCCCGTTGAGTGAGATCGATACTGAGATCGATGTGGTGCCCCGAGGTGTCCTGTGGTTTCCCGTGGTGTCCCAAAAAGTGAGATCGATAGGGAGATCGATCGTGAGATCGGCAGGTGTCCCGTGGTGTCCCGTGGTGTCCTGTGGTGTCCCGTTGAGTGAGATCGATAGTGAGATCGACAGTGATTCGGGGGTGGACAGAACCCCCAACAGTGACACGTCGATTAGTGAATTGTCCGTTTTCGGTTCTCGAGAGGGCGCCGTGGCCGTTATTTTCCAGGCTTGCGCCCGCCAGGTTTGGGCCTCAGGTCGTTTTCACTGAACCACGTTTTATCAAAGGGGGTCTGTCCATCCCCGAGTGACATCGATACTGAGATCGATGTGGTATCCCGAGGTGTCCCGTGGTGCCCCAAAAAGTGAGATCGATAGTGAGATCGATAGTGAGATCGACAGTGAGATCGACAAGTATCCCGTGGTGTCCCGCGGTGTTTTGTGGTGTCCCGTTGAGTGAGATCGATAGCGAGATCGATCGTGAGATCGATAGGGAGATCGATTTGGAGATCGATGTGGTGTCCCGAGGTGTCCCGTGGTGTCCAATGGTGTCCCGTGGTGTCCTATGGTGTCCCGTTGAGTGAGATCGATAGTGAGATCGATAGTGAGACCGATCGTGAGATCGAGAGGTGTCCCGCGGTGTCCCGTGGTGTCCCGTGGTGTCCCGTGGTGGCCCGTGGTGACCCGTGGTGTCCCGTTGAATGTGATGATCGATAATGAGATCGATAGTGAGATCGACAAGTGTCCCGTGGTGTCCCGTTGAGTGAGATCGATAGTGAGATCGATTGAGTCAGATGATGGTTCCCCCCCTCTCCTCCCCCACAACCTCCTTATCACCCGAAGGGTGATCGTATGAGTATATCCTTCCAGAGCGCTCGGGAACGCCCTCAGGGCGCTCAGGAGCGCTCTGGAACGGCCGCAGCGCCTGAGACTCGGGGGCCTCCAAGCGGTGCAGTGACCACACCGTGTGGAGAGTCAGTGGGGATTCGGGGGTACCGCGCGGTTTGGGGACTTTGGTCGCTCTCCGAAGATGTCTCGTGCAACTGGGGCTTCCAAGGTACCAAAACCGCGCGTTGACGGAGCATGCGGTGAGGTCTTTTGGGATTTCGGGGCCACCGCACGGTCTGTCACCGCACCCTTTGGGAACCCCTGAGATACGTCCTGCAGAGCCGCCGGACCTCGGAGATCCCCGACTTATCGCGGTCCGATGTTGTCCTGGTCCTGGCTTCGCCTGGCGAGGTCAGCGCGGGGTCCCCGCCGCTGGGCTGCGTGGCCGCACAGAGTGCGGCGCGTCGGTCGCTTGGTGGGCGGGGGGCGGGGCGCACATCGGGGCGGATGTCGCGCCCGTGATGGGGGAGCGGGCAGAGGAGGCGGGGCTCCCTCTCTTCCACCGTCCACCCTCTCCTCCTCCCGCCACCATCTCACGCCCGGCTCCCTTTTCCCCGTAGCCATTTTGGCTCAAGCCGTTCTGGCACAGGCGTGGCGCCCGTGCTTGCAGCAGCATGCCTCTTCAGAACGGCCAGGTGCTGTTGCGGGTCATTGTGGTTCTTGCTTTCGGTGAGCTCTTGCTGGAGGAAGACTACGAACCCTGCGGGGCACTCCTCATGGCCAATGGCGGCGTCGAGGTTCTTCCTGGACCAAGGGTGCCAACATGGGCGTGTACATGCGGACGTAACACGAACTGGGTTTCCAGAGTTGTGTGCAACTGTGGAAACACCGCCCCTCATGAAGTACGACGTGCAGCAGAGCAGAACGCGCGTGGATCTTAGAATCGGTAGCCTCGTGGGCCTGCCCCTGGGAGCAAGCGCGAAGATAACTTGGCACAGCGTATTGAGGAGCTACAACGTAAGTGTGGCAAGTTGGTTTCTGATGAGGGCGGTGGCGACGCTGGCAAGCCTCCTGCTGACCCCAACGGCCAGAAAGAGAATGACATGCGTGACATCATCAAGCATCTTGAGGTGGCCACCAGTCATTGTGACAAGCTGGGCGACTCAGGCAAGGGTGCTAAGGCAGTGTTGGAAGCGAAGTTGCTAGCAGCACGTGGAGAACTCGTTGCGTGCAAGCCACGACTTACTCAACACGCGAATGTGGGACACTGTTTGGCTCATGCGACCAGCAAGAAGCAACGGCTGGAAGAGCAACTTCAGGAGCAGTTTGATATTATTGCAGCTGCTCACGACACGATTGTCGGCATGCGGGCTATGGCTGTTGCCACTGAGCGCGAGATCGAAGTCCTCAACCGCGAGCTCGTACGCACGTTACCTGGGATCCCATGCATTGACCTCGAGCTGGGTTCGATGCTCCAGACGGGGGCATTCCATAAGTTCCAAACACTGCTGGCAGCTACCCAGCAGGCGAAGGTGGCGAAGCGATCATCTGAGTCACCGACACCGTCACCTGTCACGAACAGTGGCGCTGGGGTCTCTCCCTGGCGTTCCCGAAGAAAGTGATGTGCATCTCCCAGCGCCAGGCTTCAGTCAGCAGCGACATGAGCCTCGACGATGACATTGTTGAGGAGACCTTCCAGGCTGCCATCCGTGTCGACAAGCGCGCCTTTTATCGAGCTGTTCGGTAGCAGGCTCGTCAAGAAGCCGCGCAGTGGGCAGTGCTAGCCTACCCCTCTGATGCGGCCTACGTTTGTCTCAATTCAGAGTTCCTGCTCCACCTCCGCCCCCTCCCCCCGCCCCCCGACTCCGTCGCCCGCTCGCCTCCGCCCTGTGTCTCGGGCGAACGCGTTGAGTCCGTCCTACAGCGGCAACAGCTGGCCGACGCTGAGAGAGCGGTTCTGCTCGACGACGGCCTTCTTGCCCCCGGCGCAGGACATAAGCGCCCTGGAGGACCGCGAGGGGGGCAGAGCCGCCTCGGCGGCTGGGCCCGGGTGGAAAACGCTTTGCCCCCCCTCCATCCCTGGGGCGCGGGGTGCGTTTAAAGCGGGAGTTGCGGTTTTCGTTCGCGCGCTTGACGGCCCGCGTTGACCGCCGGATGTTCCAGGAGTAATCGCGCCAGGACGTGCGATTCACGCGATCGTTGATCTCCCAGGCTGGCCCTCAGTCAATGTCATATCCTGCCACCTCGGGTCAGGGACGGGGCTTTGCGCTCTCAGCCTCGCCCTCCCCCGTAGGATTGGCGAGCGACTTGAGGGGGAACATGTGCACGTTGTTGGTGGCGATTGGAACCTCGACCCCAGCCGAGTGGGCGCGACTGGTTTAGCTCAGAGCTCGGATGGTTGAAGGGCTTTTTTTCGTGCCCAACACGAAAACTTGCTTGTCCCCTGGGAGCCCCGCTACGATGGACTTCTTTCTGGCCAGCACTGCCTTGTTGCGGCGGGCACTTCCTGGTTTCACCGCCCCGGCCGCCCCGTTTCGATCACCCTCCGCCCCGATGATGCGAGGTGCTATCAGCCGACGCATCGGTCGCATCAGATGCTCCCGACTGAGCTCCCGTTCGGCCCCGCCCCCAGGCCTCGGGGCGGGACCCTCAGTCGCGTTGTAGCTCAGGACGCTGCGGCCGCTGCATTGTCTTCCCCAGTCGGCGAGGCTTGGGAAATGCCCACTGTTGCCTGGAAGTTTTCCGCGAACCAGCTCGAGCTCGAGCTCGAGGCCTGCACCGGGGTGGCGGTTTAAATCAAGGGGCGCAAAGGGGATCTTCTAAAATCTGGTTGGGCACCGATTTTGATTAAACCCAAGGCTCTCAGTGCTCGTGGTCAGAGATGCGGATGGATCTGGCTTGCTCAGCACTTGTCCGAAACGATTGGGGCCTCTGCGAGGCTTCGACAGGCGGCCCAGGATCCTTATTTTCTTGGCCGTGACAAGATGCAGCAGCTCAAGGAGGATACCATCCACCAGACCCAGCAGTTGCTCGTGTCACCCTTGCCTGTCGAGGGGCAGAGCGCGCGCCTCGACGTCACCTCCGGCCAGGCTAGACGCCTCGCGCGCATTTTTTTCGACGGATGCTGGCCTCGACGAGCGGATCGAAGGGCGCCGGGAGTCATTGTCGTCGCGGGGCGACGACGTTGCCGAAGCCCGCAAGGCCACCGCCGAGACCCAGTAGGACCGCTGGGACCAATGGCAAGAGAAACGCTCTCTGGGGGGGGGGGGGGGGGGGGGGGCGAGGGCCACGCGTCGGCCCGCGAAGCTTGAACAGACATGGATGCCCGCGGCTGCGCAGAATCACATGGCGCACGGTTCCAATCCCAAGAAAATACTTCGTAAAGGCTGAGGGCGAAAGTTTCGCCAAGTTCCGGCGCGCGTCGCATGCGCCGCCAGAAGCTTCCGTTCCTGACAGGTCTCATCCCCCGCCGCCCACGGCGGCCGCCGCAAGGAGCGCCGCTCGGAGTTTCTCGCCCTCGACGTCGCAATCGCCGGGCGGAGTGCGCCCGAGGCGCGCTGCCATTGACGGGCGAGGCTCTAGAGACTTTCAGCGCGGTAATCCAAGTGATCGAGCCCCTGGGCTCGTTTCCGAAACAGGTGTTCTGGCTCCTATTCTCCTTCCTTGAAGAACCGAAAGGGGGGGGCCGTCCAATCTGGCTGCGCGCGGGGCCCGTCCGCGTCTGGGAGCGTTCAAGGAGACCCATGAGTTTTGATTCTGACACCAACCACCCCCGCAAGCACTGGGCTGGGCCTCCAGCCCAGGGCGCAGTGCTGAAAATGCCGCGTGGCGCCAGGCCGCGCAGGCCGAGGTCGCCCGTCATGAGGACGGGAACTGGGGGGTGGGACGGGACCAAATACCATGAGTCTTTCGATCTCGGCCCGTTAAAAGACAGGGGGCTGCGGCGCGGCATTGATCTTGTCATTGTCAGGGCCACTTTCAATTCAATTATTGGAGGGGGGGCGATTGTGGAGATTACGGTTCCTTGTCTTACTTTGCCTCCTTTGGCCTTCCTGATGGCGATATCTTCAACGATCTTCTGGTTCGCGTGGATAGCACTGAAGCGTTTGATCAGTTTGCTCTGGATAACCCTGATATCGTTTTGTCCTCCTACGTCGATGACGATAGCGCCACGACCTCAGGTTCGGAGCAACAGGTTCTGACCACCATTCCCAGGGCCGCCGCCAGCCAGCACGTCCTGTTCAGGGACGTGCTGCACGTCGGCATTCAGCCCGACAAGGTCAGCACTTTCGCAATCAGCCTCGTGCTGGCTAAGAAAATTGCTGCCCTTCTCGGGAAGTATGCAGGCCAGGTCACCGACAGCGTGGCCCCCCTGGGCACCGACCTGGCTGCAGGTCAGCAGCGTCGTGCTAAGCGAGGCCTCTGGGAACGGAGACAAAGGTTGTAGCATATGAGAAAGAGACACACTTCTTTGATTAGTTATCGGTCCAGGCTTCGCCGTGAAAAGGGGGGGAGGGGATAGGGGAAATTTACGTTGCTGGAGTTTTGCCAGCGGCCAGTTTTGGCTTGGCGGTGGTGGGAATGAGTAATCACGAGCTGCAAGAAGCGCGTAGGGTTCTACTGTTTTGCTATCCGTCACGGCACCGTGGCTGCTCGCCCCAGGCCCGTCTGGCGATCTTAGGGGGCCCCGCGTAGAGACCTTCCGTCGCCCCTGCCCTTCATTGGGCTTCGATTGTTCGGTTGGCCCCCACCTCCCCCTCCATCTCCCAGTGCAATGCGAAGGAGATCGCGCAGTTGCGGCGAGCCGTTAGGTATGATGATAAGGTCACCTGGCGATCGTCGCGCGGACCGCCCCTGATTTCGCACATGTTGAGACTGGCGGTTCAGGGACAGCATGTGCGAGTTTTGTGCCGGGGCACTCCCGGGGCCAGAGGTGTTCGCTTTTGCGCCGACCCCCTTCAGATAAGTTTCGGGCCCTAGCGGGCGCGAGCTGATTTCTCACCAAAAGTATTGGTCGCTCAGCGTTTTCGATTTTTCCTGCAGGGGCATATGGACTCGCGGTCGCGCACAGGCGGCGGGCTCAGGGGCCGACGGCAAGTGCCCGTTGCGCGGCCTCCCCGACAGCGCCGGCCACCGCACGCGGCAATATTCACATCCCGAGGTCGTCGCTGCGAGAGAGAGAGAGAGAGAGAAAAAAAGAGAATGAGAAAGAGAAAGAGAGAGAGCATCACGGATGGTGCTCCTATGGGGTGGGTCGCCGAGGCCGTCGATAGCATTTACAAGTTGTTCTTTGATGAAATGAAATGGGAGCACCCCGAGGACACCATCCCTCCCCCCGCCGCTTCCCCCAACCCCATCCTTTATTCGCCCCGGGGGCCAATTCTGGACTGGGGTTCCACCGACCTGTCGGGCTATGTTGTGGTGATGGATGGTTCGGCCTTTCGCCGCGCGATTCGGGAGCTGTCCAAGGCGGCCTACAGTTGGGTTATTTTGGGCCCTGGGGCAATATCATCGCCTTTGCTAAAGGTACCGTTTTGGACGTCCTTCGCCAGACCTCCCAAGCTGCTGAACACCTGCGCATGGCATTGCTCCCGATGTTCCAGGACCGCGGGGACGACAGGCACTCCGACTGCATGAGTGTCATTCGGCTGCGTTCCGCGCTCAAGGTTTTTCAAGGTTTTCGCAAGCACCGCTACGATTGCGACGTGGTGCCCTGTTTCATGAAGTCGAGCCCACACCCGATGTGCACCACACTCCTTCCCATCGGAACCGCGATATCATTAATGCGCTTCCAGGACCGGCCAGGCGTATCGGAGCAGGTAGCTGGCATGAGGACGCTTGGGCCAAACAGGCTCTCCTCCTCCACCCCCGACCCAATGTGCACGAGCGCGAGGAGGTGGACAGGCAGTGTAAGATGTTGGAATTTGCGGCTAGAGTTGCTGGCGCAGCGCCAGCGGATTCCACCCCCGAAAAATTCGAGCACCACAGGGTGGGTCCGAAGGCCAAGTTTTTGAAATCAGGAGGTTGGCGCGCCTAGCAAGAGCTCACCGGTCGGAGTCAAGGGCGCGCCCGCTGTCTTCACTGCCCCCAGCTTTCCTCGGACCCCCTGGTGCGCCCCATGTTAGGTTGTAAAGGCCCCAGTAAGACTTGAAAAGGCGTCCTGGACCGCTCTTCGGGCCACGCCCTTGCCCATTGTATCGTCGAGAAAGGCAAACACTTGATGCTGCTATTCTTCTGCGCCACGTGCGGAGCGTACTCGTTCACCCTTTCGTTGTTTTTTGCTAGGTAAAGAGTGCTCTTGCGAATGCTGTCTGGCGCTCCGACCACGCTATTCAGAAGTCATTCAGGTTTGTACCCTCACTACCGCGAGAAGGCAGCGGTAAGCGAAATTTCGCGGCGAGGAGTTGTTGTTGCACTCATGCTGCGCAACAGCCGCTGCCTCGTGATGCGCGTTTGCCGGGGGTCAGGCGGTCAGCCACAGGGGATTCTCCCAGGTATGGGAAATCGCCCCGCAGTTTTCGCGCTCGTCCTTCTATTCTTTTCTTCGGGCCTTTGGCCCTGCACCGTGTCGGCCTCCCACAGGTGTTGTTCGGTGGCCCTGCCTGTTGGTGCTCCGTGCCCCCATGCAGGTTCGGCAGCCGCTTTTGATCGGCTGATTTGATATACCGTTCAGGCCCTAAGGGATCGCTGAGAAAAAGCCCGGCGTCCTCCTTCCATGCCTCCTCCCTCTCCTCCGTCTCCCCACCGCTTCGCATCCTCATCTGTCCCTCGAACCTTTTCTTTTCATCTCTCCTCCTCCCTTCCCCCCCCACCTCATCCCGTCCCCCCCCACTGCCTCCCTCACTCCGCCATGGTCCTCCGTCATCCCTCCTTGCGGCCACGTCCCAGGGGCGACCCACGGATTTGTATACGTAGGTGGCTCTTGTGTTGCTCCTCGGGCGTGAAACTTCCAGCCACCACGGTCCGTAGTGCCCGCGGAATGTTTCATTTTCCTTGACGCTCTTCCTTCTGTAGTCGTCGTCGTCGTCGCCCTTCTTTGTGCCGTTCGCGGACACTGCGTCATCCTGCGTTTTCCAACTATCTCTCGCGTTGTTGCTGTCTCCCTCCCTCGTCCATTGTGCCTCCCTTCCCGTTGTGCTCCGCCCCGCTTCTTTTCCCCCTGTTTGGGGCCAGGATCAAAGCTGAACAATCCTTCACTGGCGGAAGTAATGTGTCATTGTTATATGCCCTTTTTCGGATATCTTTCCTGGGACGCTGATGTCGGACATCTACTCCAGGCTCATGCCTTCTTCCCCCAAGCCGTTGAGGACCAGCATCGGCCTCACCACTGAGGACCGCCATAGGCCTCACATTCCTCGCAGCTGCCATCATAAGGGGCTGTTTGGGGCCCGCCCTCGCCCAGAATTCACCAGTGCACCATGCCGTCAATAGGCAGTGGAGGGAACCGAGGCCTTCCCTACGGCCCCATGGGCCAACGGAGACGGCCGTAGGGAGGGGTACCAACGGACCTCCACCGCCCAGATCCATGGCAACTTTGACATGTTGGCGCCACTTGCCGCCATCCGCTATTTTCCCCTTCGGGGCCGTGAACGGGATTTACTCCTCTGCCGGCCGACTGCGCTTGTCAACGCCAGTTCACTCACGCAACATGACGCATAGGCCACCCCCGTCTGTTTCCAACGTACCAATCGGGGTGACGGGTCGATCCGTGCCGCCACGGTGTCACATACGCCGCTGCGGCGTCACTCACGCGGTCGCCCCCGTTCCCCAACCACCTGGGTGACGGTCCGATCCGTGCCGCCACGGCGTCACATTAGCCGCCGTGGCGTCATTCACGCGGTCGTTCCCGCTCTTCACCCCTTGCCGAATGCTCCAATAACTGCGCATCACTGGCTGTGGCACGTCAAAACCTTACCGCTGAAAACCCCCACCTGCCTCTCCTTTCCCCCTCCCCCCTCCTCCTCCTCCTCCTCCTCCTCCTCCTCCTCCTCCTCCTCCTCCTCCTCCTCCTCCTGCTCCTCCTCCTCTTCCTCCTGCTCCTCCTGCTCCTCCTCCTCCTCCTCCTCCTCCTCCTCCTCCTCCTCCTCCTCCTCATCCGTAGCCATGTTGGCTCAAGTTCCCAATGTTGGCGACCACAGCAGACGTCGGCTTCCACGGCATACCCTCGTTCCAGGGCCTGTTTTCGAGGTGCTTCATATCCCTCTACATATTCCAGGCTGAATTGTCGCGCTGGGGCGCAGCGGCCCCCTCTCGGAGAGCAGCGACAGGTGTCCCGCCAGCGTGGCCGACACCAACGTGCCGATCGAGCTGGTCGAGAGCTCTCTCCTCTACAGCCCAAGTTGGGCAAAGACCCGTGGCATGACGCAAATCAGTGAGGCAAGCTAAACGAGGTCAAACACGAGCTGGAGCAGCGTTTCGCCACACCGGTCGCTGCTGCCTCCACAAGTTTCAAAGCCACCGCCGAGCAGGTCTGCGCCGCCGCCCAGACGAAGTTCCTCGAGCATGTCACATAGATCTCGACATCCCTCAACCAACGGCAGGACACAGCAAAAGATGGCATCGTCGCCCTCAATCTGTGCATGGACGCATCCGAGAAAGAGCACGTTTCCCCCAACCGCGTTGTGGGTTCGCTCAATACCGCCATCGCACACTCGGAAACCCAGGTACCCAGCGCTGACGTCGCCTATTTGAGGTCGTGGGACCGCCGTGGGCACATCGGCACGTTTTGGTGTGGATCGACGGCGGACATCATTCAAGCCGCACTCAAGCAAGCTACGCAGGAATGGCTTGCTGCAGCTGGTATCGACGCTTCCATGGTACGCTATAACAACGCCACGCCGAGCAAACGCGTTTCCACCACCGTCTTCGGAGGGGGCGCTATCGCCGCTCCTCGTGCCCAAGCTCTACACCATGATCTTCGCACCGGCAGGGGCTGGAAGACGTTTCCCACCACCCACGATGGCACTCCCCCACCCGCTCTACATCAGCGCCGACAAGTGCCCCAAACTCGCACGACAATAAGTCCACATCAAGAAGCTCGCCAAGCTGCTCGCGAACGCCAAGCCCGATATCAAACCGCGGGCGCAACGCGCGGACGGCTTCATCTCGGTCGGCGGCGCGGCCATCGTTCGTCTGCTGATGGGCGCTAGCCCTGAAGAAGCTACCAGGGCTCAGTGGTCTGATGCTCCCGAGCGTGCAGGTCTCTCTCCCGCCATGCAATCCACCGTCGCAGAAGCCCTCGCCACTGCTCGCGGACCCCGCTGCTGCAGCGTCGTGGCTTTAACAGCAAGTGGACGCCGTTGGCTTCGCCATCTAAATCTGCCGAATACTCTATCGTCAGCTGGAGCGCGCAGGCCCTCCTGCACTCCCAGTCCGCCCAGCGTGCCATCAAGCGCTCCATCCTCGCTCCACGCATGGCCAAGAAGCCGCCCATCGCGATCCAGGAGGTCCACGGCAACGAGCAGGTGCAACGCATGTTCTCGAACACCACAGCCACAAAGTACAACGTCTTCTTGTGCAGCCCGCCTGACGGCGGCGACGCATCGACAAACCTCGCCGCGGGCGTTGGGGCGGACTCCCGGGCAGGTGGAGTTGCTTTCCTAGTTCCACATTACTTTTAGTCTACTTCCGACGATGGGCCGCGGCCCGACATCTCTTTCTCCAGTATTATTCCCATGCGCGTCGCTGAACTCCTTATCCGTGACCGCCTGCGACAATTTCAACGCATCTACTTCAACGCGCACCACCGCGACCTGAAGGCTGAGGGCCGCCAGAAGTTCCAACGTGCCTGGCGAGCCGCTGCTGGCGAGGTCGCTGCGGACCCAGACCGCAGTCGGCTATTCGTTCCCGGGGACTTCAACATAGATATCTGTTCCGCCCTGTCGACGCCAACGCGAAAGAGCGTTGCCAGTAGCAGCCCGCGCTCTGGAGGCAGATCTGCCGAGGCATGGTAGAGATCTGCGCGCCCGCCACCAGTCGCAGACGCGATGCGAACCACGCCGAGTCGACCATCGATCGCTTCTTCATATCCCTCGAAGCGCGCAGTTTACCGCACCTGGAAACAATCTTGGCGGTGGGCGACTCTCCGCTTGAACGGCGCGGCAAGCAGGCCAGTGAGCGCAAGCTTCTACACGTCAGTTTTCGCCCCCGTGCCCAACGCCCACGCGCTGAGCGAGGCGCCCCCGCGCTCATCTTCAAACCCAGCCCCCGCATGCGCCTCGCCGACATGCTTTCCGTGGGCACCGACTACAGCGCGCTCGCCCCCATCTTCAAATGGAGGCCCCCCGAAGCGAACGCGGTTTGCGCTGCTGCTCTGGCTCGAAGCGCTCTCCAGCGCTCACCTCCCGAAGCTCCTCGCGCAAACCGCAGCATCGCCAAGGAAGTCAACTCAGTGGCCCTGCGCAGCGTAGCCAGGGCTGTCTGGTGCCAGCACGGCAAGATGGCCCGGCTCCTGATCGCGAACGCGCACCTCGGCCGGCGCTGAGCGCCTTCGCATGCAGCACTCCAGTGTGACAGGCATTCCCTCGGTTACCGCCAGCCTCGCCGACGCCGATCGCATCGCCGCGATTGCGGCCGAGGCCCGCGCCGCAGCTGTCGACGAGAGACGCATTCACGCTGCCGCCTATTCCCGAGAGGCACATCGTCGACACCGACGGCAGCGAGGTGACAGGCGGCGGGCTCGAGCAGGCGCCATGCGCCGTCGAGGGGGGCTCTGGGAACCCTTCGCTAAGAGACTGGTCCTTGCTGGCATCCGCATCTCCAAGGACTATGACGCTGTCATCAAGATGCCAGCCGACATGCACTCTGCGACCTGGGCGCACTGGGCCACGATATTTGAGGACAAACCTGTCAACGTCGCGAACATGAGCTTCCACCTTGACACGGCCCTCGCATCAGAGCCAGAGATTGGCATCGCACCTCCTGTCGCCGAGGACTTTCAAGATGCAGCTACACGCGCGCGATTCGGCTCTTGGGCCTGACGGACTACCCTGCCAGGCGTGGCCATCTACGCCTCACATCGTCGAGATTCTGAGTGAACCCACCGACCGCATCAGCCATGGGTTCTCTGGTCAATGTGAATGAATTTCTCGCTACTCGCGATGCTTCCTAAAGGTGGTGACCCTGTTGGTATTTCCGAATGTTTCCGCGCTCCTGAACAACTTTTCAGCCCTTGACAATGAAAAGCACAGACGCGAAGATACTCGCATCGGCAGCTAGAGAGAAACTGCCCCCACTCGCTTAGCAAGTCTCTGAGATTCAACGCGGCTTTGTTCCAAGGTGGCAACTCCTCAACAACATCGTCGAGGTCGGCACTTACAGCCGCCTCTAAAGCATGGGTGACAACGCGGCCTCGACTCCGCCGAGCTTTCTGAGCATGGACATCGCCGCCGCTATTCCCAGCCTGCTTCATTCTTGGCTCTGGGGAGCGGAGCCATCGAAGTGTGGGGGGTCGCTGGCAACTTCCTCATGCTCTTGCCCGCATTTTTTCACCGTGCCCATCACCTTCCT
Source organism: Prorocentrum cordatum (assembly GCA_963575745.1). Classification (NCBI taxonomy): domain Eukaryota; class Dinophyceae; order Prorocentrales; family Prorocentraceae; genus Prorocentrum; species Prorocentrum cordatum. The sequence continues at coordinate 704,368 of CAUYUJ010009890.1, forward strand.
CGAACTTGGGAGCACTTGTCGCCCGCCGCTGGTTGCTGAAAGTGGGGTCGCACAGGGCTGCCCACAAAGCGCTGCCACACGGGCGCCCCTCTTCGACACGATTTCTGCTCGTGCTGGCCGCGGCATGGCCAGCGCATGCGCCCATGATCTCGGATGCATATTAGCTCAGCTTCGTGACATCCGTGGCCTCCTACCTCATGCACAGGCTGCTGAACAATATGATGGACTACGTCTGCAAAGGCGCAGGTGTGCACCAGTACCTCTCTGGACCGAGTGCCACCCCTGCGTCGTCGACAAGCTGCGCGACACGCGTCGCGGCATCCACGAGGACTGGGCGCCCTTCAAGGTCGACAACGTGGCGAAGATCCTCGGCGTGCACATCGGCTCTGGCGCTGATGACCGCGCTCAACGGTCTCCCGCTGCCTCTAAGCGCTTCCGCCGCGCCTGCATGCTCGGAGGTGCGATCGCGCCCATGCAGCAGAACATCGTGCTCTACAGCTCCTCGGCCATCACATGCCCATCATGCGTTGGGCATTTTTTCCCGCGCCCAAAACGGCACTGACCACAGACACTCGCGCGCCGCACAGGATCATCCGCACTGCGTCATCGGCCTTTACAAGGCTTGGCATTCTGGCGTGAAGATCTGGGCTGGCGCCGAGATGCCGATGGGCGTCGAGGTTGCCATGGGCGCCGGCCTCTGGCGCGCTGCCACCTCAACAAACACCTCCTGGCCGCGCCTTCGCGCACTTCTGCGCGCCGCGCCTGAAGAGCATCCACCACTCGACAAGGTAAATGGCGCGCTGACTGCCGGAGATCCGACGCATCGGTGGCCCAGCACCTTCAGTGCGCCGCACTCGGTCACAGCTACCCGCGGAGAAGGGCTCCATCTTCGTGACCATGACACGCAATCTTCGCGATCCCCAGCGCAACCATGAGCAATCGCCGCGACCCACATGCGCGCGGGTACCACAACGCATGCTCTACGAGGATAACCTCGACATCACGATTGCTAAACGACCGCGAAGCTGGTTCCCGCTGCCGCCAAGCACTCGCCTCCAGATAGACACGTCGAACGCCGAGGGTTTCCCAATCGCTCAGCCTAGCTTGCCCACTGCTACCACTGACGATGCTGATGATGATGACGATGATGACCAAGGTCGCCGCGAGGCAAGCACCGAGCTCGAGACCATCGCCGAACTACTACACCACAGGGCATCCGACTGGCTGCCGAATGTCTATACCGACAACGAGGACATCTCCAATGAAGCCGGCCAGAACAACTGGCGCCTCCGTTATGTGATCCGTCTACTACGTCGCCGCAGTCTCCAAGTTCGGTTTCAAGGAGCATCTGATAACATTCCCCTCGCCCGAGCTCGGCGCATATGCTGGGAGGCCTGGAGTTCTTCCTCGACCAATCGCAATCATCGCACACGCTACCGAGGACTACGGCCACAACAGCCCCAGCAGCTGCCAACTTCCTGCCGTGGCTCATGGCGACGCCTTCTTGCCGAGGTTGCGCGGCTCCCGCCCTCGCATCTTTGGCCTGTGATGAAGACTACTGCTGGGGGATAGGCCACATCGCATCGGCTACATGTCCAATCAAATCGGCGCTCGGGTGCAACCCCAAGTGCCACGTAGACTCCATCGGCCAATATGTCATATGCAGGAGGACGCGGCATCACTTGGCCCTCCCGCGGCGCCAGCTACACCCGCGTGTCCTTGCACGACTCGGCCTACACGACGACAACTTTTATCGACATTGGCGTGCCTGACAACAAGGTCAAGCACGCACTCGCGCGACCTTCCGTCGCCTACCGCACGTACCATTACATGAACACTCAAATGAGCAAGGGCGACTTCGCGGTCGCCAACAGCTACCATAACATCAACCAACAACATCGCCCAGGCCTCCCGCGGCGCTCTGAGGCTCGGCGCCTCCGTGCTCGGCGGCGCGGCTGGCCCTTCATGGGACTGACGTCGCCCCCCTCGGCTCGTCGTTTGCTCCTCCTCCTCCTCCTCCTCCTCCTCCTCCTCCTCCTCCTCCTCCTCCTCCTCCTCCTCCTCCTCCTCCTCCTCCCCCTCCCCCTCCCCCTCCTCTTCCTCCTCTTCGATCCCGGTTCCCCTCCCCAGTTCTTCCTCTTTTCCGTTGCCCCTCCCTGTTCCCTGCCCCTCGTGCTACGGGCGGGAGGGGGGCCCCGAGACAACGCCACCGCCCTACTTCGGATGCACTGGCCCCTCCATGGCACCAGCCGCTCTTCGATGTGGGGGCGGGATTGTGTCTGCCAGTGCCTTCCTGTCCTTTAGTTTTTCCGCCTCCTCCAGGTTCTCCCCAGGACTGAGTCAGGCTCGTACCATCCACGGTGGAGCCGCCGATTGCGCCACGAACACTGGATGGGAATGTAATGTGTTATTTCCCAACCATTATGTGGTGTCGGGTCCTCGTTTTGAAGGGACGGTCCCCGCGTTCCTCTTCTCCTCCCCCTCCTCCTCCCCCTCTTCCTCCCTCCTCCCTCTTCCATACGTTTCACCCACCCAGCATAGCGCTTTGTGGCCCCATACGGAGCTCCACCGAAGCCCCCAGTGGGACCGCCCGCATGCGTCCGCCACCACCAAGCACAGCCCTTGCTCTCTGCATTTCACCCACCCAGTACAGCGCTTCGTGGCCCCATAAGGGGGCTCCACCGAAGGTCCCAGTGGCACCGCCCGCATGCGTCCGCCACCACTTAGCACAGCCCTTGCTCCCTGCGCTTCACCCACCCAGTACAGCGTTTCGTGGCCCCATACGGAACTCCACCGAAAGTCCCAGTGGCACCGCCCGCATGCGTCCGCCACCACCCAGCACAGCCCTTGCTCCCTGCGTTTCACCCACCCGGTTAACGTTTCGTGGCCCCACTGGGGGCTCCACCGAAGGTCTCAGTGGTACCGCCCGCATGCGTCCGCCACCACCCAGCACAGCACTTGCTCCTTGCGTTTTACCTACCCACTACAGCGCTTCCTTGGCACCGCCCGCATGCGTCCGCCACCACCCAGTACAGCCATGGCTCCCTTCGTTTCACCCACCCAGTATAGCGTTTCGTAGCCTCATATGGGGGCTCCACCGAAGGTCCCAGTGGCACCGCCCGCATGCGTCCGCCACCACCCAGCACAGCCCTTGCTCAGCGCTTCGTTGCCCCATAGGGGGCTCCACCGAAGGTCCCAGTGGCACCGCCCGCATGTGTCCGCCACCACCCAGCACAGCCTTTGTTCCCTACGTTTCACCCACCCACTACAGCGCTTCGTGGCCCCATAGGGAGCTCCACGGGAGGTCCCAGTGGCACCGCCCGCATGCGTCCGCCACCACCCAACACGGCCCTTGCTCCCTGCGTTTCACCCACCCAGTACAGCGTTTCGTGGCCCCATAGGGAGCGCCACCGAAGAAAATATTCACAATTGCGGTACTCACAACTGCATATGGTTGGGTCTTTCGCCAGGCTAATGTTTGGCCCCCTCTCCGCCCTGCCCCCTTCCGCTGCCCCTCTCCTCTATTTCCCCCTTGCTCCGGGCGGGGGAGATTCGAGACAACGCCATCGCCTTATTTTGGATGCACCGGCCCATCCATGACCCCAGCCGCTCCACGAATTTCGGGCGGAATTGTGTCATCCTGTGCCTCCCTCCTCCCCTTGTGCGTTTTCCGCCCTCTCCAGGTTCTCCCCGCCAGGACCGATTCATGCTCGCAATCCCGACGGCGGACTCGCCGAGTGCGCCACGAGAGCGCTGGTAAGAGACAAAAACAACCTTACTTTGAATGCACTGGCCTATCCAGGACCCCAGGCCGCCCCACGACTTCGAAGCGGAATTCTTGATACCTCCCCTTCGGACGCCCCACACATGGGCAGGACTGTCCTACGAGCGTGGCCGATACCCCGTTGCCGGGTACGTAGCACGGCTCGCTCGAGGTTTCTTTTTGTGCCCCTTGTATGTCCCCTCCTCCCTCCTCCTCCCCGTTTTTCCTGTTCCCCCTTCCGTTCGTTCCCTCCTCTTTCCCGATGGCCCCCCGCCCCGTTTCCCCATCTCCTTGTTGTGGGGCCAGGGTTAACATAAAACCATCATCCAGGGCTTCACAGGCGGAGGTATTGTGCTATCGTGTTGTATGCATGTGTTTCCGGTATCCCTCCTAGGACGCTGTTGTCGGTCATCCTTTTTAGTTTCCTGCCTTGTTTCCCCCACCCCGGCGAGGACCATCATAGGCCTCACCAGTGAAGAGCATCATAGGCTTCACACCCCTCACAACTGCCATCATTAGGGCTGCTTGTGGCCCGCCCTCTCCCACCAAGTTACCAGTAATTACACCACGCCGCAATTACGCACTAGAGGGAGCCGAGGCCCTCCCTACGGCCCTTTCGGCCAACGGAGACGGCCGCAGGCAGGAGTGCCAACGTGCCTCCAACTTCATGGAAAGTCTGACATGTTGGCGCCAGTTGACACCATCCGTCATTTTCCTCCTCGCTCCCTCCTCCCTGTCATTATTATTCTCTCCCTCCTCCATTATCCATCTCTCGTTGCCTCTTGTTCCTTGTCTCTATTTATCTCTCGTTCTCTTTCGTCTCGCTCTCTCGCCCTCTCTCTCGCTCTCGCTCCTCGCTCTCGCTCTTTCTATCTCCCTCTCTCTCTCTCTCTCTCTCCCTTTCTCTCTCTCTCTCTCGCTCTCTCTCTCTCTCTCTCTCTCGTTTCTCTCGCGCACCGCTCACGCAGACGCAGGCGAGGCCTGCGCCAGGCGATCTGTCCGCCCGCGCTCGTGGCACCTCTCATGCCCCAGCACAGGCCCGCCGCAGGCCAGCGCCCCACGCCAGCGCCACGGCGGGCGACAGCCGCAGCCGTCGCCTCAGGCCGCGGGACCCTCCGCCCCTGCCTGGACTGGGGGTCCTGGCCTCACTCAGGCCCCAGCAATCCTCCAGCCAGCCGCGGCAGCGGCCCCAGGAGCCGGCGCCAGGGCCAAGGTCAGCCATCAGCCCAGCGCACGACCCGAGTAGGGGTCGCGGCCGCGCTCCAGCTTGGCCAAGCATTGCCTCTTCTTGCGCTGCCCCGCCGGGGCGGCCGCCGCGGGCGGCAGTGGCCCTCGGCACACCTCCTTCAGGCCCTTGGCCCGATCGGGGCCGTCGAGCTTGGCGAAGGCGGCACAGCGTCGGCAGTAGCTGTACGGCCCTGCCACCCGCAGATCATGCCCCAGCCGCTGTTCCTGGAGGTCGGCATCTCGTCGCCGTGCACCCTCCGCCCTCCTCTGCGCGGCCGCCGCCCGAGCACTGGGCCTCGGGCTGGCAGGGCTTCGCGACCGCTGCCTGTCCACTGGGGCTTCCGCACACTCCGCAGCATCGCCCCCAGCAACAGGCCGCCCCGCCGTCGCCAGCGCGGCCGCCGCGGCCAGCGCCGCAGCGGCAGAGAGGGGAGCTCGGGCGTCCCCCGCACCTCCATGGACCCTGCCTTCCACCTCAGGCGTCAGGTTGGTCTCCTCGGCCTGCGCCCTGAGCTGCCTCTCCGCTGCATGCGCCAGTCCCTCAGCGACGCCAGGGCGAACGCGGCGTCGGCCTCCACCCCTGAGCGCTGGGGGCTCTCACTGGACGAAGTGGCGTCGGGCCCAGGGCTCTCACCTTCCTCCATTGCCGTGCCATCACCCACCTCTGGCCATGACGCTGCCCGCTCCTCGCTGGAGTTGGGGCCGAAGGAGCCTGGCCTACCCTCGTCTTCGCCAACACCAGGCTGATCATCGGCATCACCCTGAGCTCCCTCCACCAGGGGGTCACTGGCCACCACGTGGCGCGGATCGCCTTCCCAAGAGGAGCTCGCCGCCTCGCGCCTCGGGGATCGTGATCTGTCCCTGCACATTTCCTCCAACCGCTCCCAGCCGTAGGAGACCTCGTTCAACGGCCACGAGCTAGCCATGTCCAGGCCCCCGAGGTACATGCTCACCACCCGCTCGCGCGTCAGGCGCCTCCAGAGCTCCTCTCGGTAGGCCTCGCCCTCCAGGGTCTCCAGCCGAGCCCACTCCGTCTGGCGCGCCACGCTGCTCCTGCGCCAGGCAGCTAGGCATTCCTCCTCAGCCCGCGCCCAGCGCTCCCTCTCCGCAGCCAGGTCTGACAGGCCCTCGAAGAAGGGGTCTAACGACGACGCACGGAGCTGCTCCGCCACGTAGTCCTGGCACACTGGTCCAGCAGGAGCCACTGCGCCATCTGACGCAGCCGCGTGCGCGTCGGTTCGAACTTGCGGTCCGCCTCCAGGACGCGGGGCTCCGCCGCCTGCTCCCGCTGGAGAGTATCGCCTTCACAGGTTTCTCGATGCGACGGTGGTCGGGGCAATTTATCCCAGGATGCCCTCCAACTGCCTGTCTCACGTCGCGTGCTCCGGGGAGCCGCTCCCAACGGGACTGGTTCCCCCAGGCCGCGCGCGCCACTCGCCTCCAGCCTGGTTAAGGGGCGCCTTCGAGTCTGCCGCCCCTTCCTCGGCGCATTCACCCACAGCGAGGCGCGCAGCACGCTTGGTGGCCCGCGCCGCAGGCCTTCCACCGTCACCATGGAGTGGTCGAGCAGCTGCCCGTGGCTCGGGGAGACGCATGGGGTGCTCGGTGAGCTACCCCCCCGCGGTCCTCCACACTGTCTCGCCGCCCCCGCCGCCCCCGCCGCCTCATGTCGCACGCGGATTCGGCTCCTGAGCCGAGGCCGAGGCCACCGGAGTGGGGCAGGCCGCGGGCGCTGGGGCTGCTGTTCGCCCAGCAGCACCCGCAGGCGCATCAGCAGGGTCGGGGGGCTTCACGACTGCATCTTCAGCCACTTCACCCTGAACAGCAGTGCCGCGTAGCCGTGCGGACGCTTGGCTCGATGACAGACTACCAGTCCCATCCACTGCGGGCGGCAGGGCCAGGCCTCTCCTCCCAACAGGGCCGTCACCAGCTTCACAATGCGACACTCGTAGGGGCAATTTATCGCAGGATGCCCCGCAAGTGCCTGTCTCCTCCCATCGCGGGCCTTGGGGAGCCGCTCCCAACGGGACTGGCTCCCCCAGGCCGCTCCTCTTGCCACCTGTCAGGTTGAAGGGCTCCTTCGTGCCAGCTGCCTCCTCATCGGCACCTGCGGACCCCGCCAGGCGTGCAGCCTGCGTGGTGGCGCGCGCCGCAGGCCCTCCTCCGCCACCGTGGAGCGGTCGAGCAGCTGCCCCTGGCCCGGGGAGGTGCACAGGGTGCTCGGCGAGCTGCCCCCCCGCAGTCTTCCACGCTGACACGCCGCACCGCCTCCTGGTCCTGCGACGCGGCCGCCGCCGCCCCCTCGGGCTGCGCTCGCAGGCCCGGCTTCTGAGCCGAGGCCGAGGCCGCTGGAGCGGGGCAGGCCGCGGGCGCTGGGGCTGCTGCTCGCCCGGCACCCGCAGGCGCATCAGCAGCGACGGGGGGCTTCACGATTGCATCTTTTGCCGCTTCAACATGAACAGCATTGCCGCGTTCCCGCGCGGACACTTGGGCCGATGTCAGCCCGCCAGTCCCAACCACCACCGACAGCAAGGCCTGGCCCTTCCTCCCATCACTTCCAGCAACCGAAGGGGCAGCCCAGCTATCCTCGCAGGGGAACCTGGCATGCGCTTCCACCAGGTCCGAGGCCGCGCCAGGGCTCCGCGCCGCCTCCAGCAGGTAGCGCACCTTCTCCTCGAACGTCATCGTCCTGCTGCCCAGCCCCAGCTGCCCTTGCTCGGGAATGTTGGGCCCCGCTTGCTCCTCCGCGGGATTCGTCCTCAAGCTGCATCTCGAACGCGTCCGCCGCCAGAAGGCTCTCGGCGACCGCCGCAGGGCTGGCCACCGCCGGGGCCCCGCGCTTCCTGACGGATCGCCCCGCACGGAGCCTGCCCAACTCAGTCGGCTGGCGCGGCCCACCGTCCAGCAGCGCTTTGGCCTTCTCCGCATGAGTTTCCCGCCCGCGGCGCGCGCGCTGCACGCCTCGGTCGCCGCGGGTCTGGCAGTCGTGGCGCGCGACGGCCGGGGTGGGCCTGGCCTCGCGGAACCTCTCCTGGCGACGGCGCAGGTGGGCCCTGCTCGTCAAGGGGCCGCCGGACATCCAGCCGGAAGATGCGCGCCGCCGGCCAGCCCACGCAGTCCGCCGCGTCGACCGCCTTCAGCAACTCGGCGCGCAGCCCCTCGACCGTGGAGCCGGCCAGCTTAACCTAGCGAGCCCCGAGGCCATCGGGCCCAGGCGCCGGTCAATCGCCTCCTCGATCGCGCGGCGTGCCGGCGCCCAGCGGAACGTGGGCGGCTTCGTGCCTTTCTGGCCCACCGCGCTGTGCAAATGGCGCCGGATGCCCGCGCGTCTCGCCTCGGCTCTCGCCTCTCTGGCGCTCCACTCACCCCCCTCCTTCACCAGGGGCCGCAGGTCGCTCGCGACGACCTGGGCGTCGCCATTCTCGCGCAGCGAGTTGAGACAGGCGTGCCTCTCCGCGCGGCCGAGCGTCTGGCACGCTCCAGGCAGGGCCCCATATTGGGCCCGCAGGCCCCGTCTGGGCGCAGCGCCACCGTCGCCCGCCCGCTGCGGCGCGCCTCCTTCACCCTGGGCCCGACCCCTGACCCGTCGGCGTAGACCTTCCTGGGCCGCGGCACGCCCGAGGCCCCCCAGTTGTAGACGCCCGCCTTGTCTTGCACAGTGGCTGGGAACACGGGCGCCAAGGAATGGCCGTAGGACAGCGGCAACGCGCTGTCGCCGATGGCCCAAAGCCTTTCCGCCTTCTCCAATTGCTTCCTGATGGCCTGCAGCGGCTTGCGGAGCGGCCCCTCCTGCTCCAGCTCCTCCTCGCGGGGCAGCATGAGCACGGGGCAGACGCGCTATCGGTGCATGAGCGTGCCCTTCGGGCCGCCGCGCGATGGGCACTGGTCGTTATCCATGAAGCCGTGCTCGCACCTCCAGATGCTGGTGTAGCGACCTCCTGCCCGCAAGATTTGCAGGGCCCCTTGTCCTCCGCCAGCCTCCTCTTGGTCGCGATGGCCCGCGCCGCTCTGAGCCACAGCCCCCCCCCCATGGCCTCCAGGGAGGTGATCGACCAGCCGCCTGCGCTGCCAGCGCTGTATACCCTCCACCAAAGCGTCCTTGACGTCCCGCGGCGGCGCCAGCAGCAACGAGGGGACCTCGCCCCCGTCGCCGCGCAGCGCCCATGCCGACGCCGCGCCCCAGCCCGCCCGTTCCAGCGAGAGCCAGGTGGCCCCCGATGGGCCTTGGGCAGTGGCGCGCGTGAGGTCCCCCTTCGCCGCAAGCGCCCCCAGCTTCGCCCAGGCCGCCTGCAGCTTCGCCAGCGAGCACTCGCCCTCCCAGGCCCACGCTGCCAGGCGGCACATCAACGGCACCGTGGCCGCGAAGATCGGGTCGAAGTCCACGCGGCGCTGCGTTGTCATGACGGCCGCAGTGCCGCAGCCAGGTTTCGCCCCCGCAGCGACCGCGGCCAGCGCGCGCAACTGCGCGAGTGGACGGCCAGCCAAACCCGAAACACCAGCTCCGCGCCCAGCAGAGGGCGAGATGCCCGAGGCAATCAGGGCCGCGGTTCGTCGTCCAGCAGCCCGTCGAAGCATGGCCAGTTCCTGCCGTCTTGCCAGCGTGGTGGCCAACCTCCTCCTGTCCTGCGCGCGCATCGCCTTGCGCCCGCGCAGCTCGTGCCCGAGGCTCCTCACCCAGAACTGCTCCGTCAGGCCAGCACGCATCATCGGCGGGTCCAGGAGGCGGGCTCGACGCCGCGACGATGCCAGGTAGCCAGACTTCTCTGGTTGCAACACCATCCGCAGTTCCTGCATGCTGTCGCCGATGCTGGCCAGCGCGTTCGCCAAGTCCTCAACGCTCTCGCGTTGGGGGCCATGCCAGTCCAGCGCGGCGTCGTCGACGAGCCCCCCTGGGCGCCACCGCTGGGGCGATGGCGCACGCCCGCTGGAGGGCCCTCATGGCCAGCACCAGCAGCAGTGAGCAGGCGCGCCCACAGCCCGCAATGTTCCCCTGCCAGGCGACCACCTCCGACGAGACAGAGCCGAAGGCCAGCAGGCGGCGCAGCTGTCTGTAGGACGCCAGCAGCATCCACGTCAGGCGCAGCGCGAAGCCAAGGGCCCTCGCCTCCCTCATGCGCGCCTCGGCGACCACCATCTCGCACGCCTTCCAGAGGTCCATCGCCACCTGGGCTGAGTCCCAGCCCTGCAGCGCTGCCTGCTCATTGGTCGGAGGCAGAGTCCGAAATGGAGCGCCCAGGCCCTGTGCCCCAGACCAGGGCCGAGGGGTGGGCCCGTTCCCGCGCCTTGGTGACTGGCCTCCTTGCCCTGCTCCAAACCCGAAGCAGCGTGGGCTCAGGCCGATCAGCCGCGTGCCCCCGTCGGGCTTCGCCAGCCGCGCCGTGGCGTTGACCAGCCTGCTGCACGGCCACGCGAGTCTCTCCTCGCAGTGGTGGAACACCGCGATCATGACCTCTATGGCCCGGTCCGAGAGGTCCTCCAAGGCACGAGGGGCGATGCCAGACTGCCCAACCCTTGTGTGCCACGGGAACGACCGCGCGACGCCACGCAGCTCGTGAACCCCATAGCAGGGAGCTGCTCACGCAGGCTGGCGTCGCCAGGGGGATCCATGCTGGTCAACCCTTGGTACTTCCAGATGCCCCCCCCCCCGATGTTTCATCTCGCGATCCCCCAACGCAGCGCAGCCGTCGTCCTTGCACGAGGGCAAGACCTCCTGCCTGACAGGGAGCGTCGACACCGCGCGCGCTGCCCCTGCACCACCATGGAACGCTTCCCTCGCCCAAGTCCTCCAGCGAGCCTGCGCCGCCAACTGCGTCACCCTGACCCAGCTCGCCTCCTCGAACATGCACTCCCCGCGCTGAAACGGCACCCAAGCCCAGGTTGGGAGGCGCTGCCAGTGGCTGCTGGCCGCCACGTTGCGTAGGAGGGCCCTGCAGTCCACGACGCATTTCGCCAGGACCTCGGGTCGCGGCGCGCTTTTAGGCTGCTGGGCCCCCTCGGCCAAGCGGCCGCGCACCCCAATGGTGCGTAGATCTCAGGCTGCCGCTGCCGCCCACGCGTGCCCGACAGGTCCTCACATATGCCGCTTGCGGGGTCGGACCCAGACGTTCTTCCTCCAACAGGCTGCGACCTCGCCATGCACCCCACGGCCGACGAAGGGAGCCGCATCATCAGTGCCCACCAGGTCCCAACGGTCGAGGATCTCGGTTTCGATCCTCTCCGCCAGCAGGCCCCAGATGATCTGCAATCCAGCATGGTCCGAGGCACCCTTCACGTTGGCCCTGACCTCGCCCCATCTCCACGGTGCTCTCGCACAGCCTGGCTTGGCCGCCTCCTGGGGGATTGGGCGGGGCTCCTCCAGCACGCGCCGCCACGTCTGCACGGCCACGCTCAAGGACAGTGCATTGGCCAGTGCAGCCACGTACTAGCCTCCATGTCCAGATCCGCCTGCGGGGCCACCACGTGCCAGAGGCTTCTGGGGGCCACAAAGTAGTCGAGGGTGGACCCTGCGCCCGGACGGCACGCATGCCCCGAGGGAAGCACGAGCGCACCGTTGAGCTTCGCCACCCAGCCGAAGTCCAGGGTACCAGGATCCATGTTCCAGCCCCCCATGAGGACCCAGCAGCACCCTGCGGCATCCAAGCCACTCACGAACTGCGCCAGGTGCCAAATGATGGCGAGGTTGTAAGCAGCGAGCCCCTCGCCATCATGCAAGTACACTGATGACCACGACGCCGCCCTTGGGCCCAGACCTCACGCGGGCCGCCAGGAGCCCGCCGGGGACGATCTCCGCCTCACTCCTGGCGGGCGCCGTGACCTGCGCGCGGGGCGGCGCCGGCACTGCCACCCCGCCCCGGGTGCCAGAGGCCGAGGCGGCAGAGGCCCGCGCAGCACTCCACAAGCCATGCCGCCCAGCATCATGGGAGGCCCTTTGCTGGACAGCCAGCTCAGCCTCACGCCGATGGTGTTCCTGCACAGCCACCGCCAGGGTGCCGCTGCCGTCGAGACAGGCAAGGTGCTCACCCAGCGGCCCCCACGACGTGGCGTTCACGGTCGTCAGACGGCATCCCCTGGCCAGCTTGCAACCCTGCCTCCTCGGCCCTCGGCCAGGGGCAGGCGGGGTGCCCCGAGCCGCGCGCGGCCCCTGGCAGCGTGCCCCCTCCGCAAGCGGCCCCGCCAGTTGCCTCTACGGTTGTTGCTGGCTGCTCTGCTGCTGGAGCCATGCCGAACTCGTCGCGCCAGCGGGGCAGGGGCTGCGGCGACGAGGGGCCGCAGCCCACCGTCTCCGCCTCCAGACCCTGCCCACTGGCAGTCTCCTCAGCCTGCCCGCCAGCGAGGGCGCCAGGGCCACCCCCCGCAGCGCCGCGCAGCTCGGCCTCCTGCATGTCCAAGCTGTACCCAGGCCTGCGGCCACCAGCTCCTCGGCGTCGCATTGCTCACCGCAGTTCGTGCCCACGCCGAACGCGATGTCCGCGCGGGGCGGTGGCCGCGACGCCGCGGGGCAGAATCCCGCCGCCCCCGCCCCAGGGCAGCCCGCCGCAGCCAGCCACTCAGGCTGCCCCGTGGCGCCAACCCAGGAGCTGACCCCAGCAGCCCCAGCCAGCGCGCCCCCGCGCTCGTAGAAGCTGACCCCCATGTCCGAGGCCGCCAGCTCCTCGGCGCCGCCGCACAGCTCCCATGTCACGCGCAGAGCCCCCAGGCCAGCCTCTGCTTCTTCGGAGACACCAGGGCGAGGTCCTCGGTAGGCATCACGCACCACATCATCAGCAGGCCGCGTAGCCCCGTCAGCGGGGGGAGGCGCCTGACCTGCCTTCTTGAGGAACGCGCACTGGCCCTCGACCCCGAGCTCCTCGTCGCCAATGGCGTCGTCACCAAGCCCTCGCCCCCTGTCTCAGCTTCTGCGCGTCCACGCTCGGCCGCCGCAGCAGCCGCTGCAAGGGCCTCTGCCGCCACCTTCTGTTCCCCCCTGGCGTTGGCCTGCTTGAGGACCTCGGCCGCCAGCTCCTGCTCCATCGTGACGCGCCCCAGCAATTTGCCGAGGATCTCCGCTGCGATGCGCTGGCCGCACAATTCCACAGTGCCATCCAGCCCCGCACCAGGCTCAGCAGGAGGACGCACAGCCGCCCCCAGGGCGCGGGCATCCTCAGCCCTGAGGTCCATGATGAAACCCTCCTTTTCCAGGATGGACACCCGCAGCTCCTTTGCCTTGGCTTTCAACTCTTGCATCTGGAGCTCCACCGCCGCCAGCTCGCCGCGGCCCTTCTCCAGCTGCTTCTCGTTTTTCTTGATGCGGTCGGTGAGGCTCCTGAGGTGCGCCTCCTTGGGCTTCGAGGTAAACAGGGCGCTCCGCAGATGGGCCTGCTCCGCCTCCAGCTCGGCCTGCTGCTGCACCACGAAGTCCGCCACGTCGACCTCATCAGCCCACGCCTGCAGCGCGAGCAGCTTGTTGTCGACCGCGTCCGGGCGCTTCTTCTCCGGCGGAGCCTCTCGCCAAGGGGCGCTCTCCGCCGCGCTGGCCACCTCGGCCGCGCCCCCGCCTCGGCCGCCCTCGACGCGCGCCTCGAGCTCCTTGAGGCGGGCCTCGGCCGTGGCCAGCTTGTCCAGCGCAGCCTTCTCCGCAGCGCTGGGGCCCACTCGCACGGAAGGCGCCGTGGGCGCAGGCGTGCTGCAGAACATGGACGCCTTGGGCAGGTTGCGCCACTTGCACTGCGTACGTTCGGCGAAGTTGACCTGGCGGATGCCCTGCTCGTCAGGCTTATTGCACGACTTGCAGTGCCAAGGCGACTTGGCGCATCGCCGTGCTGCTGGCCCGCCCAGACTCCGCGGCCCCGCAGGCTCCTTCGCCTTCCCACCTCCAGCGCCGCCAGCGCCGCCCCCGGCCATTGCTGCCGCCCCGCAAGAGAGGGCACCCACGCGAGCAGCATAGTGGGCAGCGCCGCCGAGCGGCACAACACAATCACTCGAATATTTCCTTGGCCCAACGCGCGAGATCCCTCGTGCTCGGGTGGCGCCCGCGACGGACTCTCGGTCGTCGGGTGTCGCATGGCCTTGAGCCAAAATGGCTACGGACTCTCTCTCCCTCTCTCCTTTCTCTATTTGACTCTCTCTCTCTCTCTCTCTTTTTCTCCTCTCTCTCTCTCTCTCTTCCATCCGATTCCAAGATTCGAGGCGACAAGGTTCTCTGACGAGCATGCTGTGTGGATGTGTGTATCGTCGCATGCTCTTGGAACGTTCCGTCTTGCAGATATTTGAAGGCCGAACGGCGTCTGAATGAAGGTGCATGAGATTTCGTGTCCCGGGCGCACCCCGTTGGGTGATCGTGCTTGTTTTAGGCGTTCGGCCACCAGCTCGCGCACAAGAAGGTGCTGTTTGCATGGCCGCTCGTGTTGTGTCCGTGTTCACAAGATTATATAGGGTTGTGGTTGTCATGAACATAGTTTTTCGCATGAGGTACCACACGCATGCTTGGTGCATGCGTCCCGCAACCACCCCGTCAGTAGATGCATCAGCTCACCGTTTAGCACCGTTGTGCCACAGGAACCAACTTCTGCCACGTGGAGTATTCCACGGCGCGCGCTTCTCTGCATAGGGAGGGTGTCAGAGCATGTGGGGGCGTCGTATCCCATTGCAGTTCCCCATTAGTGCGGAGTAGGCGGGGGGGACCGCCATCAAATCCAGATGCAGTGCCGTTTTTGTACGCGAGTGCGATTGGGATCTCCAGGTTGCCTTACGCGACGCATTCAACACGAAGTAGTCTTAGATGCATGGGTCGTTTCGAGGAAAGTGTGGCAAGCACGTGAGTTACAACGCGAGGAGGAGGAGGAGAAGGAGGAGGAGGAGGAGGAGAAGCATAATAAGACAACCAGCACGGGCTACTGGTTAGCAACCGCATGCAAGTATGGAGCATGATATTGCAGTCATTGTCTTCTAGTAAACATCTGGCGTGCCTCGCTGTTCTTGACGTCGATTGGGTATTGCTTGGTTCGCCTGGTGCACCTGGTTTGCCGTGTGAACTTGTACACTATCTACCGCACGCGTCGATCACTTAAGCAATCATGCCATGTCCACAGCCGCTCTCCCACTCGCCAGGCTGCCACCTCATGATATGTACCTCTTGGTGTTCCCCTTTCTTCACCACCAATAAGTTTCGATCCTGGGGCCTCGGTTTCCTGGTCTCCTCGGTCGCTGGTCTCTGGGGGCTTGGTTTCCGTAGGGCTCAGGGGCTCGGTTCCTGGGCCTTTCGTCTTTTGGGCTTCGGGCTTCCTGGGGTCGGGCCGTCCCCGCGGGAGTGGGGCCTGCGCCCTCCAATATCCCCGCCTGGGGTCTCGGTTGGCGGTTGCTCCTGTCAAGTGCCTTGGCTTGGGGCGTGCCGGGCACGTCGCGCGCGACACGCAGTTCGAGCGCCGTGCACGGCTCGCGAATGGCGCCGATTTCATTTTGATTTTTCAGCTCCACACCAGCAAGTGGAGGAACATCATCAGCCAGCTCCTCATCTTGCTGATCATCCTCTTCCTCATCATCGTCCGTCCTCCCAGCCACGACCGCGCCCCTTTTCACTAGCCGACCCCTCCCACTCCCTCCTCCACCCTGCTCCCAATCACCCTCAACCCTGTCATGCTGCTCCTCCTCCTCCTCCTCCTCCTCCTCCTCGTCATCATCATCAGCAGCAGCATCATGATAATCCACATCATCATCATCATCATCAGCAGCAGCAGCAGCAGCATCATCATAATCATCATCATCATCATCATCACAATCATCATCATCATCATCATCATCATCAGCAGCAGCAGCAGCATCAGCATCAGCATCAGCATCTGCATCATCATCATCATCATCATCATCATCATCATCATCATCATCATCATCATCATCATCATCATCATCATCATCATCATCATCATCTCCCTCTCCCTCCTCGACATCGGGGTCGCATGCGGGCTACAGCCAGCGAGCCCTTCCAGCCACGAATTGGCCATCGCTGGCCGTGGTTAGTGCGCATATCCTGGCCATGAGTAGCGCGGACGTGAGGCGTTGGAGGGCCCCTACGTAGCTGTCTCGGCCCCAGCTGCTTTAGTTCAAGCCGGCCAGTGGGCTAGCCCCCCACGGCGCCGCCGGCGAGTCCCGCCAGAAGGCCGCAGCTTGGAGTTGGAGATGCGACAAGAGGGCCGATCCGAAGTCTCAGAGCCCCGTCGGGCCGTCGGCTGGCAGTCGTTGGGCGCCCGTCAGTTGGCGGCTCTGCGGGTCGGCACCTTCGGGAAGACGACCCAGCAGTCGCGGGGAGGGCACGCTCCAGCGGTCTCGACCGAGGGCGCGGGGCACACTGGCCGCAGAGCACGCCGCGGAGGATCAAACGTGGTGCTCGCCAGGCTGGCGCACCCACATGGTCACCCCCCGACAGACGGCTGCCGCCGCCGTCGGGCCGCTGCCTTCTCTTGGATGTACGTGTCGCTTCCTTCTCCCACCTCTCCCCCCGCTTCTGCACAGCTGGCAGGGGTAGGCCAGACCCCTGAGTCCCAACTGCCTCCCTCCTGTTTCATCACTTCTAACAGGATCAGGGGAACGATGGGGGCGTTGGTTAAGGAATGTGTCCAGGAGGCTTCAGACCCTGGAGGATTCCTGTATCTGATGAGGGCGGCGGTGGTATCCATATGTATCCATTCCATGCTCAAGCCTCAATAGGTGTTCCATGGGCTTCCAGACCCTAGAAACCTTATTTAAGGGGTCCGTATCCAATGCCCACACCGAGGTTCAATCGCCACTTCCCGCCGTACAGGCTGGGACGCTCGAGGAAAAAGGATGCATCGCCACAGAGCAGACCGCGGAGCTGGTCGGGGCAGCTGGGCCGCTGGGCCGACGCTGCGCAGCGATGGTCGCTCGAGCGCGCAGAGCGGGCTGTTGCACCACCGTGGAATTGTTGCTGTTGGTAGCGGTGTCAGCGGCGACGGCGGTGCGTGCCGAATGAGCGCGCACCGACCAACCCAAATGAAGTTTGGAGCTTCTCGTCGCTTCTTTGAGGTTTGCTCGCCTCGGGATGCTTCCCAGCAGCTGCGCCTCGCCGAGGGCCGACGAGGTGTTTGTGTTCATCCCTGGAGGGCGCAAAGCATTGATCGGTCACGACAACTAAATGACTTTGAGGATCCGTGCAGGGCGCCCCCCTCACGAGATGAGCCAGGACGCCGCGGGGGGTGATGCCCCCAGCCGCCTGCCGAAAACCTCTGCGCAGTGGAGGCGAGCACGTCGAGAGGACGTTGGCGTGACGATCAAGCCCTTCGCACCCTCGGGTGGGCCAGCGGCTGTAACGGTCGGGGGCGGCCAAGAGGGGGGGATGACTTGGGGGGGGGGCGTATCGTGGCCGGGGCTGTGATACCTCCCAGGTCTCGTGGCCCCCTCTTCCTTCTTTCAGTCGGCGTGACGATCAAGCCCAGCGCACCCCTGGGCGGGCCAACGGCTGCGACCGTCGGGGGCGGCCAAGAGGGGGGTGACGATTTGCCCGGAGATCCTGGCGCCTCAATTCTTTCGAGCGGACGGTGGAGGAGAGAAGACAAGGAGTAGGAAGGAGGAGGACGCACGAGGAGGGAGAAGGACGGCCGCCAGGGAGGAGGAGGGAGGACGGAGGAGGAAGGAGGAGGACGCAGGAGGAGGGAGAGGAGAGGAGGGAGGAAGAGAAGGGAGGGGCTACGGCGACTAGGAAGAGGAAGGAGAGGGGAGGGGACCGCCAGGGAGGGGTGCACTCGTCAGGGAGGATGAGGGAGGACGGCGGAGGAGAGAAGACAAGGAGGAGGAGGGAGGAGGACGCACGAGGAGGGAGAAGGACGGCCGCCAGGGAGGAGGAAGGAGTAAGGAGGAGGAAGGAGGCGGACGCAGGAGGAGGGACAAGGGTCGAAGGATGAAGAGAAGGAATGGAGTACGACGAGGAAGACGAGCAGGGAAAGGGGAACGGCCTGTTCACTGCCTGTCTGTCTGTCAGTTGTTGTCGCCGTCGGCGGCGTCCTTCATCGTAGCCGCCGCCACCGCCGTCGTCGTCGTCGTCGTACCAGTCGTCCACTCGGGTTTGCTCTCACACCCAGGCACTCACAGCCAGACACTCACAGTTGGACGTGCCAGGAATTGAAATGCACATAAAGGAACCTGCGCATCGAATATTTTCAATACCTCCCCCGCCCCCCCCACTCCCGGGCCGCGCACGTGCATCGCGCCATGATGTGCGACCCTCCTCTTGGACTCTTGGACGCCCCGGAGGCGGCGTCATTGTGCTCCCCACCGCTCTCCGGGCGCCCACAGGCAGCAGCTGTACAGGACCAGCGGGGATGGTGATCCACGACGTGGGAGCTGCCTCCGATCCGCCAGAGTCATCCCGCCGAGGAGTTGGAATATGTCCGCACCAGACGCCCGCCGCGACGGTGGCGGGGAGCAGCCAGACCAGCAATAGAATCCTCCAGGCATTCGGCCGCACGCCCGTCCCGCACCAGGATATTCAAACAAAGCAATAACGCATGAACCGAATCTGTCGGAGGTCCGCGCGGATTTGTTTGGATCGGCGATGGACCCCCGAGGCGGCGCCTCCAGCGCAGATCCGAGAAATCCGCACAGACTTCCAAAATGTTATGTTTATGCCTGTTATTGTTCCTCCGGGTGTGTTTGAACATGACGCAGCCCAGCAATGACGCAGCGGGGAGGAAGCCGAAGAGGAGCACCGCCACAAAGAGCGAGGTAATTGGTGCAGGTTGCGACTCGCCCGAGCTTTCGAGGAGGTGGCCCGCCCGGCCGCCGGCTGGGCGGGCGCCCTTGCCTCGCCACGCCGTGCAGGTTGCAGCAAGAGCTCGGTTCTGGCGCCCGTCTCAGGCTGGATCCTGAGGCGCGCTTTGAGTGCACGGCTATTCCTCCTTCCCCTGCTCATGGTCATCGTCGTCACCTTCGCACGTGTGCTGGCATCGAGTAGCGGAACAATTGCACAGACAGCAAAACGTTCGCAGTGTCGTTCGGATGTATGGGGTCGGCGCCAGAGGAACCGCCAGGGGTGCCCAACGCCAATCCCAACAACATTTCGTAGCAGCGAAAGGTTATGTTGGTGCAATGTTGTCCTTCTTCTATTATCCTCATCTTCTCGCTGCTGCCCCCCTCCTCCTCCTCCGCCTCCTCCTCCTCCGCCTCCTCGTGCTCATCCTCATCATCTCTTTTTGGTCTGCTCCTAGTCTTTAGGACTTCTGGCCCCAAAGCGCCCTTACCTTATCTCCTCCTCCTCCTCCTCATCATCCTCCTCCTTCTATTCCTCCTCCTACTACTCCTCCTCCTGCGTGGCTCGCCGCCTCCTCCTTCACCAGGGCGAATCCGTCGAGCACGCCATCAAGATGTCCGGGGAGTCGGTCGGGGGGTCCAGGATCCGCGTCGACTACGCCGAGAACAGGACGCGCACCAATCCTGCGGCTTGCAGGCCGAGCAGGGAGCTCCAGAAAGGGACATGCTTTCGAGCGATCCAGAAGTCGATCTCTCGCCCTCCCTCGCCCTCGGCGGCAGCCGGCGAAAGCAAAACGGGGGCGCCCCCCGTTGGCAGAAGCCTGTAGAAAGCTGGCAGAAGCCGGTACAAGCTGGCTCACAGCGCCTAAGGCCCATTCTCCAAGAGAGTGCCCGGCAGTAGTTCTGTCGGGACAGAGCTAATACCCGAGCCAAGGTTGACAAGGCAACAGCTCCCTTCCAGGAGATAACAGCAGTTTGGGATTCAACTCTCCTGGGCCACACAGCCAAATCTTGAAGCAGGTATGCCGTATCTCACAAGGTTGCCCTTGCATCCTTGCCTCCTCGGCCCATCATGAACCGCATTATTTGGCCTGGCGCCGCTACGCTTGCCTTGACATGGATATGCAACGGCCTTGCATCCTTGCATGGTACTTCTCCTTGTTGTGGGTTCGGACCGCACATCAATCACACCAAAAGTCACTTTACCGTTTCTTTCACAGCAACCCGTGGTGAACCACACAGGAAGACGTAGGAGAGGCAAAGAAAAATGGCCATGCTGCATTACCCGTGAAGATGTCGAGCACAGGGGTGGGACGTGTCGCGCGAGCCGTGAGTTTGATCAGTGGCATCGAGTCGTGCCGTAAAGGGTGAAGCTTGAAGCAGTTAATACCGATGCCAATCGCCGACCGGGCGCCACTGAATTGCAGTCCGCCCCAGCAGGTCAGGTCGTGGTTGTTGCCGCTTGGCAAGGGCCTTCGGTGCTGTGGCAGCGCAGGTCGTGACGACAAATGGCACTGGTGACAGGAAGAGGAGGAGGAGGAGCAGGAAGATGACAGGAGGTCGTGCGGGATGAGGAGGAGGAGCAGGAGAAGGAGGCAGTGGACAGGATAAGGAGCAGGATGAAGGGGCAGGATGAGGGAGGAGGAGGAGGAGACAGGGGAGGGAATGGGTGACGGGATGAGGAGGAGGTCTTGCGAAGCAATGTTCAGGGGGGGTGCTGCCTTTTTCCGTAGAATCGCTTGCCATAGTTGTTGCCTTGTGCCGAATAGGAGACACATACCGCCGAATGGTTTGGCATTGAAGGACCGTGGATGCTCGAAGCACAGGGAGGCGGCGGTGCGGGCGTGCAAATGTGAGAGGCATGACAATGCCCAGCAAGGTAGAACTAGTTGGTAGCGGAATGCATGCACTTCCGAGTGATTTCGATTTCATGACATTTGGGAATGCGTTACATGTTTTATTTTGACAAGGTATGCACGAGATCATCCGCGTGTGTGTTGAATGCCGTATTCTGCGTTTCGCAACCAAAGTGGACGTGTGCAGTATGATCTGCACGCTGATGCAGTGAGTTTGGTAGCCGTTGTCATTGTCCCTACGTGCGTTTGGCATTGACCTCACGAGAACATGCATCAAACAGATGACAGAAAACGTCGGGTTTCACTAGCAAGTTTAAGTGTGCGCTTGCATGCCTGTGGTGGGGACTTCCAGGTTCTGACGCCCAAGGTCTTTGCACGCCCGATCACAGACGAGACATCAGCTTGGGAGAGGGCGGGCTACGATGTGCCCTGCGCGTGGAATCCTTGCCGCGGTAAGACCCACGGCGATGTGATCCTATTTCGTTGGAGGGGATAACAGCACTTCCTTCCAGGCGTGACGAAAAGGGATTGAGAAAGAGGGGAGGAAGCAAGAGGAGGAGCAGCAGCAGCAGGAGGACGACAACGGCGATAATGAGGAGGAGGAGGAGGAGGCAGAAGGGGAAGCGCAGGAGGAGATTGAGCAAGGGGAGGAGTAGGGCGAGCATGAGAAGGATAAAGAGGTAAGG
>CAUYUJ010009890.1:735633-745633 GCA_963575745.1 Prorocentrum cordatum
CACAGCGATCGGATCAGAACGGAACGTTTTTCCTGCGCGCGTGTTGACAGCTCCTTAGCCCCAGCGGTCATTGACTGTTCTTCCCATTCGACCTCACGTAGAAGTACGGCACCCGTGTCGACGCTGCGGCGACCCCAGTGGCCCAGAGCGCCGCCAGTGGCCCAGAACTGGCCGACGATATCATATTATCCACTATAGCGAAAAGCCGCGAGCGATCAGGGCTGAGCGATCCCCGCGGTGTCAGAAACCAGCACGGGCGTCGCGGCACGAGCTGCCGCAGGACGCAGAGCACGATCCTGATCTGCCTGGCAGCCACCCCCAGCGGTCACATCTGCATGGCCCTCGGGGCCGATACCACCCACTCCAAGAGCAAGACTTTGCATACCATAATTTCTCGGAGGTCCACTCGGATTTCGGCGTTGGGCCCCCTTGCGCTCCGCGCCCTAGGAAGGGGGTCCAGCCCCGATACAAGAAATCCGCGCGGAAAGTATGTTTTATGCAGCTTTGTGATCCTCCTTCCAACGAGAGTCTGCTTCGGGCGCGATGGCGCTGGGCATGCCAAACCTCGAGGATCGAGAGAAGGAGAGCAAACAAAAATGTGAGAAGGAGGAAGAAAGAGGAGAAGGCATAGGAGGAGGAAAAGCGGGAGAAGGACGACGAGGAGGAGATCAGGAGGAGGTGGAGGACCAGAGTAAACCCAACATGTAAACCCAACATGTATCATGCGACAGCCCCGTTTTGAAAAGCAGCAGCCCCGCACCCGTGCATGTGTTGCACATGTTTTAGCTCAAGAGGTTTATGCCCTTCCGCCGACCCCTAGACGAGGAAATATGCGGCCTCCGATGGCCGTCCCGTCGTGTTGCCCGCGTGCAGTTGCTGCTGATCCGGCCTCTTCTTCATCTGGGTGTGTTGCGGGGCTTCTTGGGGGCCTCTTCAAGGCTTTCGTGCGCGGCCTCTTGGAGCCTTTTCAGGGCTCCTGCGGGCTTGGGCAGGCACCCAGGGGAGAGTTCCACGCGAGGTCCCCCTCTTGGGCCCATCTGGGGGCCCTCTTGAAGATTTTTTGTGGCCGCCTTGGCGGCCTTTGGGCCGTCTTAGGGCCTCGGGGGGCCGCCTGCAGGCCATGGCCTCAGGGGCCGTCTTGGGCCGGTCTGGGGGGCTTCTCGAGCAGTTCTAGATTTTCAGAAGCCCAGAAAAACGAGAAAGCGAATGTCGCTTCAAAACCATAGGTAAATCGAAGGTATTGCCTCTTGAGACCCTCTTCGGGGGTCCTCTCGGGGCCCTCTTGGGGCGTCTCGAACCGTATTGGGGCCATCTTGGGTGTTCTCGAGATCTTTTCGTCGTGTTGGAACCCTTCTGGAGCCATGTTAGAAGGCATGTGGGTCATCTTGGCGGCCACGAAGGGTAGATTTTGAGGCTCCGAGGACCCTGTGGTTCGTTGGCGAGCTCGTCCCCCGACTGAGGGGAAGCCTAACGGGATCTTGGACCCCAGGGGAGGGGAAAAGGGGGAGGGGGACAGCCAAATTTCGTCGGCGTCGGCGGACTTCTGATCATCAAAATCAACGAAGTCTCAGGCGAGGGCCTCATTTTGAAAACGTGCTGGCCTCCATCGGCGTGACTGCTGGAAGCTGTTAAAACGAATACGCGCGGCGCCAAGGTGAGAGAATCATTTTGAAAATCGCCGGCTATCCATCTGCGTAACTGTTAGTTGTCTTGCCTCGGGATATTAAGATGCAAAGACAATTCAAGCGAAACGCCATGACGGGCCTACGGACACATTTGGTGGTGCGACAGAGGAGGGAGCTATTCCCCAACCACCGCTTGCATTGGAGGAGTCTTGGTGGATGTGGCAGGAGTTGGCGAAAGTACTGGGCGACCGAATTCTGTGGGCGGCTGGGTTCCCAGGCTCCCAGTTCCGAGTTCCGGCGAAGATTGGGGCCCCCCAAAAAGTGTGGTGACCACACCGTGTGATGAGTCAGTGGTGATTCGGGGTGACCGCGCCAGTGTCGGGATTCGGGTCATTCTGCAAGGATGTCTCGGGCGACTGATCCCCAGGGCCAGCGTTTCGTCCCGTGGCGTTTCTTGCCGGTCTGGGGTCCGGCGAGGGCCCCCAGGGGTCGAAAGTTGCAGCAGCAGCACCAATTACAACAACTTGTACTACTACTACTACTACTACTACTACTACTACTACTACTACTACTACCACCACGACTGCTACTACTACCATACTACTACTACTACTACTACTACTACTACTACTACTACTACTACTACTACTACTACTACTACTACTACTACTACTACTACTACTACGACTACTACTACTACTACTACTGCTACTACTACTACTACTACTACTACTTCTACAACTACTACTACGACGACTACTACTAATATCGCTATTACTAAGACTACTACTAAGACTACTACTACTACTACTACTACTACTACTACTACTACTACTACTACTACTACTACTACTACTACTACTACTACTACTACCACTGCTACCACTACTACCACTGCTACCACTACTACTATCACTATGACTACGACTACGACTACGACTACTACTATTAACTACTACTACTACTACTACTACTACTACTATTACTATTACTACTAAACTACTACTAGCTATCTACTACTACTACCACTACTACTTCTACTACTACAACACTACTATTACTACTTCTTCTCTGCTCTGGCTAACTGCTACTACTACTACTACTACTACGAATGCTACTAGCTACCTACTACTACTACTACTAACCACTACTACTACCACTACTAACTACTACTACCACTACTACTAACTACTACTACTACGACTATTACTACGATTACTTAGTACTAAGTACTACTACTACTACTACTAATACCTACTACTACTGTTGACGACGACGACTACTAACTACTACTTTCTACTTCTACTGCTACTTCTTACTACTACTACTACTACTACTACTACTACTACGACTACTTCTACTACTACTACTACTACTACTACTGCTTCTGCTACTACCACTACCACTACTACTGCTACTACTACGACTACTACTACGACTACTACTACTACTACTACTTCTACTACTACTTCCACTCGTTCTACTACTTCTACGACTTCTACTACTACTACTACTACTACTACTACTACTACTACTACTACTACTACTACTACTACTACTACTACTACTACGACGACTACTTCTACGACTGCTACTACTATCCCCCAGAAAACCCACCCCCAAAAAACAAACACAACCCCCCCACAAAACACAAGACCCCCCCCCCCCCAAGCACTAATACCACTCTACCACTACCACGACGACGACTCTTCTACTAGTACTATTACTACTACTACTACTACTACTACTACTACGCTACTACTACTACAACTTACGACTACTACTACGACTACTACGTACTACTGCTACTACTACCACTACTACTTCTACTTCTGCAAACTACTACTAATACTTCTTCTTCTGCTACTGCTACTACTACTACTACTATTACTACTCTCTACTACTACTACACTACTACTACTTCCTACTACTACTCTATATACTACTACTACTGCTACTGCTACTGCTACTGCTACTGCTACTACTACTACTACTACTACTACTACTCACGACGACGACGACGACGACGACGACGACGACGACGACGACGACGACGACGACGACGACGACGACGACTACTACTAATAATAATACTACTACCACTACTACTACTACTACTACCACTACTACTACTACTACGACGACTACTACTACTACTACTACTACTATTACTACTATTACTAGTACTACTAGTACTACTACTACTACTACTACTACTACTTCTACTTATACTTGTACTTCTACTTCTGCTACTACTACTACTACTACTACTACTACGACTACTGCTACTACTACTACTACTACTACTGCTTCTGCTACTACCACTACCACTACTACTGCTACTACTACGACTACTACTACGACTACTACGACTACTATTACTACTACTACTACTACTACTACGACTACTACTACTTCTACTTCTACTCTTTCTACTTCTTCTACGACTTCTACTACTACTACTACTACTACTACTACTACTACTACTACTACTACTACTTCTACGACTGCTACTACTACTACTACTACGACTACTACTACTTCTACTTCTACTTCTACTCTTTCTACTACTTCTACGACTTCTACGACTACTACTACTACTACTACTACTACGACTACTACTACTACTACTACTACTACTACTACTTCTACGACTGCTACTACTACCACTACTACCACTACTACCACTACTACGACGACGACTACTTCTACTATTACTATTACTATTACTACTACTACTACTATTACTACTACTACTACTACTACTACTACTACTACTAAATTACTACTACTACTACTACTACTACTACTACCACTACTACTGCTACTACTAACTACTGACTACTACTACTATTACTACTACTACTACTACTACACTACCACTACTACTTCTCTACTACTACTACCACTATCTCGTTCTACTACTACAACGACAACTACTACTTCTTCTTCGCTACGGCTTACTACTACTCGCTACTACTCACTAAGACACTAATATTATACCTTGACTACCACCTACTAATAATACTACTACTAACCGCTACTACTACTACTACTACTCCACTACTACTACTAAGTAACTACTATTCTAGTACGACTACTACTACTAGCTACTTTACGTTTACGTGTACTTCTACGTCTACTACTACTACTCTACTACTACTACGACTAACTGCTACTACTAGCTTTTATTTTTTTTTGGAAAGGAAAGTTTTTTTTTTTCAACCCAAACAAAAATTTTTTGTAAAAATTGGAATTAAATTTTTTTTTTTTTTTTCTACTGCTACTACTACTGCTTCTACTACTACTACTACTACTACTACTACTACTACTACTACTACTACTACTACTACTACTACTACTACTACTACCACTACTACTACCACTACTATTACTACTACTAACTACTTCTACTTCTACTTCTACTTCTACTACTACTACTACTACTACTACTACTACTACTACTACTACTACTACTACTACTACTACTACTACTACTACTACTACTACTACTACTACTACTACTACTACTACTACTACTACTACTACTACTACTACTACTACTACTACTACTACTACTACGTGTACTACTGTACTACTACAGGTACTACAACAACAATAAGTTTAAGAGTGTTCGCAAGTATATGTTAGCGCGCCACTCAACAAATGCACCGCAAACACTCGATACCCGCCCTCTTCGTCTTCTATCGTACCCCATTGGGGTCTATCTTCCTCACCTGCAACGTGTATTTCGTGCAGCCCCTGAGGCAGGGGAAGAGCGGACGGATACAAGGAAGGGGCAAGGGGAAAGGAGGATGATGGAGCACGAGGGAGAGTAGCAGAAAGGGGCCAGGAGCCGAAAACACGTAACACGTGGCAGAACCAGACGGGCAGATCGGGCGGATAGACCCTAGTGGGCGGGTCGGGAAGGCGGGCCCACGCGGCCAGGTCGAGCAAACGGGTTGCTTAAGCGTGCGTCCTGCATGAATCGCGAGGAAGTCTCGAGCGACAGCTCGATCTGCAACGGGGCCATGAAGGGCAGCGACGAGAGCCACGAAGGAACGGGGCCACGAAGGGCAACGAGGGGACCACGGAGGGCTGCGACGGGGCCACGAAGGGCAGCGAGGGCGCCATGAAGCGCTGCAACGGGGCCACCAAGGGCAGCGAGGGCGCCATGAAGCGCTGCAACGGGGCCACGAAGCGCAGCGAGGGGGCCACGAAGGGCTGCAACGGGGCCACGAAGCGCAGCGAGGGGGCCACGAAGGGCTGCAACGGGGCCACGAAGGGCTGCAACGGGGCCACGAAGTGCACCGAGGGGGCCACGAAGGGCTGCAACGGGGCCACGAAGGGCAGCGAGGGGGCCGCGAAGCGCTGTAACGGGGCCACGAAGGGCAGCGAGGGGGCCACGAAACGCTGCAACGGGGCCACGAAACGCAGCGAGGTGGCCACGAAGGCCTGCAACGGGGCCACGAAAGGGCAGCGAGGGGGCCACGAAGGCCTGCAACGGAACTACGAAGGGCGGCGAAGTTGCCACGAAGATTTGCAACGGGGCCACGAAAGGGCAGCGAGGGGGCCACGAAGGCCTGCAACGAGATCCCGATTCCCAAATAAGCTGCTAGCGAGTCCAAGGCGTAAGCGCGACTCCTGGGTGCCTGAGTGTTTGGGGCGCGGCGCTTGGGTAAACTGCAGGAAGCTCCAACGCAAGAACGCGATTCTTAAATACATTGCAAGCAAGTTTCCGGCGAGAGCGCGACTCCAGAGCGCCGAGAGAGCGATTCCTGCATAAGTTGTAAGGAAGTCCCAAGCGAGAGCGCGACTCCTGAGTAAAATGCGAGGACGTCTCAGGCGGGAGCTGGGGTCCTGGCTAAATTGCAAGGAAGTCTCAGGCGGGAGCCGTCGTTGTTGCAACCCGGGGCCAGGGGCACAGTATGACCTTTGTGACCCCCCCTGGCAAAAAAAACAGGGTGCGAGCCTTGGGGGAAGTATTTCAATTGATAAGCACATGAACACCACAGGGGTGGGGTCAACAATAGTTGCTGTTCAGTAGTGAGAATTCCACAGCAACAACATCAACAACAACAACGACAATCTCACCAACAGCGACAACAACAACAAACTCACCAGCAACAACTACACCAGTAACAACAACAGCAATCAGTTCAAGATTGCTCGCTTTTCTGTCATCGCGTACCATCCAACACGTATATCCCAAACATTCGATATCCGCCCCCTTCATTTTCCATCGAATCTCATTGGGGGAATATTTCGGTTACCTGTTACGTGTATTGCATGCAGCCCCTCAGGCCGGGGAAGAGAACGGATGGAAGGAAAGAACAAGGGGGAAGGAGGAAGATGGAGCACGAGAGAGAGAGAGAGAGTAGCAGAAGGGGGGCCAGGAGAAGAAAACACGTGGCATAACCAGACGGGCAGATAGGGCGGAATAAACCCGAACGGGCGGGTCTGGAAGGCGGGCCCACGCGGCCAGGTCGAGCAGGCGGGTTGCTGAAGCGTGGGCCCTGCATGTGTCGCGAGGAAGTTTCGAGCGATAGCGCGATTCCCAAATATATCGTGAGGAAATCTACAGCGGGGTGATTCCTGAGTGTCGAAGGCGCGGTATTTCAATACATATCGACGAACTCCCATGCGAAAGCGCGATGTGGGAACATTTGTGAAGAAGTATCTGACGGAGCCGTTGTTGTCGTAAAGCGGGGCCAACAGCCCAATCTTGACACCCAGTATTGTTTTCAAACATAAAAGTACTAACCCGGGGAAGGACACTTCAATTGAAGAACAAAGTGTGTCTCGGAAGGGGGGGAAAGCAGTTCTTGTTTTTAGAAATGAGATTCAAACGCAACAGTAATAACAACGACACCAACAACAGCAACAACAACAGCAACAACAACAATCACATCGAGACTGTTCGCTCCTACCTGCTCACCTGCCAATCAATATGTATACCCCAAACCCTCATTACCCGCCCTCGGCGTCGTTGATCGTACCCCCTTGGGGGATATATCTTCCTTACCTGCCACGCGCATTGAGTGCAGCCCTTAAATCAGGGGAAGTAGACGGATGAAAGGGGGAGGGAGAAGAATGGAGCGCGAGAGAAATTAGCAGGAGGGGGGCAAGGAGCAGAAAATTTGTGGTAGAACCAGACGGGCTGATCGGGGGTGGGCAGACCCAACGCGGGACGGTCGGGAAGGCGGGCCCACGCGGCCAGGTCGAGCAGACGGGTTGCTGAAGCGTGGTCCCTGCATGAATCGCGAGGAAGTTTCGACCGATAGCGCAATTCCCAAATATATCGTTAGAAAAGCAAATCCGAGAGCGTGATTCCTGAGTGTCGAAGGCGCGGCATTATAATAAATTGCGAGGAACTCCCACGCGAGAGCGTGATTTCCGAGTAAGTTGTGGGGAAGTCCCGCGCGAGAGCGCGATATGGGAATACAAGTGAGGAAGGATCAGGCGGGAGCTGCTGTTGTTGTAAGCTGGGGACCAACAACTCAATTCAGAGACCCAAGATTTTCCTTAAAAGAAAAGCAGCGTGCGAGCCCCGGAAAGGGCACTTTTTCAATTGAAAAAAACAATGTGCCCTGGAGGGCGGGGATCATCAATAATTATGCGTTCTAATTGAGAGTTCAACAACAACAACAACAACAACAACAACAGCAGCAGCAGCAGCAACAACAACTACAAGATATATTCCGTCGAATGTTTTTCACGGCGCGAGGGCGTTTGGGTACCATCGTCGTCGCCGTCGTAGTCGCCGTACCGTCGTCGTCGTCGCTGTCGCTATATCGTCGTCGTCGTCGTCGTTGTTGTCGCCGTACCGTCGTTGTCGTTGCCGTCATCGCCCTATGGTCGTAACGTCGTCGTGGTCGTACCGTCGTCGTCGTGTTGGAAGATCTTCGTCGCCGTACCGTCGTCGTCGCCACCGCCGCCGCCGCCGTCGTCGGCGTCGTCGTCGTGCATGTCGTCGTCGCCTTATCGTCGTCGTCGTCGTCACCGCACGCACGGATGTCATGCCAGGGATGCCGGGCATGCCGCCCGGCATGCCGCCGCCGGGGATGCTCGGGATGCCGCCGGGCATGCCGCCGCCCCCCGGCATGTACGGCATGCCGCCGGGCATGCCTCCGCCCCCGGGCATGGGCCCGCCGGGCATGCCCGGCATGCCGCCGGGCATGATGGGCATGCCGCCGGGCATGGGCCCGCCAGGCATGGGCCCGCCAGGCGCGCTCTGCAGGGAAGGGTCGGGGAGGTCGGGGGCGGCCAAGATGGGGGTGATGGCAAAGGGGGGCCCATGACATCTCCTCGGACGTGGCTAGGACGAGGATCAATGCGTTCCGGAACGCTCTCAGAGCGTTCCGAAACGCTCAGAGAAGGCCGCGGCGCCCGATACATTTTCCATTGCCGCCTGATCTCAGAGGTTATTGATTTATCCTTACGTATCCGATTTTATCTTCGTCTTGTTTCGTCTTGTCTTCCTGGATCCCATGGCCTTCCATGAACTTCATGGCTCTGCAGGTAAGGTCGGGGATCGAGGAAAAAGAACATGCATCAACAAACTGTCAGAGCTCCGCGCGTGTGTTTGTGAGATTGGCGCTGGGCCCGCTGGCGCGCTCCGCGCGCCAAGGAGGGGGGTCCAGCGCCGATCCAGGAAATTCGCGCGGAGGAGGAGGAGGAGGAGGAGAAGGAGGAGGAGGAGAGATGAGGAGCAGCATTGAAAAAAAGAAGACATACGATGTCCGGTAAGGGAGAGGAGGGGAGAGGGGGGTCCAGGCCTCCCCCGAGATCCGTGCGCCGCAGTGTGCTCGCCCGGCTTCGGGCCGTGAGGCCCTCACGGATCGATCGGGCTCGGAAGATGCCGACGAAAGGTAAGATCAAGGGCTCCGATCGTGAGTTTTCGCGCGCTTGATCTGTCAATCGCAATTCGTACGACTCCCATTCGCAAGAAGTTCGGATCTTAGGTTTGCTCTTACCGACGATTGGACTGCTTGGGTTTGCTCTTATCCTACGAGCAGTACCCCTCGTTGCCCCAGAGGCACAGATCGCGCTCGCTGTCCCTCAGCGAGCTTCAACTTTTCGCCATGTTATTTGCGCCGGCGGATTTCCCAGCGTTTCGTTGATGCTCGCGTGTCTCGCCATCGCCGGCCTCTCCGCGGGCCGCTTTCAGGCCCCGTGCAGCCATCAAAAGTGGACCGGGGAGGGAAAGAGAGTTGCCCCTGGGGGGAGGGGTCGAGGCTTTTGGGGGCCCGCGGGGTCGAAGGGCCGAGTGGACTTCACGACGAGCGACCCCCGCGGACTTCCAGGGCCGCGGCGCCGGGCCCGCCCCTCACCGCGCGCCCCCGTCGCCGCCCCCTGGCGCGTTCCGCGGCCTG
>CAUYUJ010009890.1:758133-896488 GCA_963575745.1 Prorocentrum cordatum
GCGTTGCGAAGGCCTTACGGCTTTTTGCCGCCGAACCTGATGTTCGTTAGGACGAGGAGAAGAAGGAGGAAGAGGAGGAGGAGCAGGAGGCGCGGGAACCAAAGAAACCACGGGGGAGATCAAACGGGACAGCTTCTCCAAGAGAGGGGTGCTCCCCCCGGGAGGGGGTCACGACTTCCGGGATACCCCTCCCCAGCGGGCGGGGGAGGAATCAAAGGGAAGAGGCTTCCTTTCGACTCGATGGCAACGTTTCTCGAGTTCCCAAAGATGCGTCACAACCCCTCGGACCCTCCCAGACAACCCTTAACACCTCCAGGACCCCCTCGGGACCACCCTCGGGGACCCCGGGAGGGATCACAACCCCAAGGACCACCCCCCCTGGACCACCCCCGGGGACCCCCTTGCCCCCCCAGGCAGAAGAGGGATTAAAGGGGAAGGGTTTTCCTTCGACTCGTCGACGTTCCTCGGTTATTTATATACATGTATATATATACACACATATACACATGTGTTGACTTCCGGAGACGTGAGAGTTCAGGAGGCTTGGACGGAACGGGGGGGAGAGGGAAGGGGGGCCCTTCGCTTTCTTTCGCCCTCCCCTTACCGTCCATCCACTCCCTTGGTTGATGAAGCCAGCAAGAGAATATAGCGGCATTAGCAGCACTCACACACATGCACACACACAAACATTGAAATTGACACGTTAGCGGTCATGGGGGAGTTGCTGCATCACCTGAAGCGGAACAATTAAGAGCTATACGATTAATCGGATTGGTCTTAGTTAGCTCAGCTGCATCCAGCTGCCTGCAGCAAACCAGGCCACCGTGCCGATTCGGCATCAAGCCGCGTGCAGGATGTTTCTACCGAGCTTTCCCCTATCAGGCTCGGACAATGGCTCTGCTCGAGCAGGCTCGGACCATGGTTCCGCAAGACATTCGCGGCCCCCCAGGCGGTATAATCACAGCTCTACGCGGCGCGCCGTGGGCCAGTCTTGGGCGCGATGGCTCTACCAAGGGTTCCCGAAGAGGCACGGCAGAGTCATACTTGAGCCCTCTGTATTCGGGCCCTCCGCCCTACCGAGAATGACGATGTCTTCATTTGTTCAATGCGCGGTCCCCGGAAGTCCCGGCCCGTTCCCAAGCGTTGGTTCTTCATCTTGAGGCGTGTTTCGATTGCCCCGAGGTCCAGCGAGGGCCCCGGGGGACCGAAAACGGCGAAAACGGCCGAAAACGTCTTGTCGCAATTTTGTCGCGGCGCGGGCATGTCCGAATACGCGATTGGATTGAGATTTGCAGTCCCAATGTCCTTTGTAACCGGGCGTCGGCCGATCATATATTTACCAGTGCTCGCTGCAGGTCTGCGAGAGGCCTGACGAGCAGAGACAAAGGGATTGGAAGGACGGAGGGACGGAGGGACGGGCAGACACATACTCGCGACGCGCAAAAATCACAGCGGGAGTTTTGGGCTGTTTTCAGCCTTTGGGGGCCCTCGCTGGGCCTCAGGGCCATCAAGAATTGACTCTGGTTAAAGAGCCGGCCGGCCTTGGCGAAAGACCAGGACTTCCAGGAACCGCGCTTTGAAAAAAACAGACATCGTACGTTTGGGGGAGCAGGGGGGCGGAGGGAAAGAGGAGCGGGCATGGGCGAGGGACGAGGGGGGCACGAGGTGGACCGGCAGAGGAGGAAACGGAGGCGAAGGAGGAGGAGGGATGATTGGGCCCCGCCAGACGAGGGACAAGCCCCAGACATGTTGATTTGGTCCATTCGCGGTCCCCGGAAGTTCCGACTGGTTCCCCAGGGCTGGTTGTTCACCCCGAGTCGTTTTTCGATTGTCCCGACACCCAGCGAGGGCCCCCCGAGGCCGAACACTCCCGAAAAATTCCCGCCGTGGCTTTTGCGCGACGCGAGCATGTCTGGGGTGCGCCCGTCCGACCCTGCGTCTCTCCGTCCTTCCATCCCTTCTGTCTCTCCTCGCCAGGCCTCTCGCAGACCTGCGGCGCGCACTGGTACATTTGTGATCGGTTGGCGCCCGACTGCACAGGAGGTTGGGGCTACAGATCTCGGTCCTTGGAGAGGAGGACGACGAAGAGGAGGAGGAGGAGGAAGAAGAAGAGGAGGAGGAGGGAGGGCAGGGCCCTGCCAGGGGAGGGGTCGAGCAGCTGCCGCGGCAGAGGCGGCAGGCGGGAGGCGGGGAGAAGCCCGCCCCGGCCAGGCATGCCAGGGCCGCCAGGCGGGCCGCCAGGCGGGCCGCCAGGCGGGCCGCCGGGGCCCGGCGGCGGCCCCCCGCAGCTGGGGCCAACGCCAGGAGGGGCCGGTGGGGAGTGGCGGCCTCGGCTCCCTGCAGCCTGCTCGGCTACACGTGAGAGGGACCCTTCTCCGGAGTGACTTTTGTTGCGGGCTCATCGGGGTCCCCCCGATCGCTGAGCGCGATGCGATGGTGGCTGCTTGCGCGCCTGGATTTGGCCACACTGCGCCCCCCTTAGTCCGCGCTTCAAAGGTCACTCTTGCCTAGGGTCACTCTTGCGTGTAGCCGAGCAGCCTCAAGGTCCCCGGGTCCCTCTCTCGGGACGGTCGAAGGGAGCGACGCAGAAAAATGGGGTCGTCTTCAACGGCATTGCCGCGGAAACTGCCAGCGTAAGGTCGCGCGTAGGCGCCCTCGTTGCCAACGTAGCGTGCTGCGCTGGCGGCCCGCGTAAGCCGCCGCGCAAGGTCGCTATGTCGTCTCCCGCAAGACCCGTTTCTCAGGGTCCCAGGGTCCTTTTCTCGAAACGATCGAGTCGGCTACACGTTAAGAGTGATGACTTTTTCGTCGAAGTGACTTTTGGTGCGGGCACACTGGGGTCCCCAGATGGCCGAGTACGATGCGACAGGAGCGGCTTCCTCGCTCGGGTTTGCCCCCCTCTGCGCCCCGCGAAAGACGCGCACCAAAGTTCGCTCTTGCCTAGGGTCACTCTTGCGTGTAGCCGAGCGAAGTGGGTACGGAAACAGACACAAAGCATCGTCGGTTTCCAGGAAAATATTGAAAATATGGAAAGTGGAGAAGAAAACGAACTAGTAAAAAGAATGGGGAATCCTGGGATTGGCTCGGCTTCGGGAGCCTTGAGACAGGGGTCAATTCAAACGGGGGTCAGCCAGAGCGCTGGATTTTGCAGGATCCTGCACAGCCAAGGTTGCACTGACCTGGGCTTGCGTGCAAGATCTTGCAGGATCCTGCAAAGCCCAACGGACCCGGGCTTGCATTGGCCCAGATCAGTGCGTCCCTGGCGGCTCGCAGCATCCTCCAGATGCCTAGATCCCTTTCGATCCGACCAGTCCGATTCGATACATCGATTTAGGCTGGCTCGATCCGATTCGATCCCGATGTTCAGCTCATCCGACGAGTCAAAACAGTTCGATGTTGCACGGCGTCGTTGTGCATCCTGGCGCGGCCGAACCGATTTGATTCCGACTCCGTGCCGATGCGGCCCGATCCGACGCAGATTCCGTTTCGATCCGATTTCCCGATCCCATGTTAATTGATCCAGAATATTCCTCCATCTCCACCTCCCCCAGACATGCTCGCGTCGTGAGAAAAATCACTGCAGGAGGTTTCTGGCCGTATTCGGCCGTGTGACCGGGAGGAGCAGTCAGAAGATTTTTTGACGGTGGCGGAGGAGGGGGAGGGACGGCGGAGGAGAAGGAGGAGGAGGTTCCTTTGACGGCGGCGGAGGCAAGATTTTCGTTCTGATTAGATGCACAACGTTCGAAGAGCCCGAAATTGTTCTCCAGATGGCGGAAAGTACTAACAAGTCGCCCTGATTGTTCCAAACCCAGGAATGATGACAATATCAAAGGAATAGCAGCTGAAGGCGCACGTCGTCGTTGTCAAGCAGAGCGTTGGTTGATTTGAAGAGTACCGGCTTTGCACCGAAATGTTGCCGTAACGAACGGGTCGATGAGACATGCAAGAAGATTGGCAGGAGAGAGAGCATGGGGAACGGGGTGAGGCACCAATCATGTTGCGCTTGCGCGTGTAGTTCGCAGTCGCTCGTGTCTTTCCCTGCTTGCACTGTGCGCTGGACGCGGGGATGCGGAACAGACAAGCTGGTATCCGCCATGCGCAGAGGGAGGTGGGCCAGGGGGCTGGGCTTCGTAGAAGCACCCTTGCTTCTTAGAAGGCGCTGGCTTTGTCCATTGATGTAAGGACGGCGCTTTCCCAGAAGCAGCATCCTTCTAAGAAGCCTTCCCCCCTCACTCCACCCATCGGTGTGCGCCGCCAACAGACAAGCCCGTCTGTGGGGTGCAGGCGCGCTGGAGGGCCCGCCGCCCATGACGGGCCCGCCGGGGGACCTGGACGCCGCGCCCCGCGACACGAGCCCGCCGCCTGGGGAGGCCGACCCCTGCCTGGGGGGGGGCGGGGGGCGGGGCTGAGGGGCAACGTCCGGGGGGGGATCGGCTCAGGGGGGGACGCATCGACCTCGAATCGCCCATCGATCGCCGACGGGGGCCTGAAAGCCCACCCGCCCAGGAACCACAGGAGTGCCTAACGCTGATCCATCGGCGATGTATCGCCGATTCCAGGTCCATGCTTCGCCCGCTGAACTGGTCCCCCCTATGCAGTGGCCTGCGTCGCCTGTACTTGGCTCGCCGCCCAGGGAGGCCGACCCGCCGGAGGGGTGGGATCGAGGGATCGAGGGACGATGGATGCCAGACATCCGACAGCGCGAAAAAATCGAGACGCCCGCTTTTTCGTTATTTCCCAACCCTCCTTGGTTGGGTATTCGTTTTGAATAGAGCAGTGTGGTCTCCACTCCCTCCTTCCCTCCTTCCTGCCCCCCTCTTGCCTCCTCCTGTCTTGCCTGCGGGGGGCTGCGATCTGTGAACTGTCGCCACTTTCGAGGCCTGCTGGGGGGCCCAGCACAGTGACGCCACACGCAGACCCAAATTAGACCTCGCCATCCCTGGGGGGGCTGCGATCTGTGAAACTGTCGCCACTTTCGAGGCCTGCTGGGGGGCCCAGCACAGTGACGCCACACGCAGATTCAAATTAGACCTCGCCATCCCTGGGGGGGCTGCGATCTGTGAAACTGTCGCCACTTTCGAGGCCTGCTGGGGGGCCCAGCACAGTGACGCCACACGCACTTCAAATTAGACCTCGCCATCCCTGGGGGGCTGCGATCTGTGAAACTGTCGCCACTTTCGAGGCCTGCTGGAGAGCCCAGCACAGTGACGCCACACGCAGATTCAAATTAGACCTCGCCATCCCTGGGGGGCTGCGATCTGTGAAACTGTCGCCACTTTCGAGGCCTGCTGGGGGGCCCAGCACAGTGACGCCACACGCAGATTCAAATTAGACCTCGCCATCCCTGGGGGCTGCGATCTGTGAAACTGTCGCCACTTTCGAGGCCTGCTGGGGGGCCCAGCACAGTGACGCCACACGCAGATTCAAATTAGACCTCGCCATCCCTGGGGGGCTGCGATCTGTGAAACTGTCGCCACTTTCGAGGCCTGCTGGGGGGCCCAGCACAGTGACGCCACACGCAGATTCAAATTAGACCTCGCCATCCCTGGGGGGCTGCGATCTGTGAAACTGTCGCCACTTTCGAGGCCTGCTGGGGGGCCCAGCACAGTGACGCCACGCCACGCGCGGACCCAAATTAGACCTCGCCATCCCTGGGGGGCTGCGATCTGTGAAACTGTCGCCACTTTCGAGGCCTGCTGGGGGGCCCAGCACAGTGACGCCACGGGCGGATTCAAATTAGACCTCGCCATCCCTGGGGGGCTGCGATCTGTGAAACTGTCGCCACTTTCGAGGCCTGCTGGGGGGCCCAGCACAGTGACGCCACACGCAGATTCAAATTAGACCTCGCCATCCCTGGGGGGCTGCGATCTGTGAAACTGTCGCCACTTTCGAGGCCTGCTGGGGGGCCCAGCACAGTGACGCCACACGCAGACCCAAATTAGACCTCGCCATCCCTGGGGGGCTGCGATCTGTGAAACTGTCGCCACTTTCGAGGCCTGCTGGGGGGCCCAGCACAGTGACGCTTAGACCTCGCCATCCCTGGGGGGCTGCGATCTGTGAAACTGTCGCCACTTTCGAGGCCTGCTGGGGGGCCCAGCACAGTGACGCCGCACGCAGATTCAAATTAGACCTCGCCATCCGTGGGGGGCTGCGATTTGTGAAACTGTCGCCACGTACGAGGCCTGCTGGGGGGCCCAGCACAGTGACGCCACACGCAGACCCAAATTAGACCTCGCCATCCCTGGGGGGCTGCGATTTGTGAAACTGTCGCCACTTTCGAGGCCTGCTGGTGGGTCCTGCGGGGTGAGGCACCGCGCGGACTTGAGCAGGACCTCGCCATCCTTGGGGGGCTGCGATCTGCGAAACGGCCGCCACTTTCGAGGGCTGCTGGTGGGTCCTGCGGGGTGAGGCACCGCGCGGACCTGAGCGGGACCTCGCCGTCTTTGGGGGGCTGCGATCTGCGAAACAGTCGCCACTTTCGAGAGCTGTTGGTGGGTCCTGCGGGGTGAGGCACCGCGCGGACCTGAGCGGGACCTCGCCGTCCCTGGGGGGTTGCGATCTGCGAAATTGTCGCCACGTTCGAGGCTTGCTGGTGGCTTATGCGGGGTGAGGCACCGCGCGGACTTGAGCGGGACCTCGCCGTCCCTGGGAGGCTGCGATCTGCGAACGTGTCGCCACTTTCGAGGGCTGCTGGTGGCTTATGCGGGGTGAGGCACCGCGCGGATCTGAGCGGGACCTCGCCGTCCCTGGGGGGCTGCGATCTGCGAAACGGCCGCAATTTTCGAGGGCTGCTGGTGGGTCCTGCGGAATGAGGCACCGCGCGGGCCTGAGCGGGACCTCGCCGACCCTGGGGGGCTGCGATCTACGAAACTGTCGCCACTTTTCACCGCGCGGGCCTGAGCGGGACCTCGCCGTCCTTGGGGGGGGTCTGCGATCTGCGAAACCGTCGCCACTTTCGAGGGCTGCTGGTGGGTCCTGCGGAGTGAGGCACCGCGCGGACCTGAGCGGGACCTCGCCGTCCCTGGGGGGCTGCGATCTCCGAAATTGTCGCACATTTCGATGGCTGCTGGTGGGTTATGCGGAGTGAGGCACCGCGCGGACCTGAGCGGGACCTCGCCGTCCTTGGGGGGCTGCGATCTGCGAAATCGTCGCCACTTTCGATGGCTGCTGGTGGTGGGTCCTGCGGAGCGAGGCACCGCGCGGACCTGAGCGGGACCTCGCCGTCCTTGGGGGGGGGGGCTGCGATCTGCGAAACGGCCGCCACTTTCGAGGGCTGCTGGTGGTTCCTGCGGAATGAGGCGCCGCGCGGACCTGAGCGGGACCTTGCCGTCCTTGGGGGGGGTCTGCGATCTGCGAAATTGTCGCCACTTTCGAGGGCTGATGGTGGCTCCTGCGGAATGAGGCACCGCGCGGGCCTGAGCGGGACCTCGCCGTCCCTGGGGTGTTGCGATCTGCGAAATTGTCGCCACTTTCGAGGGCTGCTGGTGGGTCCAACGGGGCGAGGCACCAGGCAGATCTGAGCGGGACATCGCAATCCCTGGGGTGTTGCGAGCCTCACGAATGCCGCTTGCAGAAGTAGATGCGCCCATGTCACGTCATCACCTCCGTAAAACGTCTCCCAAGCTACTCATGCCCCGTGTTGCGCAGGGGTTGGGTACGTCGCCTGGGTAATTTTGCTGTTCGCCGGTTTCGGGCCCCCGAGAGCTATCGGGACCGAACGCCTTCAATTACGCTACCGTGGAACCCCACATACTTATATTACGGTTGGAGTGATGAGAGCTGAAGTGAAGCATGTGAGAATGATGTTGGCGGCCGTTGCCCCGCCGATACCGCTGTGCCCTGGACGACCGTCCCGGATAGCGGCCGCGGTGAGAGACCACCCCCTGCGCACCCCCTTATGGTGTCGAGAATATGCCATGCCTGCTGTGCCCTGGACGACCGTCACGGAAAGCGGCCGCGGTGAGAGACCACGCCCTGCGCACCCCCTATGGTGTCGAGAATATGCCATGCTTGCTGTGCCTGGGCGACCGTCACGGATAGCGGCCGCGGTGAGAGACCACCCCCTGCGCACCCCCGATGGTGTCGAGAATATGCCATGCCTGCTGTGCCCTGGACGACCGTCACGAGTAGCGGCCGCGGTGAAAGACCACCCCCTGCGCACCCCCTTATGGTGTCGAGAATATGCCATGCCTGCTGTGCCCTGGACGACCGTCACGGATAGCGGCCGCGGTGAGAGACCACCCCCTGCGCACCCCCTATGGTGTCGAGAATATGCCATGCCTGCTGTGCCCTGGACGACCGTCACGGATAGCGGCCGCGGTGAGAGACCACCCCCTGCGCACCCCCTATGGTGTCGAGAATATGCCATGCCTGCTGTGCCCTGGACGACCGTCACGGATAGCGGCCGCGGTGAGAGACCACCCCCTGCGCACCCCCTACGGTGTCGAGAATATGCCATGCCTGCTGTGCCCTGGACGACCGTCA
Source organism: Prorocentrum cordatum (assembly GCA_963575745.1). Taxonomy (NCBI): domain Eukaryota; class Dinophyceae; order Prorocentrales; family Prorocentraceae; genus Prorocentrum; species Prorocentrum cordatum. The sequence continues at coordinate 766,618 of CAUYUJ010009890.1, forward strand.
CGGATAGCGGCCGCGGTGAGAGACCACCCCCTGCGCACCCCCTATGGTGTCGAGAATATGCCATGCCTGCTGTGCCCTGGACGACCGTCACGGATAGCGGCCGCGGTGAGAGACCACCCCTTGCGCACCCCCTATGGTGTCGAGAATATGCCATGCCTGCTGTGCCCTGGACGACCGTCACGGATAGCGGCCGCGGTGAGAGACCACCCCGCTGCGCCACCCCCTGGACGACCGTCACGGATAGCGGCCGCGGTGAGAGACCACCCCCTGCGCAGAGAATATGCCATGCCTGCTGTGCCCTGGACGACCGTCACGGATAGCGGCCGCGGTGAGAGACCACCCCCTGCGCACCCCCTATGGTGTCGAGAATATGCCATGCCTGCTGTGCCCTGGACGACCGTCACGGATAGCGGCCGCGGTGAGAGACCACCCCTTGCGCACCCCCTATGGTGTCGAGAATATGCCATGCCTGCTGTGCCCTGGACGACCGTCACGGATAGCGGCCGCGGTGAGAGACCACCCCCTGCGCACCCCCTACGGTCACGTCGAGAATATGTCGATATGCATGCCTGCTGTGCCCTGGACGACTGTCACGGATAGCGGCCGCGGTGAGAGACCACCCATTGCGCACCCCCTATGGTGTCGAGAATATGCCATGCCTGCTGTGCCCTGGACGACCGTCACGGATAGCGGCCGCGGTGAGAGACCACCCCTCGCGCACCCCCTACGCTGTCGAGAATATGTCATGCCTGCTGTGCCCTGGACGACTGTCACGGATAGCGGCCGCGGTGAGAGACCACCCCGTGCGCACCCCCTATGGTGTCGAGACTATGGCATGCTTGCTGTGCCTGGGCGACCGTCACGGATAGCGGCCGCGGTGAGAGATTGACCACCCCCTGCGCACCCCCTATGGTGTCGAAAATATGCCATGCCTGCTGCCTGCTGTGCCCTGGACGACCGTCGCGGATAGCGGCCGCGGTGAGAGACCACCCCTTGCGCACCCCCTTATGGTGTCGAGAATATGCCATGCCTACTGTGCCCTGGACGACAGTCACGGATAGCGGCCGCCGTAAGAGACCAGCCCCCCACGCACCCCCTTACGCTGTTGTGCATGTGCTGTGCTGTGCTGTGCTGTGCGGTGCTGTGCTCTGCTGAACTGTGAGGAAGCAAGCGGAGGAGGGGAGGAGGGATGAGGGGAGGAGTAGGTGAAACGCGGGTGCGGCGCGGCAAGGAAATTACGCTACCGAGGAACCCCACATACCTATTTTATATCTCTTGTGTTTGTATACTAAACACTTGCGCACTCCCTTATGGTGTCGAGAAAGTGGCACGCCTGCTACGCTTTCCGACTGCGGGGCGGATAGCGGATGGCCTTGGGTCTCCCTGGGCTCCTTGGGCTCCCTGGAAGCAGAAAACTTGCGTGGGCCCTCCGTGGTCCCAAGGCCCTGAGAAATACATGTTCTGAATCTTGGTCCGGCCCCGGGGCGCAACATACATACATATGTATATATATATATATATATATATATATATATATATAGAGAGAGAGAGAGAGAGAGACAAAAAAGAGAAGAGAGAGAGAGAGAGGGAGAGCGAGAGAGAGAGAGAGAGACCGAGGGAGACCATGGAAACCTTACGAATCCCTCCTCCTCCCTCCTCTCTCATCTCTCCTCCCTCCTCCCCTCCTCCTCTCCTCCTCCTCCTCCTCCTCCTTCTCCTTTTTTCCTCCTCCACTTCCAGGAAATGTATATGTAAGCACAAGGCCCACCTAATCGAGCGCCTTGGCCTGCACCCAGAAATCGCGTTTGTATCGCACACTCCACGAACAGTGCGAAAACAAAGAAGCACGGTCAAATGCGATGTAATGGAAATACCAATGTTGCCTGTTTTTTTCATTCGCGGCGGCAGACGAAGCGATCGCACCCGAGACTGGGCAGGACCGCGCCGGGGCGTCGCCGACCCGCCGAACTTTCGCCAACGGCGAGCCATCGCCATCCTCCGCACACCCCCCTGCTGATCAGCGGGGAACCCGCCGGACGAAGGGTTCAGCAAGTACCTAATCAAGCACTGCCTCCTAGCATCGTCGGCGCCTCTTGTTCGCGGCAACTCATTGTACCTGGCGAGGAGCGTCTCGGGCCACCAGTTTAGAAGCTGTCGCTGGTAAGCATTTAAAGCGTTGTGCACCAAGGAACTCCCATGCCTCTCAACATGCGCGCGTAAACCCTCTAAACTCACTTCGGCGCCCATCTCTAGCATTGAGTTCTTGAGCTGCTCGCACGGAGGCGGCAGCGCGGACATGGCAAATTTGGGCGCCATGGCGGGCGCCGCACCTTTGACGAACAATCACTGGCGCGAGCACGCCTGCGTGCAAACCCGAACAGCCTGAGCCGACATGAGCCAAGGTGGCTACAAATGTTTGATGATACTAACATTTACCTCGCCAGCATTCCCCTGTGCCCTGAACACGACCGGCACGGATAGCAAACTTGCGTGCCCATGTGCCCTGAGCAACACCGTCACGGATGGAGGCCGACACCGTCACGGCTAGAGGCCGCGCTCGGGGACCACCCCTTGCGCACCCCTTATGGTGTCAAGAAAGTGCCACGCCTGCTATGCCTGGACGACTGGCACGGATAGCGGCCGCGCTCAGGGACCACCCCCTGCGCACCCCTTTATGGTGTCAAGAAAGTGCCACGCCTGCTATGCCTTGGCGACTGGCACGGATAGCGGCCGCGCTCAGGGACCACCCCCTGCGCACCCCCTATGGTGCGAAAAGTGCCACGTCCTGCTATGCCTGGACGACTGGCACGGATAGAGGCCGCGCTCAGGGACCACCCCCTGCGCACCCCCTTATGGTGTCGAGAAAGTGCCACGCCTGCTGGACGACTGGCACGGATAGCGGCCGCGCTCAGGGACCACCCCCTGCGCACCCCCTATGGTGTCGAGAAAGTGCCACGCCTGCTATGCCTGGACGACTGGCACGGATAGCGGCCGCGCTCAGGGACCACCCCCTGCGCACCCCCTATGGTGTCGAGAAAGTGCCACGCCTGCTATGCCAGGACGACTGGCACGGATAGCGGCCGCGCTCAGGGACCACCCCCTGCGCACCCCCTATGGTGTCGAGAAAGTGCCACGCCTGCTAGCCTGGACGACTGGCACGGATAGCGGCCGCGCTCAGGGACCACCCCTGCGCACCCCCTATGGTGTATGGTGAAAGTGAAAGCCACGCCTGGACTGGCACGGATAGCGGCCGCGCTCAGGGACCACCCTTTGCGCAGCCATTATGGTGCCGAGAAAGTGCCACGCCTGCAATGCTTAGACGACTGGCACGGATAGCGGCCGCGCTCAGGGACCACCCCCTGCGCACCCCCTATGGTGTCTAGAAAGTGCCACGACTGCTACGCCAGGACGACTGGCACGGATAGCGGCCGCGCTCAGGGACCACCCCCTGCGCACCCCTTATGGTGTCGAGAAAGTGCCACGCCTGCTATGCCTGGACGACTGGCACGAATAGCGGCCGCCCCCCCTCTCGTGTCGATGAACTACCACGCCTGCCGCGCTTTGCGAGCGCGCGACGGAGCTGAGCTGAGCTGTGCTGAGCAGCTCTGTGTTGTGCTGCGTTGCGCTGTGTTGTGAAGTGTGCTACGCGTGTCTCATGTACGTGCCGCTGCGCTCTCCGACCCTGGCGCGCATAGAGACCGCGCTGAGGGGCCACCCCCTGCGCACCCTCTCTGGTGTCGAAACATGCGGGGGAAACCAGAACCCCACCAAGCATGCGGGGAAGAAAACCATAGCCCCACTAAGCATGCGGGGAACAGGAGAAGGGGAGGGGGGAGGTATGAGACGCGGGTGCGGCGCGGCAGGGGAGAACACCAGAACTCCACGAAACATGTGGGGAAAAAACAGAACCCCACGAAACATGTGGGGAATGACCAACAGAGAGACGTCAACAGACATGCACACACACACCACCAACCCCAGCGCGCCCCCTGTGGTGTCGAGGATGTGCCACGCCTGCCACGCTTTGCGAGCCAGAAACGGATAGCGACCCCACCCCCAGCGCGCCCCCCTGCGGTGTCGAGGATGCGCCACGCCTGTCACGTTTTGCGAGCCCGAAACGGACAGCGACCCCACCCCCAGCGCGCCCCCTGTGGTGTCGAGGATGTGCCACGCCTGCCACGCGTTGCGAGCCCGAAACGGATAGCGACCCCACCCCCAGCGCGCCCCCTGTGGTGTCGAGGATGTGCCACGCCTGCCACGCTTTGCGAGCCCGCAACGGATAGCGATCCCACCCCCAGCGCGCCCCCCTTGTGGTGTCGAGGATTTGCCACGCCTGCCACGCTTTGCGAGCCCGGAACGGATCGCAACCCCACCCCCAGCGCGCCCCCTGTGGTTTCGAGGATGTGCAACGCCTGCCACGCTTTGCGAGCCCGAAACGGATAACGACCCCACCCCCAGCGCGCCCCCTGTGGTTTCGAGGATGTGCAACGCCTGCCACGCTTTGCGAGCCCGAAACGGATAGTGACCCCACCCCCAGCGCGCCCACCTGTGGTGTCGAGGATGTTCCACGCCTGCCACGCTTTGCGAGCCCGAAACGGATAGCGACCCCACCCCCAGCGCGCCTTCTGTGGTGTCGAGGATGTGCCACGCCTGCCACGCCTTGTGAGCCCGAAACGGATAGCGACCCCACCCCGAGCGCGCCCCCTGTGGTGTCGAGGATGTGCCACGCTTGCCACGCTTTGCGAGCCCGCAACGGATAGCGACCCCACCCCCAGCGCGCCCCCTGCGGTGTCGAAGATGTGCCACGCTTGCCACGCTTTGCGAGCCCGAAACGGATAACGACCCCACCCCCAGCGCGCCCCCTGTGGTTTCGAGGATGTGCAACGCCTGCCACGCTTTGCGAGCCCGAAACGGATAGCGACCCCACCTCCAGCGCGCCCCCTGCGGTGTCAAGGATGTGCCACGCCTGCCACGCTGTTCTCTGCTGTGCTGTGCTGTGCTGAGCTGAGCTGTGCTCTGCTGAATTGTGAGGAAGCAAGCGGAGGAGGGGAGGAGGGAGGAGGGGAGGAGTAGGTGAGACGCGGGTGCGGCGCGGCAGGGGAAAAAAACATAACCCCACGAAGCATGTGGGGAATAAACGAGTCATCGGGACGACAAGCCGGCCCGGGGAAGTGGTAGCTTAGCTTGGGCACTGTTGTCTCGAAAAAAACAAGCGACTGGAAGCCTGGCATCGAGGAGTCGAGCATCCTGAGTCCTCAATCTTTCAGGTGGCTAGGGGAGTAACAGGGGGGGTGGCGAGAGGATCGAGGAGATCGAGGGCCCAGGCTTTTTGGGGCGTTTTGGTTGGGGTGGTCTTCTGATTTCCGACGGTGTCCTTGAGGCTTCCAGAGGCCTCCGAGGACTCTGGCCGAGTTATGGAAGGTTCTGGGGAGCTCTGTGGTCCTATCTTTGCGAGCTTGGTGGTTAGACATGGGGCCCTCGTCAAGGTGTAGAATAAGAGGCAGACTAAACTGGAATGGACGCGCCTGAATTAGCCTGGTTGGGAACATGTTGCATACATCATGTGAAAAAGCAATGGGCCACGAGCTTGTTATCACAAGGTGCTTGTAAAGATTGGTGGCCCCCTGCAGTCGTAAATTGTTATGCCGAGGATAGTTTGCGTCCTTGCCTTTTCTGGTTCGTCCTGAGCCAATGTCGTTGGCCAGTTGCTGCCACTCTTAACGCTTCGCGTACCCCCACCAGCTTCCTCGGCGGAGCAGCTCAGCTGGCTCGCACACGCCGTTGGCGCGGCTGGGCTTGGCGCCCCACTGGCGACGGCCCATCGCTTACCACGTCTGAACACTCCGACGGCATGCTGGACGCGCCGCCCACAGCTATCGTCCTCATGCTCCTTCGGATTTTGCCACTCGGCACCTCCTGAATTCACCAGCATTCTGCCGTGTTGCAAGTGATCGAGCATGCTGGACGCCCCCAGCCTGCAGCTCCTCCCGCGCAGTCAGCCGCTGCTGTATGAGTGGGCCGGCCGGCTTGCGGCGCGTCCAGCTGCTAATCAGGCCGCTGTCGTGACCCGTAGCGCTCCTGACTCCGCATGCGCCTTCGCTTGCGGACGCGACCGAAAAAGTATCCCCACCAGCAAACCCAGACACGATGCCCAGCGGCGCTTCCCTGAACTCTTAGAAGTCTTTTGGGGTGTATTGGGGCTTCTGACCAGCTCTTGAGAGACCTCTTGAAGAGTCTTGGAAACCCCTGGGGGGCCGCTTTGGGGCATGCTGGGGGCCTCTTGGGGTGCTCTTGGGCGCTTCTTGGGCGCCTCTTAGAGCCCTCTTAGGGCTCGGGTCTGGCCTGCCGTCTTGGGGCCGTCTTGGAGGCTATCGATCAGAGAAGGGGGACCTTAATTAGCACTGCCTTCAAATGCCCAAAATGATCCAAAACCTTCGAATAATCACTGTGCTTCGCCTTCTCGCTGAGGCCTTCTTGGACGCTCTGGCCGCTTGCGAAGCCCCCTCGTCCAGACCCAGAGGGAGGAGGTTAGATAGGGGGGGGTCAAGTTCCTAGCTACATAAGTCGCATCCGAGTCTCAGCATAGGCAGGGGCCGGCATGGACAACAACCATTGGGAACCAGTGCGGACGCCAGCCAGGTGCGCCATGCGCGCCAGATGCGCCACATTGGGATCGATGTCGACCCTCCGCACCATCCCTGTCAAGAGCCATTGCAAAGAGTGACGGCGGGTTTGCCAGCATTGTGTAGTGTATGTGTGGGTGTGCACCCGCAATCATTTTGCATGTGTTTCTGACAGGGATGGTGGGCCTGCACACACCAGGCAATAATTATGCCGCTGCCGCCCCCCCGCTGTTCCTGGCAAAGTGCATTCAGTTGGAATGAATGGTGGGTTTGCACACAGCAGGCAATATGTCGCCCACTCAGGCGTCCCTGTCTAAAACCACTGCGAAGTGATCGCGGGCCGTCCGCGCATGATCCAGAGTTCGTTGCAAAACGATATTTGTATTACCTCTTGCAAAGGATGGTTGTGGGGGGGATCGGCATTGCACACAGCAGACAATATGCCGACCCCCCCGCCGCACTTGTCAAAAACCATACGAAGCCATCGCGGGGCGCCCTCGCATGATCCAGATTCTCGCGCAACGTAAATGTTGGATTGTTTTTTGCAAGGAGTGGTTGGGGGGAAAAGGGTTATACCGCCGCCCCCTGGGGCATGGCTCGCAGACTAGTCCTTGGAGGTTTTCACATAGCCTCTTATTCGCTTGCATTTCGTCCTTCGTCCCCTCTCTTTCGTTGTGTTCTCTCTCTCTCTCTCTTTCTCTCTCTCTCTCTCTCTCTTTTCTCTCTCTCTCTCTCTCTCTCTTTCTCTCTTCTTTTCTTTATAAGGCGAGCTCTCTCTCCTTCTCTCTATTTCTTTGATTCCGCGGGGGCCCTAGCGCCCTCGTGCCCCGTCCGCCCTCTCGCCGCCAGCAGGAACCTGGCAAAAAGGCTGTCAAAACAAACAAAAACAAAGCAAAACAGCACCTGAGGAAAACAACTAAACTTACACCTGAGCTTTTACATGTTGATCCGCTCCCGATTGCTGGAAAATGAGATTCCGTTATTGTGTTGCTTGTTTTTTCTTGGTTATATCTAGGTTGTTTATAGGTGTTTGTTTTTGTGTTGTTTGGTTTTGCCTTTTCGTCGGCTCCCATGGCGGCGACAGGGTGGACGGGGCGCAGGCGCGAGAGCGAGCAAAAGGGCAAAACAAACAAACAGGCAGAACCAAACAGCAACCTTTAGCAACATGCAGGAAAGCAATCAAAAAGCAACGGACACCGGTGTCTGTATATATTCCGTTGCCCCCGATTGCAGGGGAATTCGTTTGAAACAACGACAACAACAACAGCAACAACAACAACAGACGTTCGGTTGTTGTTGTTGGTGGTGGTTGTGGTGGTGGGGGGGTTGTTGTTCTCGGTGTTCCTTTGGTGTTTGCCTGGCGAGGTACCCAACTTTTGCGCAACGCGTGGCCAGAACAGCGGGGTACACTTAATAGGGGGTGATAGCGTGGCAAGGAGGTATACGTTCTGCGAACGTTACTTGGGAGGCTCGCGAGCTGCGCGACTCGCAGGACACCGTTCGATAGACAAAGGCGTGATGGAGGTGATTAGAAAGGTCCCTGGGCTTGGGAGGGGAAGAGGGGCGAGGACTAAGAGGAGAAGGCGGGCAGGGAGCTTGAAACGTCAGCGGGGCACCAGCAAGAGGACATGGCAGCAGCAAGGCAATAAGTGACGACGAGAAAGGGGAAAGGAAGGAGGGAGACGATGTTTCGAGGCACGTCAGCACTCAGCTACAATATATGCAAGGACCGCGCGACGCCGAGCTGCTCTGCCAGCTGCTGGGCTTCTCCCCGACCTTCTTCAGCGCGGGAGGTAAAGGCACGCAGGCGCGCCGCGATGTCCGCGGGCGGCCATCGAAAGCGGCGACAGTTTCGCAGTCCGCAGCCCTCTAGCGACGACGCTCTGACCTGCGCAAGGCGCATTTCCGCTGGACCCCCCAGCAGCCTTCGAGAGTGGCAAAAGCGTCGCGGTTCGCTGCCACGCACACGAACACAAACACACACACACACACACACACACACACACACAACACTCCACCCAGCGACGGCGAGGTTCCGCACTGATCTGCGTACGACGTAACTCCGCTAGACCCCCAGCAGCCCTCGCATTTCGCGGCCCCCCAGCGGCGGCAAGATCCCGCTCTGTAAAGGGCCCGACTTATGGCCTGGGGAGGCCTGTCCAAAGAATAATCGAAACGACCGCCCCCAAACCAGCCCAGGGAACCCTGCCCGACGGCTGGGCACACTACCGGGCACTCTGCCCAGCATGGTGTAATCCTTGAGTTGAATTTTGCATCGAATGCTGCGCTCGGCCCTCCGATGGAAGAACCGCGCAACACAACGGCCAACGCTGCAATGCCCGCGACGTCGACCAGCCTCCATGGAGACGCCGCGCGCCCCAATTGGACCGCGCGGAGGGGTGCATATGAAGTGGCTGCTTACCGCGCCAAACGCATGAGAGCGGCCGCGCAACCCGCGCGCTCGCCGATCGCCGGGGGCCAACTGGCCCTTCTCTGTCTACGCACAGAGGAAACTGAAATTAAGAATGCACATGAGCATTGCGCTCGGAACTCGCACCCAGCCGGGGCGCCGCGTAATCCGTTGGCGCCCTCAGCTCCCTCTCTAACCTGCGTAACGCGTAATCCCGTTGGCACCCGCAGCTCCCGAAAGTGGCGACAGCTTCGCAGTTCGAAGCCCCCCAGCGACGGCGAGGTCCCGCTCTGATGTGCGTGAGACGTAACTCCGCTGGGCCCCCAAGCAGCCTTCGAAAGCGGCGATAACTGCGCAGTTCGCAGACCCCCAGGCGACGGCGGGGTCCCGCCTTGATTTGGAATTGCGTAGAACGCACATCCGACGGACTCCCCAGCAGCCCCCGAAAGCAGCGACAATTTCGCAGTTCACAGCCCCCCAGCGACGGTGAGGTCCTGCTCTCATTTGCGTAAGGCGTAACCCCGTTGGACCCCCAAGCAACCTTCGATAGCCGCGACAGCATCGTAGTCCGCAGCCCCCCAAGCGACGGCGAGGTCGGAGGCAAGTACGAGAGAGGTACGAGAGAAGAGGCGAGAGATAGAGAGAGAGAGAGAGGAAGGAGGGAAGCGGGAGGAGCGCGAGGAGCAAAGGGAAGGACGCGACCATAGTGCTCTATTCAAAGCGAGAACCCATCAACTGAGGGCTTGTAAGTATGAAAATCTATGGGAAACCAATAAATTCAAGCAGCACAAGTAACGAAATCGTGTACTGCATAGGTTCCCTTGCAATCGGGGGCGGGTAAGCATATAGACACAAAAAGGTTCAGGTGTTTCAGGGAGCCAGAGACGGGGTAACAGCAGACGGGGTAACAGGAAACTGCCGGTTCGAGGCATCAAATGGCCCTTTTGTTGCAGTGCAGTTGTTTGTTGTTGTCGCGTTCGATACAGCACCTTCCACATGCTGGATGCGTCGCACATGTTCGGCTGCTGCACTGGAACTTTTTGTTTTGGGCCCTCTGTTACCCGGTCTGTGGGGCTTGTTTGCAGTTGTTCCGCAATTAGTTGCCAACATATTGCAGTTCAGTTTTTTCGCGCTGCAGAAAATGCAGTGCATTTGATGTTCTGGTCGTTGCAGTTTCTCCACCTGGATCCCATGGTGGGTCTGTTACCCCGTTTAGGCGTTACCCGGTTTAGTGTTCCCTGAGTGTTGGTGTTATTGTTTCCCTTGGAGCCCTGTAGATGTTCATTATTGTGTTGGCTTCTCGGATAAGGAAAGCAATCACCAGAAGAGGCGAACGAACAATGAGAACCCGAGGGAAATCAGGAAACAACAAACAAGCAACAGAAACTGTGAAACCTTGTTTTTGCGCATGCTCGCTTGCTATCGAGTCTAGGAGAACATCTAAAACGCATGGCTCCGTTGTTTGATTGCGTTGATTGTTATCAGTGTGTTTATGGTGTGTTGGCGGGGGAGCGGACGGGGCCCGATGGCGAGACCAAACGTAAAAAAACAAAGCAAAAGACCAACAAACCATGAAACTTCGTAGAACACCAAAAATCTAAGACAACGGAGCAAACTGTGTGTGTGTGTTACAGTCGCCCGTGTTCCCGAGTGCCGGAATACGTATAAAAAAACACATGTTTATTTGTGGTGTGGTTTGTTGTTTCTCGTGTTCTTTAGGCCTTCAGTGCTTGATTGTCTTGTTTGTGTTGTTGTGTGTTTGTCGTTGTTTCTCTTGGCGGCGGGCGGGCGGACAGGGCACGGAAGGGGCGAGACCAAACGACATTTTCAAACAACTAAATCTTCGCGAGGACCCAGCGACATGGAGTTGTGAGTACCGTCGTTGCTGGTATCGCCTTCGGGGGATCTCCTTGGGCCCTGAAACATGCGAAGAATGTGCCGATGTGGGGTGGGGCCGCCATGTGGGCGCTGCCGCTGCCAATGGGACTTTACGCGGAAGCGACTACGGGGCCGCGAAGCGTGTGAAGGTTGCACCGCACTAGGGCGGGGCCGCCATTGGGACCTTCGGCGGAGCTCCTTGTGAGGCCACAAACGCTGCCTTGGGCAGGGAAAACGCATGCGAGTGCAGCCACTTGGGCCTTCGGTGAGGCGTCTTATAGGGCCACGAAACACTGTACCAGGTTGGGGAGCCGCCTATGGGCACCGCCACTGAGGCCTTCGGTGGAGCTCCCTATGGGGCCACGAAGCGTTGTACAGCGTTGTGGAAACGCATGCGAGCGCATCCACTGGGCACTTCTGTGGAGCTCCATATGGGGTCACGAAGCGTTATACTGGGTGGGGGAACCGCATGCGAGCGCAGCTACTGAGGCCGTTGGTAGAACTCCCGACGGGGCCACGAAACGTTGTAATGGGTGAGAGAGACGCATGCGAACACCGCCATTTAGGGCCTTCGGTGGAGCTCCCTGAGGGGCCACGAAACGCTGTGTTGAATGAGGGAACCGCATGCGAGTGCAGCCACTGAGGCCTTCGGTGGAGCTCCCCATGAGGCCACGAAGCGCTGCATTGGGCGAGCGGTCCCGCACGCGAGTGCAGCCACTGGGGCCTTCTGTGGGGTTCCCCATAGGGCCACGCAACGCTGTACTGGGCGGGGGCGCCGCTCGCGAGTGCAGTCATTTGAGCTTTCGGTGGAGCTCCATATGGGGCCACGAAACGCTGCACAGGGCGGGGGTCCCGCTTGCGACTGCAGCCATTGGGGCCCTCGGTGGAGCTCCCTATGGGGCCACGATGCGCTGTACTTACAAGGTTGGGGTCCCGCATGCGAAAGCATCCACTGGGGCCTTCGGTGGAGCTCCTTATGGAGTCACGAAGCGTTATGCTGGGTGGGGGAACCGCATGCCAGCGCAGCTACTGAGGCCGTCGGTGGAACTCCCGACGGGGCCACGAAGCGCAGTATTGAGTAGGGGAGACGCATACTGATAAGGGCAGAAGCAAGGAGGGGGAGGAGGAGAGGAGAGGAGACGCGGGGCGCTGTCTCTTCAAAACGAGGACACAAACACAGGTTGGTTGAGAAATGAAGCATGAATGCAACCCTAAGGGAAACCAATAATAGCTTAGCGAAGGACCAATCCATATGCAGTTGTGAGTCCCGCCACTGTGGGTATCGTCTTCGGTGGAGCACCCGATGGGGCCACGAAACGGTGTACTGGGCGGTGGGGGCGCATGCGGCCGGTAGCACTGGGGCCTTCGGTGGAGCTGCTCATGGGCCACGAATCGCTGTATTGGGTGGGGCCGAACTTTGCCACTGGGGCCTTCGGTGGAGCTCCCTATGCGGCAACGAAACACTGTACTGGGTGGGAGACGCATGCGGACCGTTCCACTGGGGCCTTCGGTGGAGCTTTTTATGGGCCACGAAACGTTGCACTGGGTGGGGGGAACGCATGTGGACTTTGCCACTGGGACATTCGGTGGAGCTCCCTGTGGGGCCGCGAAGCGCTGAGCTGGACGCATGCGGACTTTGCCGCTGAGGCCTTCGGTGGAGCTCCCTATGAGGCCGCGAGACGCTGTGCTGGGTGGGTAAGACGCATGTGGACTGTGCCATTGGGGCCTTCGGTGGAACTTCCCATGGAGCCACGACGCGCTGTACAGGGTGGGGGAACCGCGCGCGGTCGGTTCCACTGGGGCTTTCGGTGGAGCTCACTACGGGGCCACGAAACGCTGCACTGGGTGGGGAGACGCATGCGGAAAGTGCCACTGAGGCCCTCGGTGGAGCTCCCTATAGGGCCACGAAACGGTCTACTGGGTAGGGGAAATGCATGCGGACGGTGCCATTGGCGCCGCCGGCGGAGCTCCTTGTGGGGCAACGAAACCTTGTATTGGCTGGAGGACGCATGCGGGCGGTAGCACTGGGACCTTCGGTGGAGCCCCCGATGGGGCCACGAAACGCCGTATTGGGTAGGAGGGACGCATGCGGGCGGTGACGCTGAGGGCCAGCGCTGGGGCCAGGCGACTCGCTGGCCGACCTCTGGGAGAGGGGGGGGGGAGAAAGGGAGGAGGGGAAAGAATAAGGGGAGGAGAAGGAGGGGGGGGAATCTTGACTCCGCTGCAGTGCTCACTCCTTCTGGATCACTTCAGGCATCATGACACACCCCCTGTGGATGATCACATCAGGCATATAACATTCAGGTACGAATCAGAGACAGCACGCGGTCTGTCGCAAGGAGGATCACTTCTTCTTGTTACCCGCGAGCTGCCTCGCCGACCCCCCAGCGTGGCGCAGAAACTCCGCGATGATCTGAACCAGGGGGAGGAATGTGTCCGCCTCCTTCATGAAACGGTAGGCAGCTCGAGCGGGCTCGCCTGGAACTCGTGAAGATTCCCGGCCGCGAGCGCCTCTACCTGATGCTTTGCCACCGCGTCCTCCTCTTGAAGGCCCCTGGGTACGAAAATGGCCCCCTGCAAGTCTAACAGGATCCTGCTACGCGGGTCCTTCCCCGGGCGCTCGTAGCAAGGAAGGGCAAGAGCCTCCTTGATCCACCCGCTGAGCTCCACCGGGTTGGACGTTTCCATCATGATCTTGATCCAGCCTAGAATACTGACGAACAGCTGCGTGCGCGGGGAGGCGTCCCGATAGTTGTAGCTCTCTAAAGCGCACACTATCGCGAAAGTATTCTGGACAGCCAGGCCCGCCATGTCTTTCTCGGTGTAGGTTCTGCGATCTTGCAAGTAGTCGGCGCACGCCTCGGTCATGGCCTTGATCACAGGGTGTTCTTTGGGCGTGATGATCGTCATGAACGCGCCGTTCTCGAGGGCCTGGACCCGTGCTTCGAGCTGCACCATCAAGTGGTCCCTCACCACGCCGGTGTCCTCGACCTCGTGTTTCGGCACCTTGGCAGCGCCTTGGGTTCCTCCTTCCACCAGCATTCTCTCGCTCCTCGGCCGCACGAAGTGCGCCATGCAAGATACGAAACCTTGGAGGTAGTACAGTATGGAGATGATCAGCACAGTGCTCGTGCGAAATCTCTAAGCTGTCACAAGATATTTGGCAGATCTTGCAAAACAGCGTCCTTGGACGAACGATAGCACTCCCGAGCCGCGTGCGACCTCTTGGACAATGGCCCCAGTGAATGGACGCCAACACATGAGTTGCGCCGTCTTGCGATCACGAAACGCACATTTGTAGGCGTCGCCACCCTTCCCAAATGAAGCATGCCATGCGTTCCCCCAACTGTGGAAGCAAGGTGGGACTGCAACTGCTGACGGGTATCCCACACGGCCCCGCACACAGAGCCATCTGCCCGAAGTGCTATGCATACGAACTGACCCGCGACAGCGTGGGAGTTCTTGAACTCTTGCCCTCCGCATTTCAGCTCCGTGGGATCCATACGCAGGAAATCGCCCCAGAGCTAGTTCAAAAGCGAGAGGAAATTCCCCCCCGTCTGCTCACGAAGGACCTCCCCGGATTCCAGAACACGACGAGCATCGACATCTTGTTGCCACTGCAGTGCTTCGGGGGTTGCAGTAGGCGCCACCCTTCCACCCTCCTCGAATATCTCCTCCCCTTCTCGGAACCTCGGAACCTCCCAAACACACGGCAGAAGTTGAACGGATTCGTCTGGATGCGATACAACGTGCTGCAACCATTTGAGGCGCCGGATCCGGAGCTCCACATAGAAGTTGTCGATGCCGATTTTACGATAGAGTTGATGGTTAGTAAGCGTGCGCGCGCGTGCTCCATCCCAAGACGTCGCCCTCCCTTGTTGTAAAATCCTCATGCGGTTAGTTACGCAGGAGTCTAATCCATGAAAATATGTTGGAAGAACCTGTCTTTTGCCCGCCGTCACTTTCAGCTTCCAGACCCCGGATACGTCCCCAAAAACGAAAACATGCTGCCTCATCTAATTTTAGGATAAAGCTAACCGACCATCGAGCTCCGAGGTAGCGAGGATTATGTAACGTTTTGCCGGCCACGGCGGAGTCAGCCGGACGACGAAACGTTGTACTGGGTGGGGGGGACGTCTGCGGGCGGTGGCAATGGGGCCTTCGGTGGAGCTCCCTCTCGGGCCACGAAGCGTTGCACTGGGTGGGGGGGGGCGCACGCGGGCGGCGGCACTGGGGCCTTCGGTGGAGCTCCCTAGGGGACCGCAAGACGCGCGAGGGGCGCAAGGGGTGGGAGGCAGGAGGAGGGAAAAAGGAAGGAGGGAGGAACGAGGAACGCTTTTTGTGTTTTCATCAAAACGAGGACCCAACACCACAGGATGGTTGTGAAGCATAAGCAACCAAAACCACGGACCCCTGTGCCTTGATACGTTCTTTTGCTCATTGTGTGGTTGATGTGTGGTGTTTGCCTTCTCGTCAGCCCCCCTGGCAATGAGAGGGCAGATGGTGCCCAGGGGCGAGGCCAAGCGAACAAGCAAACAAACAACCGAAACCTATGGGACATCAAGAAAAAGAAAAGACAACGTAACCATGTGTTTGTCACAGGTACCCCTGCAATTGCGAACGCGTAAACATATAAAACCAAGGTGTCTGATGCTTTTTGGCTGTTTGTGATTACTGTTGCCCTTTAGGTGTTTATTGTGTTTGCGTGATCTCCTATCCAAAAAGATGCTCAAACCAAAAAAAAAAATGTTGCCACCCACCCCACCCCTTGGGGGCGGCGAGAAGGCGGACAACACCGTCTGTGATCAATTTTTCTAGTCTTGATGTGGTTTCTTCTTCCACCATCTCTGTTTTCTTCTCTTTCTCTTTCTCTCTCTCTCTCTCTCCTTCTCCCTCCCCCTCTTTCCTATTATCTTTGCAAGCGTCCACGGTAGCCTCCCGCCACTACGGGTCCTGAAGGGGTTCTGGATGGATGCCGCCACTGTCAGCGAGGTACCGCCATGCCCAAGACGGGCGCAGGTTTCGCTTTACCCTACAGGTGAGACTCGGGCGGTTGCGAGGCAGGCGTCGCAGTACACCCTTGCTCATGTTGAGGGGCCTCTCTCTCTCTCTCTCCGTCGCGCTCCCTCTTTCTCTCCTCTCCCTGTTCCCTTCTCTCTCCCTCTCGCGCTTTCCTTTTTTCTGTTTTTTTGTTTTTTTGTCTCTCTCTCTCTCTCTCTATCCCTCTATTTCTTTATTTAATCGCTTCGTTCATTCGGCCGGCCCTGGAACGCTATTTGGGGCCTCTTGGGGCCGTCTTGGGGGCTTCTTGGGAGCGTCTTGGGGCTCCTTGGCGGCGTATTGGGCTCCCCTGGGGCCTTTTGGGGGGCTCTTGGAGGCCCCTTGGGGCGGGAGGGGGGGGGAGTCGTTGGCAGCCCCCCCCTCGGAGGCCACGATCCTCGTGAGGGGGTGCGAAAAGTAGCCTCCCCCCTGGGGATCGCCCAGGGGTCAGCCGGGGATCGGCCGGGGTACTTGTCGTCCGGGGCCCCCCAGGGGCCGCCCCGCGCGCGCGAACTAGAAATATTGTTAAGTAGTTACCGGAAATCTTAGCACGCCTTTGGCCCGTTGGGCCGGCGAATTTCTCTCTCTCTCTCTCTTTCTCTATCTCTCTCTCTCTCTCTCTTTCTCTTTCTCTCTTTGTCTTTCTCTCTTTGTCTCGCCCATGTCGTGGCAGCAGTTGATGCATAAAGGAATTGCGGCCAATGCTTGATACAGAGGAAACAGCAACAGGACAAACAGGAAAACGACAGCGGAACACACTCAGAAAAGAGAGTCGGGAAAACGGGGAAACATGAGCGGGATAATCGGGAAACGAAGATCCACATAATCGGGGAATTGCAACGCCAAAGTGGGAGAAGGAGGAGGAAGAAGAGGAGCAGGAGGAGGAGGAGGAGGAGGAAACGCCGCAGGATTTGGCTGGATGGGCCAAGAAGAGTTCACCTCTCACTGTGCGCCACCAGGAACGGGAGCTGCTCAGGGCCGCGTTGCGTTTCTTCGTCCAAAGCCCGCCAAAGATCTCGCCAAAGTTGCGCCTGGCAGCGCGTGCGAATCCGCGCGTCGACGTCGGCCGTTTGTTTCCTAGCGCGAAAATTTCGCGCAAGAAGCCAGCGGCTGCTACGACGCCGCGCCGCCTGCGCAAGCGGCTTGCCTCCACCGCGTGTCCTGGAGCGGCCCCAGTGTGTGGATCAGAAACTGGAGCTTGCTCGCAGTATTGTTTTATCGCGCGTTCTTCGCCCATGGATAAATTACTCGACTTCGTTATCCAGGGACTGACGCTTACTTGCGTTCGCGTGTACTGTCATGTGGTGAAGCGCCCATTTGCTTAGTTTCACCGTGCCCGCTCCGCAACGAAATACCGCAGACCCAAGGTTCATATGATCCCAAACTGTGGTGGCATAGCTGCAACACGGTCTGGCCTAGGAGTCGAAGTCGATTTCCATGTTCACGGAGAAAGCCCAAGGTCCAGGAATCACAGTTGGAGTCTAACAAGGTTTCACTATCGTTGGGAATTCAGCAGAGACTGCATCCCGAGAGCCCGAAGGGGACCCCTAAAGCAATTCAAATCGGAACGGCACATATCCAGATGCAAGAAATCCCAGTAATTCCAATCGAGTTCCAGTTAGCCAGTAGCAGGTCCCAGACCCAGAGATCCGAATAGAGTGTGACATTGCAACAACATCCCACGTTCCAGAGGGGCGGAGATACAACATCCAGGGGGGGAGGGGCAGCGGCCCGTGTTTGTCGGCGGGCGGAGGAGGGGGCGTTTACTCAGGAAGAACGGTGATGAGATTTTCCCCGGAAGAGAAGAGCGTTGGAAGAGGAATCAGCATGCACCACATACGCCCTAAAGAGCCGATGGGATTTGGATCTTCACGGGCCTCGTATCCGCGCCTTAGCATTGGGGATCTTCACGAGTGTCCCGGATTGTACTTGGACGAGCCGCGTTCGCACAAAGTTATGTCTTAGGCCTCGGCGGGAAGGGCAGATTGACTTCTGCTGACGCGACGAGGAGTATGGGTCAAGTGAGGAAGGGCGCAGCAGTCCACCGTGGTCGGAGTTTCGATTGTTGAATGGTCGCAGCCGTAATGCCAGCTGCTGCACGCAGTGAGGCACCATGTGCGCGTTGATTCCGCAGTTTTTCAGTTTTCCAGGCGGAGGAAAGCGTATCTGACAAAGAGATATCACGTTTGCAATCGCGCATGCGTCCCGCCAGATGTGGAAACATGGAACGCAGAGAGGAAGAGGGAGAGAGAGAGAGAGAAAGAAAGAAAGGAGGACAGACAGGCAGACGGACAGACAGACAGACACACACACACACATACACACAGACACACAGGCAGGCAGGCAGACAGACAGACAGACAAACAGAGACAGCGAAAGATGGACATTCTGACAAGCACGCAGGCAGACAGACAGACAGAGGGCCACCCGTTGGGGCTGAAATACATTGAGTCGGAAGATCGCGATACGTCGCCGGCGCGTTGGTGATGCATCGAGCCCGATGCATCGGCCAAGCGGTACGATCCTTCACTTGCACTTGGGCGACGTGGGGCGTTCCAGAAAGGGCGTCGCCTTCGAGGGATCGAGAATTTGTCGTCCCTTCCTTGGCGGAAGACGGCGGAAGTGTAATTGTGGCGGCTCCGCCAGCGGAAGCCAGCGGATTGTCTGATCGACCCTTAGAAAGATGCAAGTTCTTTTGGATTAAAGTTCTCCGGCGCGAGCGAGAAAGGGTTCGGCCGCGTAGACGTTCGCACGCGAGCTGCCAGCGTGAGGTCGCGCATGGGCGCCCTCCTCTCCACGCGGTGTGCCGCGCCAGCGGCTCACGTGGGCCACCGCGTGAGGACGCCGCGTCCTCTCACGCAAGACCCTGTTGATTTCGCCGCTCGCCCACCCTGGCCCCACTTGGGGGGGCGGCCTCCTGTTCGCCTGCGCCTAGGAGTGGCCCTTCGCGGGGGTGACGCTTGGCGCCAGGAGTTTGGAGGACGCGGGAGTGCCAAGCCCAAGCGCACACGCCGCCGCTGATGTCGCATCGCACGCAGCGATCGGCAAGCCGCACACCTCCGGGCGTGTCGCCGACTGGCGTGCGTACCACAGCCTTCCGACCACCAGCCGCCTGAGTTCGCCCCGGCGGTTCTTCCGCGAAGCTGGCGTCGCCGATGCATCGACCCCCAGATCCGATGTCGCGAAATGTTGAGACATCGTGAAAAGTTACGACCGAATTCCTGGACCCCATCTTCCTGCATTATGTTTCTCACCGGATCGATCTGTGAGGAGCGTGGGGCCCGAAATTGGGCGGAAATGCCCAGTTCGAAAAATTGAGACGACAGGATCGTAGGGATCGCTGGCGTCGCTAGCGCATCGCCGATGCATCGGCGGTGAGGTGCGGTGCGGCCCCTCCAGGCCTCCAGCCGAGCCCGCCCCCGCGAGGTCGGACGGGGCAGGGACCAGGACATATCCTTCCAGAGCGCTCCAGAACGTTCTCAGAGCGCTCCGACCCGCATCGCATGCGTGTCGATGCAGAAAGTGGCATGGAGAGGATGCGGCCCATCTTCTCCATGTCACTTCCAGCATTCCGAGAAGTTGTCGAAGCCTTCTCCGAAGACAGAGGCGATGTCATGGAAGGCCAGCGGGCTTCTGAGAAGCCTCGACGCCTTGTGAGAAGGCCTGTCCCCTCTCACTTCCCGCCTCGGCGCGCCGCTGAGATGTTGGGGCGCCACGATGACATCGCCGCTCGCCTCTTCGTCGAGCGCTGTTCTCCCCTGACCGTGCCTGCGTCTTCACAGACATCGTCCGCCACCGCGCCTCCTGGCACGCTGGGGCGCGGCAGGGTGCCAAGCACAGTATGGTAGCGTCGACGTTGAAGTTTTTAGAAACCCCTCGGTACCCGCCCTCTTCGTCTTCGACGGATAGAAGGGGGAGGGAGAAGTATGCATCACGGGTTTAGCAGGAGGGGGGTTAGGAACAGAAAAGACATGCGACGTCCTGATTTTTCAGCACGGGGTCCCAAAAAGTCCCGACCCGTTCACCTGGGCCGGTTTTTCGTCCCGAGTCGTTTGTCGCATGTCTTGGGGCCCGGCGACGGCCCCTGAAGGCCTTCTCTCTCTCTCTCTCTCTCTCTCTCTCTTTCTCTCTATATATATATATACATATCCCGTCGTGATGGTTTCTCGTCGCGAGCATGTCTGGGAAAACAATCTCCCCCCTTTCCCCCGCGCTTCGCTGCGTGCACCAGCCCTCTCTCCCGAGGCTTCCCGGGCGGCCCGACGCCTCCTTGGGCGTCTCACGCGCTCTCCAATGCTTCCAGGACGGCCTGCGAGGGCCACCAAGGCCGCCAAGATGGCCCAACATTGCCTCAAGACGCACCCAGGAGCCCCCAAGAAGCGCCCTCCGCACGCCCCCAAACACTCCCAAGACGCCTTCTCTCCCGAGGCTTCCCAGGCGGCCCGACGCCTCCCCGGGCGTTTCCTGAGCTCTCCACGAACGCTTCCAGAGCGGGCGACGCATCGCAGTTGCGGTGCGACCCCTCCGCGGAGACCCAGCCGAGTAGTCCTTCCGGCCGCGAGGTCGGCGCGGGGCCTCCGCCGCCCGGCGGGCCGCCGCCGCGGCCCAGCGGGCCGCCGCCAGGCCCGCCCCCCAAAAGGGCGTCGTTGTCGTCGTCCTCGTCGCCTTCGTCGTCTTCGAGGTTGGCGTTTTAGCAGGTCTTGGCTCTTGGAGGCTGGAGGCTTTCTCGCCTCG
The DNA here is from genome assembly GCA_963575745.1 of Prorocentrum cordatum. Classification (NCBI taxonomy): domain Eukaryota; class Dinophyceae; order Prorocentrales; family Prorocentraceae; genus Prorocentrum; species Prorocentrum cordatum. The sequence continues at coordinate 787,303 of CAUYUJ010009890.1, forward strand.
GGATGGTTCCCAGCAGCTGCGCCTCGCCGTGAACGTTCCAGGGGTGCCCGAATCGCCCTGAACTGCCGCCGGAGGCCCGAGCTATGGCCCGAAAGCCGACGAGGTTCGAGGGTTCTCCTCGTCGTCGTCCTCCTTGCTATCGCTGTTCTCTTTGTCGTCAGCGTCAGCGTCATTGCCCTCCTCGTCATCCTCGTCCTCGTCGCCCATTTTTTTCGTGGTCGCCGCCGTCGTGGACGTTGTCGTCCCTGTCGTCCTCTTCGTCGCCCTCGTCGTCGTCTTGATGATCGCCATCGTCGACATCGTCGGCGTCGGCGTCGGCGTCGCACCGCACAGGGCGGCGGAAACCGCCATTAGGCCTTCGAGCGCAGGGGAGAAGAGCTTGCAACGTGTCGCGCGTTCCTTCCCTCCCCCCTTCCTCCCCCCACACTGTTCCCCCCTTCCCCCTCCCTTCCCCCCTCCCTCCGCCCTCCCTCCCTCCCTCCCCTACCCTCGTCCGCACCAGGACCTGTGGCACGCACTGTTCAAATGGATATGCAGATACACCTCGACAACCTGATCTTCCGTTTTTTTCTGGTCGGGGATTTGTTCCAGAAATGGGCGACCCAACCGTTACCGCGACCCGCCGGGGAATTGGCCACCAGGGAATGACAAATGGGGATGCCGTCTCACTCAGCACTCTTTCTACCCTCAGTCTCTGTTCTGGCTCCCGCCCTCTCGAAGACGGCACTGATGGAGAAGCAACTTTGGTTGTACCGCATAGTACTCAGATGAGTCTCGACAAGAACACGTCGTCTTGGGGACATTTTGGGGCCACGTTGGGCTCTCTGGGGGCCATCTTGCACGTTTTGGATGCCATTTTGGACCGTCTTGGCCGGCAACGTGCGCCTTTCGAGCGCCTCCCCCCTGCCTCTTCCAAATCGGCGGGATTGGGCTCCCCGGGGAAGAGTTTGGGAAGGGCACCTATCTCACGCGGCAGGGAATGTCCAGGGGGTCGACGAATTTCACGAGGAATAGAAACACACAGACACACATGTGGAAAATATGGGAAATGCGGGAAATAAGGGAAGCGGAGGGGAAGACGACAATCCATAAAATAGTTGAAAAGATTGGGAATCCTGCGATGAATGTGTTACTTGTCTGCGTGTTCCTGGCCCCTTCAGAATTCATTGTCGCATATGAGTACGTCTGCTGTATCGTGAGGGACGGCGGCGCGCAGGCGCGGGCGTTGGCGGCCCGGCGTCGAACGCCCGTCCGGTCGCTCCTCCAAGGCTCGGCCGCAGGTCCTGGAGGCACGTGTGGCGCTTGCGGGGCCCCCGAGGCTCCAGTCTGCATGGGCCTTGCCGAGTCACTGGAGCCAACTGTCCACCACCACTACCATAGGGAGGATGAGGAGGTCCTCCTGGACCCTACTTCGTTGGAGATTGCCGATTGCCGAGAGTTGAAGAGGCCGCATTCCGCTGCCATTTAGGCCCTTTCAGTTTCGCGCTGAACAGGGGCCTTCCGCCTGTGCATGCCGTGGGGGCTGGACGCCTTGGCGCGCGACCTGACGCAGGCCGCCACCACAGCGCTGGTGGTGCGGTCAGGCGTCCCGTCGTGCCCCGACTGTGTCTGCTCGCCCGCGCTGACGTGCCCGCCGCACCTGCCGTGGGGGCGAGGGGTATCTCAACCCCACTGCCGCGGAGGGGTACTCGGCGGCAGCGCTGGCGGTGGTCGCCGGCACCTGCCTCCTCCTGGGGGCCGCCGCAGGCGCCGCGGGCGTTATCTGGGCGTTGCACCCCCGGGCGACACCGAGCGCCAGCGCGCCGGGCCCGGTGGCGGCGCCTGGGACGCCCGCCACGGCGCTGGCTGCGCCAGCTGAGGCAGAGGCGCTGGAGGACGTGCAGGCGCTGGCCGCGGCGCAGGCGAGGGCCTTCCGTCGGCCGCGGGCGGCTGGGCAGTGATGGCGGCGCCGCTGGGTGCTGGAGGCTTCTGCCTCACGAGGTACAACGTCGGCGGGGTCGAGGTACACCACGAGCGGGTGATCCTCTACGGGACTGGCTACGTGCTGACGCCAGACATGGACGACTACGGAGAAGGGCTGACGCCGGACGTGGACATCCACAGCGTGCGGCCGATCGCGGGGCAGGGCGGCCGCGCCGGCGGGATCGTGGAGGCTCGGACGTATCGCTTCCGCCGCCTGCCGACGCCGGCGGAGCTGTGGGCTGCGCTGCGGAGGGGAGCGGCCGCGGGGTTCGGCGTGTTCCCGGACTCGCCCTTCATGCTCGAGCTCTCGGCCGCGAACTGCGAGGGGCATCCTGCCGGGCCGCTGGGGGTCGCGGACCCAGTCGCGGCCCTGGCCCCTGCGCTGGCCATCGCGGGCCCAGCGGCGGCGCCAGCTGAGGCGGTGCCTGCCGCGGTGGGAGGACCGCCAGTGGCCGCCGCGGCCGCTGGCCCGGCCGCGCCGGGGGGAGCTGTGGCGGCTGCCCCTGGGCGTGCGCCAGCGGTGCCTGACGGCGCCCCCGTCCCGCCGCTGCCCTCTGGGGCTGCGCCGCCAGGCTGGGTGTGGGTGGCCGCGGAGGACGTCGACGGGCTCGTGTCGTTCGGCGAGGAGCTACAGGTGGGTGTCGCCGGCGGAGTGCAGCTGGCCTGGCGTTCCGGGCGCCGAGGCGGCTTCGCGCTCCCCGCTGGAGGCGCCGCTTTCGGGATCCTGCTGCAGCAGAGCGAGGTGGCGTACTTCAGGCAGGAGTTCCGAGGCAACGACGCGCGGACGCTAGAGGTGCCCGCCGCGTCTGCGGCGTCAAGCGGGCCGGCACGTGACTGGCGCGAGGTGGTCCAGCTGTGCCACCAGGAGCCGGTGGCCGACTTCGCGGTGCCGGGGCCGCAGACTGCCGCTTGGTGTGCGAAGTACCAGGTGAAGGAAGGTGGTCCTGCCTTCCATCATGATATGTGGAAAAGCCGCAGGAGGCTCACCTCGACGGACTTCGTCGTCGACATGCACGACACGCTCTCGCGCATGATTGAGGCCATGGGCGTGTCGGACCACCTGGGCGTCTTCAACTTGGCGAGCGCCGAGATCGGATATCGCAAGCTCCAGTTGATTGAGCATTACTGGGACGACCGCAGTGCAGAGCAGCAGCAGAACAACAGCAAGATCCCCTTGGAGGAGAGCCAGGCCTTCATGGGCGGGGCTCGTGCGCCTTCGATGGCGCGCCCCGAGCTGCTCGACACCGCGTCGAAGGATTTGGAGCGCATCTCAAGCATCAAGAAGAACGCCAGGAAGCTGAGGGAGGAGCAGGCCGCCGCCGCTAAGGCCAAGGGCGCTCCTCCCAAGACGGGATGATGCTGGGACCGCCGCCGGGGACGCCTCGACCCGATGGCGAACCTTTGGAGAGGCTGGTGGACAGCGACGGACACGTGCAGCGGTCGCTTCTGCCTTTGCCAGTCCCTGACTGGTGCCGTGCCCCTGGCGGCGCCTCGCGGGCGCGCTCTGCTCGCCGTCGTCGAGGGCATCGAGCGCATCAGGGCGAGCTTCTCACCGAGCTCGTCGTCGCGCTCAACCAGCTGGATGCCGGCTCAGACCTCGTTCGCAGGCAGTGCGAGGGCGAGCCCAGCAGGATGCAGCAGCTATGCCTGGAGCGCCTCGCCGAAAGCTGCGCGGCGATGGGCGCCCCGCCTTCTGATTTGTCGTCCGAGGTGGCCCTCCGGGGGCCCCAGGTCGGCACCGCCTACGGGGACTGCGACCCCGTCTCGGCGGCCCCCTTCGTGCACGACCTCGTCTCCTTGCCGGCTGTCGGTGGCGCCCCGGTGCCGCTGGACCAGCTGCTCGGGAAAGACGGTCCAGACATCGCGCGGAGGTTCATTTCTTCCAAGGTTTTGTCAAATCATGATGCCGCTGAGGCAAAGAAGGACTCGGGTTTTGTGCGGCCGTACCTGGATCCAGTTCTCCGTCGGCGCGAAGACTACCTCGCCTTCGTCAGCCGACTGGGCAAAGCTAACATGCTGGATTTCAGGCTCGACGGCGACGACTTCGAAGAGGTCGGGCTTTTCACAGTTTGGAAGAAAGACGGTCGCCAACAGATCTGGTGATCGATTGCAGGGGATCTAATTTGCATTTTGCAGAACCTAACAAGACCAGCCTCGCTAGCGGGGCCAGCTTCAGTCGCCTGGAGCTGCAAGAGGGTGAGCAGTTGTGGACAGGGGGCGTGGACATAGCCGACGCGTTCTACAATATGGGTTTGCCTTGTGAACTTCGACGTTACTTTGCTCTTCCTCGATTGCGTGCCGCTGACCTTGGCCTCAAGGTCGTCGAGGGCCAGTCCGTGTCGAGCCGAGCCTGGGTCCGCCCGTGCTTGGCGGTCTTGCCAATGGGCTGGTCGCACGCTCTCGACTTCTGCCAGCGGGTGCACCGCTCGATCGCGCTGGAAAAAGGGGGCCTCCCTGGGGCAGCTGAGATCGTTGACGGACGTCCGCCTGCGGATGTGAGGGAGGGAGCTTCCACGGCCTACGTCGACAACTTCGTCGCCTTCGGCACGGGGCCCGAGAGGCCTGGTGAGATGTTGGACGCAGCTCGAAAAGCCCTTGAAGGTGTGGGCCTGCCGGTGCACCCGACCGAGGCGCCCGTCGCCGTTTCGGAGCAGCTGGGCTGGGTCTTCGACGGCGAGCGCGGGGCCTTGCGCCCCAAGAGTCGGCGTGTCTGGAGATTGAGGCTGGGGATTCTGGAACTCTTGAAGAAGGGGTACGCCACGGGTCGCCAGATCGGAAAGGCTGCTGGACATTATGCTTTCATTGCTCTCGCTCAGAGGCCTATGCTCTCCGTCTTCAGCGCCGTATACAGTTTCTCCCGGAAGTACTTCTCCCGAGTCGTGAAAATCCCGCCTTCGGTTCGACGTGAACTTCAGTGGGCTGCCGCACTCCTCCCTCTGGCTTGGTCTGACCTTCGTGCGCCCTGGGGCTCCATGGTGCATGCGAGCGACGCGAGCGAGGAGGGGAGGGGGGTCTGCCAGAAGGAGGCCGACGTCGAGCTCGTCAGGGCTGCGGGTCGTGATGAGGAGAGGTGGAGGTTTCGTCATCCTGGAGTTTCTCGATCTCGCGATTGTCTCGGTGGCCCCGGGGATCCCGCGGAGGAGCCGGAGGTCGTCGACGACTTCGAGGGGGTGAGCACGGAGGGCGAGAGGTGGAAGGTGCAGGAGGTTTCGAGCGAGCTGTACGGGGGCAGGTGGCAGGTGGTGTCTAGTGGAGGATGGGCCCGGGCTGAGAACATCATCGTCCTGGAGGGTCGGGCCATCGTTCACTCGCTCAGGCACGCTCTTCGAGATTCGCAATATTTTGGTCGGCGCCTCCTCTTCCTGTCCGACAACATGGGGCTCGTATGTGCATTGCAGAAGGGGCGCTCGTCGGCTGGGGGGGTCCTCCGCATCACCCGGCAATGGGCTGCCTGGTGCCTGGCGGGCGGCGTGCAGGCCTCCGTCCGCTGGATCCCGTCGGAGCGCAACGTTGCGGATGCTCCGTCGCGCCGCCACATCCCCCTCGGCGCGTGGCTGGACGGGGGCGCGGGCGGTGCTGAGCCGGACCTCGACCGCTGGGGCGTGCGGGACGGGAGCCTCCGTAGCCAGCGCGCCGACGTCGCGGCCGCGGGGGCGGAGCTCGATGAGCTGGCCGTCCGCGACGCCGCCAGCGGCCCCCTCCGGGGCGCCCGGCGCCCCCCGGCGGCTGCGGGGCAAGCAGGCGGCCGACGGGAGCGATCCTGCTCAGTCGGCGGTGCGCTGGCCTCGCCACGTCGGGGCGGCTGCTGCCGCTGCGCGGCGGCAGGGGCGCACGGCGCCGGCGCGGAGAGCTGTTCGCGCGGCTCGCCGGCGGGCGCGGGCTGCGCCTCTGGTCACAGGGGGGACCTTTCTGCAGAGGGCCTCGGTGACGCCGAAGACGGTCGCGCAGTACGACACGCTGTGGCAGGACATCCTTCTGGCGCGGGCAGCGACTGCGCGCGTGACCGGCGCCGCCCGAGAGCCCAGCGACGACGACATGGACGGCCTGCTAGCCAGCTGGATGGACCGCGAGTACTTGGCCGGCGAGCTGTCGCAGCGCGGGACCAAGGCGATGGCGGCGGCGAAGTTCTTCCGGCCGCAGTTCAGCCGCACGGGCAGCCGCGCGCTGCCGCAGGCAGCACAGGCCTTGAAGGGGTGGAAGCGCCTCGCCCCTGGGCGGGCGCGGCTCCCGCTCCCCTGGGAGGTGGTGTCGCTGATCGCGCTCGAGCTGGTCGCCGCGGGCTTCTGGGCGATGGCTGCGTGGGTCGTCATCACGTTCCACTGCTACCTGCGGCCCAGCGAGCTGGGGCGGGTCACGCCAGAGATGATCGTCGCGCCCACCCCGGGCACGCACATCTCGAGCTGGGCCATCGTCCTGCGCCCGTCCGAGGAGGAGGTGAGCAGCAAGACGAGGGAGTTCGACGAGACCGTGGTGTTCGACCTCGCGGAGTTCAGCTTCCTCCACAGCGCGCTCGCGTTCCTCAAGAGGAGCGCGCCGCCGAGGCAGCCTGTCTTCGGCTTCCTGCACGCGGACCTCGTCCGCAACTTCAGGGCCGCGGCCGCGCGCGCCGGCGTCGAGTGCCTGGGCCCGGAGCTGCACGTGCTGCGGCACAGCGGGCCGAGCCACGACCGGGCGCGGGGGCTGCGGACGCTGCAGGAGATAAAGCTGCGGGGGCGGCGGCACTGCGACTCGAGCGTGCGCAGGTACCAGTAGGAGGGCCGCCTGGGGGAGCAGCTGCAGAGGCTGCCGAGCGCCGCCCGCGGGCGGGCAGTCGGCTCGACCGCAGCGCTCCGGTCGGCCCTCGCGAGGCCTTTGCTCGCACCCTGGCCTCCAGGGGCGCCCGCCTCGTCCAGCCGCAGGTGTTTCTAGAGCTGTTCAGCGGGCACGGAGGCCTGTCTCACAGCCTGCGGTCGCGCGGCTTCTTCGTCCTGGAGTGGGACAAGACGCGCGGGCCGCAGCGGGACTTGAGCCAGCGCGGCACGCAGAAGTTGGTGAGAGGCTGGATTATGGCCGGGCTCGTGTGGGGCGTGTCCATGGGCACGCCATGTCAGACTTGGACGAGGGCGCGGGACACCGGGCCCCTTCGAGATCCTGACAACCCTCGACCCTGCCTGCCATCCCGTCTTCGCAGTGACCAAGAGTTGATGGGCTTGAGTGACCTCAAGCATCCCGGCGATCTCGAGGCTGTGCGAGTAAGCAATATGTTGGCCGCCTTCTGTTGTAGCATCTTCGAACTCATGCGCCTTCTAGCTCTGCCTGTCGCCCTCGAGAATCCTGCCCGCTCGCGTCTGTGGCTCCTTCCTCGTCTTTTAAAGGCCAGCAGCTGGGCTACCTCTTCGTTCATTATTACAGACATGTGTCAGTGGGGAACGCCGTGGAAGAAACCTACAGGTGTTCTAGGCGATCGAATCTCTCTCGCTCATCTTGCCTGTCGCTGTTCAGGGAAAGTCTGCAGTCGCACTAACCAGCCTCACACGTCAATTCACGGGTTGGCAGCAGCTGGCGGTTTCAAGACGAAGGCCGCCGAGCGCTACCCCCCTCGCTTTTGCAGTGCGCTCGCGGCCGCTTTCGACCAGGCCCACGGGAGCGCCAAGACGAAACAGCTCTCACCCCTTTTTGTGTAAATGTGTCTCCCCCTGCAGTGTCTAATTAATCGAGATGACCAACTGGAAAGTGTGGCAAGGTTGCGTGTTGCGAGCCCTCGTCTCTGGCTAATGTTCTCAGTTCGCGCCCAGGCTCCGCCCGACGCGAACCGATCGTGTTCCAGAGCCGGCGCATCCTTGCCTAAGCTCGTCTGCGCCCAGAGGTGTCGCAGAAAAGAAGTCCCCTGGCCTTGGCAGCGGCGGCAGCAGGCATGGACCCTACTTCGATGGAGATTGCCGATTGCCGAGAGTTGAAGAGGCCGCATTCCGCTGCCATTTAGGCCCTTTCAGTTTCGCGCTCCCAGTCCCTCCCACCCCTCGCGCGTGTTGTGAGCCCTCGTCTCTGGCTAATGTTCTCAGTTCGCGCCCAGGCTCCGCCCGACGCGAACCGATCGCGTCCCAGAGCCGGCGCACCCTTGCCTAAGCTCGTCTGCGCCCAGAGGTGCCGCAGAAAAGAAGTCCCCTGGCCTTGGCAGCGGCGGCAGCAGGCATCCTCCTCCTCCTCCTCCTCCTCCTCCTCCTCCAGTCGCCGCTACTGCTCTGTGCAGCATGCGACGGATTCGGCCACCCATCCACCATGGGCGGCCCCACAAAACAACCCTGACCCCGATGGGGCTCTTGGCCAGCCGCGATGGCGACGGCCCCCCCTGTGCCGTCCTTGCTCGTGTACAACCCCTTGCACGCGGCTGGAGACAGATTACTGGATATCGTGGCAGAAGTACCGAACATACATGTACTGTGTCTTCCTGGAACGCAGAGACAGGCCCTCGTCGATTGTCCGTATCAGGTCAGCATGGCGCAGCAACGAGTGTGTATTGAAGCAGGGTGGAGAGCAGGAGGATTCTCGAATCGAGCTGCTGGAGTCGCCGCTGTTTTGCCCCCAGGCTGGCGCCAACAACACGTTCGCCGAGTAGAGCTACCTCCCCCACCTCTGCAAGGGCGAGGTATAGCTACTGATGCGGGGAAGGGAGGCTGGCAATTATTTATTGTAGTGTTGTACTACCCTCCCCGCCCAAGCACTGCCACGGGCCTCTGACAGCACTTCGCGTGCGGCAAGAAACTTTCAGAATGGATTACGGGGCTTCTTAGACAACTTCCAGCACGGGTTCAGCCAGTTATACTAGCTGATGTCAACGACGGGATGGGGCTTAGCAAGGTGAAGGGGAATTGGGAGGAGGTGGACACGCAGGCGGTGGGACAGGTGAGGACGAGGGAGAGGCACATCGGAGGAGCGGGACAACGATTTCGATAAGTTTTGGAAGCTGCTGATTTGTACTCCCCAACAACCACGTCACACTATGCCCCAACTTTTTACGGAAATAATGGAGGCAGCAGTATGATTGACCACATCGGGGTCCCGCTGGCGCGGCGTGACTCGGTCGAGTGCGCGGCTCCGATTCACAAGCTGGGACGGAAGCTACAGGTCATTCCTCATAGAGAGCCGCGCGACCATCTGCCTGTTCTGGTCAGTGCTCGTGCGCCTAGGATTGGAGGAGGACAGGAGGTCAGAGAGGAGGTTGCCCCTGATGCCAGGATCCGCCTGGAAGTCGCCCGGGACCGTGATGAGCTCACGCAGGGGCTCCGTGGGGGCCCAAGAAGGGAGGCGTTCACCAGGCAGGTGGAGGAGGAGATGGAGGAGGCGTGGTCCAGTCTTCCGCCAGATCTTGCAGACACAGCTGCCCCAGACCTTCTGCTCGATAGATTGGATGACGTCCTACGGCGCCTGGGCAGTCAGCATATTCAGAGAGAGTGCGCTGGGCCTCGTGAGCCACACCCACTCATTCAAGAGCGTCTGGCTCTGCTTGCTGAGCGACGAGCACTTCGCGCATCACTCCATCTTGCCACAGATGCTGAATTTGAAGAATGCCGTGCCCGCCTTCGTGAGTACACTAAGAGATGCAAGTCTATCGTTCGACGTTGCAGCAGGGAGAGAGACGAACGCCTGGTGCAATCCATATGGGAGGCTTGGAGAGCCCGTGACTTTGCGGTTATTCAACGTCTCAATCTTCATCTTGCAGGTGGGAAGTATGGGAGGGCTAAACGGGACCTACGAAAGTTAAACGGAGCGCCACCTACTCCAGAACAGTGGATGGCGGTATGGGAACAGCAGGGAGGGGACGGAGGGATGCTAGCACACCGAGCTGAATGGTCAGAGTATTGCGATCATCAACGGGCTATTTCAGCTCGACCTCTTTCTCGTGAAATGGCTGAGGAGAAGGCCACGCGCGCTTGTTTTCGAGCACTCTTGGATCTTGAGCTTATCCAGAAGTATTTCGCCAGAGCTCCGAAGAGACGAGGTGCGCCGACTTGGGCGCTACCGCTTGAGATCTGGAGCATGCGCATCAATGGCCCTCGAGCGCAGCAGGCAGCCATGCAGGGGGCGGGGATCGGAGCAGATACGACCGTCACGGAGGGTAAGTATACGAAGCTGATGCTGCACCGAGTATTCGCTCTTACTAGGTTCTGGGAGGTCACGCCAAAGCATTGGACTATTAGTCAGGGGTTCGCTATTCCGAAAGCTGCTGTCCCAGGGCCGAAAGGCAAACGAGTTGCCCATGGGCTGGATCCCCTTAGCAAAAGTTTTTACGCAGGTATCCTCAAGGCCGGCCCCAAAGAAGCCCAATCTGAATGTGACCACGGTTTTCTTCGAATTCGGCGGCGTGAGGACGCCCTGGTAGCATGTCTCTGCACTGGATGGCGTTTGAACCAAGCAGGCTTCTATTGGTGCGACTCCTTAAAGGACTTATCCAATGCCTTTGCATCCCCACATTGGCAGGCCCTTGATGCAGCATGTGTTTCTCTAGCTCAGCATGATGATCGTAAACTGTGTCGTCAAAGGTATCGCACCTCAGGATGTATGCTACCGTCGTGCATGGGCTCGTTTCTGATCCATCCTGGTTGCGGAGCACTGCAGGGTGACCCGTTTGCTGCGGCCAGTTTTGTTCGTACCTTTAAGCCGCCAGTGGACCGCTGGATTGAGCGATACCAGCGCGAGGACTCAGGAGAGCAGTTTCTGCGGGCGCACCTCCCGCAGGCCATGGACCCTGTCCGCAAGAATAACATCTATCTAGGCTTGCACAATTTCCCAGATGACCTGCTGAAAAAAAGATAGTTATTGGTCAGACATATGACGCACAGCGCTTTGGGCACCTTCTTGATCGCAATGACGCGATCCTCGATGAGGAGCTCTCTTCCATCGGCTTGAGGCGTAACCAACAGAAGCAGGAAGCGATTGTGCGGGTTCCTGCTAGCTCTCGGCGAGGCGCTGCTGCGATCCTGAGAAGTCGGGAGACGAAGGTTGCTGAGGACGTTCGGTACCTGGGTCCACGGATTTCGCCGACGCAGTCGTTTGGACCAGAGCTCTTGCATAGGATCCAGGCCATGAAAGCTGCGTTCTGTCGTCTTGGGAGTTTCTGGTTTAAGCGTGGAATACCCGTCCGATGGAAGCGATGCATACTGCTGTGCCACATAGTGAATGCGGCGCTGTCTGGAGTCGAGGCTTTCGTACCGACCGAGGTCCAGCTCAACACGTTGCAGTTGGCTCTCGCTGCTCTCGCTCGTAAAGTTATGCGCGGGGAGGTTAGTTGGGAGGACCAGGGGGGCCGTATTCGATCGCTTTCGTCGATGGAGGTGCTGAGGTGGTGGAGGATCGCCCCCGTCTCGACCGAACTTCGTGTTCGACGGCTTCGATGGCTTCAGGCGTGCATCAGAAGACCAGAGGCCCACCAACAGCTACTCGCATCGATCTTCGGCAGCGTGACCTTCGAGAGGGAGGGTGTCTTCGATGACTGCGGTAGGGTTCGTGAATCGGCTAACCCATGGGCCCGGCGTGTTCAGGATGACATCAAGCACCTTGTCCAGTGGAGCTCGGACGCCGCTGAATGCAGGGAGCGCGCGGAGGGCTCGATTTTGAAACTGTTCGACCCCAAGATCGCTCCCGACTTCCTGCGGGTGGATATGACCATCCTGAGAGGCGCGCACTCGTCTGTTGAAGTACCTCCCCCTGGGCTCGAGGAAGTTGACCACCTAGCTCTGGAATGCGAGGCCCTCTGCACGGAGTTTCCCCACATGTGTCCCTGGACGGGTTGCCAATCTAAGTTCTCATCTAAATCTGGATTGGTTAATCATTTTCGGCGTATTCATGGCACGGTGAAGCTGTCCCAGGCCCTGACCAAGACGAATCAGTGCATTGCGTGCCACGAGGTCTTTTGGGATCGAAAAACGGCCCAAAAACATCTCCATGGAGCCCTGGTGAACGGAAGATGCTTGCAGAATAAAGCCACCACTCTTCGACCTCTCCAGGAACCTCAGGACCTCACCTGTAGTATATGTGGCTCTTTTTTTTCAGGGACTGCTGAATATGACGATCACGCTTGCACTCACCTGCCTTTCGTTCCAAGTGTGCGTGATGGCCCTCGTCGACGACACGTTGTTCGGGACCGATGTCGACATGCCGCAGTGGCTGCGCGCGGCGAGGCCCAAGAGAGGCGCCGAGGAGCAGGCCGAGGGCGCGGCCAAGAAGCCTGCGACGGCAGGTGGCGGAAGCGGAGGCGGCAGGGGAGGCGGGGGCTTGAGGCGACGCCAGGCGGACCCCGACGACAGCGACTTCGTGGACGCGTTCAGGGCCATGGCACGTCTGTCGCTCAGCAATGCAAGAGAGCTGGCCATGATCGAGTCGAATGTCCTCGAGACGTACCTGATCGACGAGAGCGCCTGGTTCGCTCGCGCAGGTCTGGCGGCGAATGCGCACTGCACGGGCCAGGCGAGAGCGCTCAAGGAAAAGAATGGCCAGGATCACACCGTCGACCTCGCCAGCCTGGGGCCTCCCTTTCTCACGGTCTTCTGGTTGATTATGATGGCCATCCGCCAGAATGCGAACACAGGTGCGCCGAAGGAGGCCATCGAGAAGTTCCACCGCGATCACCTCCAGGGCAAAGGTCCAGTCGAGCTGGTGAACTATGCACGACACATTTCGCTCCAGCAGCCGAGGGGCGAGAAGTCGAAGCGCATGGAGAACAAGGTCAAGTCCAAGCTGAATGTGATGCCGAACGGGACGACGGGGCAGGCACTATGCGAGATCTTCCAGCAGGTTCTGTTGGAGGTCAAAGCGGAGAGGCTGGTGGGAGCTGCTCCGAGGAGCGCGGCAGAGCGTCAGGTACAGCAGTGGTTGCATCGTCACTAGAGCTGAAAGTGGCCAGGCTGGTACGAACAGCATCGGCGCCAGCGGCACGCACGGATCCTTCTCGCTCTGCGGGCGCTGCAGGGGGTGAAGTACCGACCGCGGTGACGGCGCGCACGGATCCCCCTGCCAGCCTCGAGGGCAATGAGACAGATGAAGTACCGACCGCTGGCGCCAGACATGCTGATGATGATGTGAAGTCGTTTGAGATAGTTGATTGGGAAGGCGAGATCATGGGTTCACGATTTAGTGGAGATGCGGGCAACCACTATCGGGCGTATCATCATACGATCTCTGGGGAACCTCCTGCTCGGGTATCGAAAACGACAATGACAATTGCACCCAGTACATCGAATTCGCGTACGGCACATCCGACGCCGCCTCGTCCTTCATCATCGAGTGGAGTGAGGCAGCCTCTGACCGCCCCGCCACCGCTTGCCTTGCCTGCGCGCTTCTCTGCTAGCGCTCGTTTTGCGTCCTTGGTGGCACGCGGCCACATCAGGGACATCAGAGTGAATGGAGGGGATGGGTTTGTGTGTGTGGGTGGTGGGGGTGGGACGGGCTCGGGGGTGGAGGAGACAGAACGGCTGGCTGCGGCGAACACTGACCGTGCGGAGGGCCGTGCGGATCCGCCCAGCGAGCGACGTGCACCTAGGCCACCTCAGAAGAAGCGTGGACGGCCCAGTAGGGGTCTTCAGTCTGGGATCTGAGGCTGGAGCCCGCAGGCGCCCCTGGTGGACATCCACCTTGTGGGGCTTGCCTTCGGGGCCAGCGGGGGCGTCTCCCCCCAGAAGGAGCCCCCCTCGTACATTTGTGGTTGATGCGGCCACCTGGCCGTCGCAGGGATGAGAATTTTCTTCCAGCAGCTCTGGTGCTGTTCATTGTATGTGGACTCAGAGATCGTCCCCAGCGTTCAGTTCAGTTCAGTTCCTCCTCCTCCTCCTCCCTCTCCTCCCTCTCCCGCCCATTGGTAGTGGTGGTGGAAAATCGATCCATCAACTCGGGCCACTGGCACAACTCCGCGGCAAGATCTGGCATGCCCACAGTCGTGCGTCTGCGACCTTCGTCGTCTACCCAGCTTATTTGCTCGCCGTGCACTGTCATATCTTTCCAGGCGGGGGGCGCGTTTCGTTGTCCTCTGCTAGGAAGTGGAGGCCAACGTTGTTCCTTTTCGGCGGGCTCCAATGCGAATTCGGGAAAGGGGGACCTGGTTGCGGCCAAGAAGGAGGCGTGTACAACATGTCCAGGACGTGCGGAGCTAATGGGCGCCGCGGAAACGCAGAGGCAGCTCCGACGTCCGATTCGCGCACGTTGATCCCTTTCGCTGATGCGACTGGGCATGTTCGCTTGAAGCTTTGGGACGAGCGGCGCGCCGTGCAAGCGCATTGGAGCGTGGACTGTTGCGTGGCCCGCAGAGGCGTTTAGGAGAGGGGCCATCGTCGTTTCCACAGGCTCGCGCAATGTCAGTCGTTGTGGTGAACGGTTGCATCTGGGACGGCGCGTGACGCGGCGGCCTAGGATTTGCTGCCCCCCGCAGTGCGGCACCGACGGACATGGAAGGGCGTTCTCCAGCATTTCTTGCGAGCACGCCGACCCGGTGGCGGCTGGCGGCCGCGAGCCCGCCGCACGTCGACGACGAGGTCCTCAGCCGCGGCGTCAGGCTTCATGGCGGCAGCCAGCATGTTTGTGCAGGTCAGCGAGTCTGACAGGGCTCTGCGCCCGCGGCTCCCCCAGTGGACGCCCCCTCGCACCCAGTCGCGCCTCTGGAAGCTCGCGCCGAGGCGGCGGCAGCGGAGGCGGAGATCGCGCAGCTGCGCGCGGCCGCAGCAGTATCAGGCGCCGGCGGCGCGGACGCAGCTCTGGCTGGCCGTCCATCCGCGCCCGCGCATCTTGCGGCTGAGGACCCGCAGCGGCGCTCTGCCCCCACGCCCGAGTCCGCGGAGCTTGCAGATCACGCCGCCGCGAGGCTCACGGAGCGGCGAGCAGCACGGCTTCATGAGCGAGCCCGTCGAGATGCGCACCCAACGCAATGAGCGGCTGGCGCATTCAGGAGGCGAAAAACACACAGACACCAAAAATCGTCGATTCCCATTTGTCTGCATACATATATATATATACACATATGTATGTGTATATATATATATAGATGTATGTATGTGTGTGTGTGTGTGTTTGTTTGTGTCCCTGGATCTTCTCACGCATGGCGGCGGAGGGCGCCGCTGAGCAGCCCTGGTTTGTCCGCCGCTGCCATCGCATTTTTGTTCTGCCGCGTCTCTTTCGCGCGCCACGCCTCCTCGGGGCGGCGGCGCCGCCCTTCTGCCGCTCAGTAGCTGGAGGGGGGCGACATGAAGAAAGCGGCGGAGACCAGCGGGGGGGCTGGCGTTGGGCCATTGGGAGGAGTAGATACAGTCGAGCATATGATATGATGGAGAAACCTCCTCCCGAAAAGCTGGGCCGGCATTTCTTAACCAATTTGCCAGAAAGAGTCTCTTCTCGAGCGTCAACAACAGAAGTTGGCCCACGCTTGTTCTAAGATATTTCTGGCAAGCTGGCCTGCAGTTCTTCATTTATTGTGTTGACCATAATTTCGGTTGTAGGGGCTCCCATCGGAACACGCATGGATTGGACGGCCCGAAATTGCTGAAGGAGAGCCCCAAGAGTGCTGGAGAGCCAGCAGGGACGGCCGAGGATGGCTTCAAGACGTCCCCAGGACCCACCCCACAACGTCCCCAAGAAGGTCCAACCGAGACTCTTCGGGAGAGCTCGGTGGAGCCATCGCGCCCGAGACGGCCCTGGGACCCTCCAGCGGGCCTCCCTACAGACCCTCCAGCGGCTTCCAAGTCAGCCCAAGAGGCCACCAAGAGACTGCAAACATAACCTCAAGAAGCCTACAACATGCTTGCATCATGGGAGGAAGAGGAGGACGACGAGGAGGAGGAAGAGGAGGAGGAGGAGGCGGAGGAGGAGATGAAGGAGGAGGTGGAGGAGGAGGAGGAGGAAAAGAAGAATGAGGAGAACGAGGCTGCGGACAATGATGGGAGATTGAAGACCCGCGCTAGCTCAAACATGGGAGCGAATTGGAGGGGGTCTTGAACTCAACCGCCTTCCTGCCGTGCTGCTGCGCTGGCACGGTTGCTGGGCCTGCAACAGGCAACGGGAGAAAGGCGACAGCGATCATGATGCGTTTGGAACGGTTCTTGTGTTTGAGTTCCTTGATGCCTTGTCAGGGTGCGCGCGACTGGGCCCAGCGCCCCCTCCATCCCTCCCTTCTCTCCACTCCCACCCCCCCTCCAGACGGCCTTTGTGGAGTCTGACGGTCTGATGTTCCCTTCCGCCGCGTCGATGCGATCCCCCCCACGCCCACCCCCTTCCCATCTCCCCTCTGCTCCCTCCTTCACTCATGGCGGGGCGCCGTGTCGAGCTGAGGACTTTTGTGCCCAGTCTCGGGGTGGCGTCTCGTCGTTGAGTGTAGCATGGCCACTCCTGGCATGTGGCTTCGCAAAGGTTCCAGAAGGTCTCCTGCTTCACTCCTCCCCCGCCCCTCTGCTCATCCCCCCTCCGCCCTGTTCCCCCCCCCCTCTGCTCCGTCCTCTTCCGCCGCAGGGCAAGGCCCCGAGCGCGCGTTTTTGGCTCTCTTCTAGAGGCTGCGGAGGAGGTCGTCGTCGCCCCCCTGCCATCCTCGTCGTCGTCGCCGTCGTCGTCGTCATCGTCGTCGTCTCGTCGTCGTTTAGTCGTCGGCGTCGTCGTCGTACCTGCCCCTACAGAAGAGCCGCTCCAGCAAGGACTGAACATTCAGTCGAGGCTGACGAGTAGGTCGACCCTGCTAAACCAAGGGTGCCCTTACGTCCTGTGTTTCGCGACACATGCCTGCTACATCCCTGTGTCAATGTGGCCCTCCGAAGGGTTTTGTGTCCTCTCGCGTGCTCGCGTGTCCTCTCCTATTAGCTTCGTCTGTATTGCTGGGCCAATCCTGGTTAGTGTTTCGATACGCGCCTGTCCGCGGCGACCAGAACCTTCAGAGAGCGCCCGAAAACTTCCGACGCGAAGACATCGCCGTCGCCGTCGCCGACCAAATCCCGTGAAAAGCGGTTCCTGGACCCCGCCATGGGTCCATCTGGATTAGCGTTTCGTCCCCGATCGATTTCTGATGGTCCCCGGGACGCAAAAGGGCATCCTCGGTTGAAGTTGGCGCAAATTTGTTCGAATTCCATCGTCGCCGCCGTCGTTTCCGCCGTCGCCGCCGTCGTCAGGCATGCCTCCACCCAGCGGGCGGCGGCGGCGGCGGCGATGACGACGACGACGACGGCGATGTCGACAGCGTCGACGGCAGCGACGTCGATGACGAAGACGACGTCGATGACGCCGTCAAAGAAGTCGACGACGACGACGTCAAAGAAGTCGTCAGGCATGCCGGGGCCCGGTGGCGGGCCACCGCCGCCAGGCGGTCCGCCGCCGGGCGGTCCCCCGCTGGGCGGTCCGCCGCCGGGCGGTCCGCCGCCGCCCGGCATGCCGCCGCCGGGATGCTGCGGGCCGCCGCCAGGCGCCCCCCCCCCCAGGAGGTCGTCGGCGTCGACCTCGTCGTCTTGGAGGTTTTCGTTTTCGGAGGTCTTCTAAACTCTACGTTGGCTCTTGGAGGCTTTTTCGCCTCGGGATGCTGTCCAGCAGCTGCGCCTCTCTGAGAGCGTTCCAGGGGTACCCGAATCGTCCCGAACGGCCGCCAGAGGCCCTAGTTATGACCCGAAAGCCGACGAGGTTCGAGGGTCGAAGTTTTTCGGCACTTTTCGCCCCTGTCGGGCCTTTGAGAGGCGTCTCGTCGCCATGGCAGGATTCCCCTTAGAATTATTGGCGATTCCCCTATCCCCAGCAGCCCATCCAAACACGATCGCCAGGCAAGTTGACCTGATCAGGAAAGCGTAGGAGCATCCAATGGAACAGACAGGTGAGTCATCCGTCAAGCTGAGGCTCGGAATCAGCATGTGCGCATCCAGGAGTAAAATAGTTGAGCCTGCCTTCGAAGACAAAGGAAGAGGAGGATGCGGAGGAGAAAGTGGAGAAGGACGAGGGGGAGGAGGGAAGTGGATACAGGGGGAGGTAAGAGGAGGCGCAAGAGCAAGAGCAAGAGCAGGATGAAGAGGATGAAGGAAGAAGTGGGAAGGTGGCGATGGCGACTACATTCACGAGGGCGAGAAGGAAGAGGAAGGCGACGACATCGACGACGGCAGGAGTCAAGCATGAAGACATTCGCAGACCTCCTAGGTCCCCCATTGGAAGCCTCTTAGAGCCAACTTGGGCCCCCTTTGGAGGGCTTTGGGGCCCTCCTGGGACCACACTGGATGACATCGATCATTTCCAGACGTCCCGTGTGATATTTTGGAGTGCATATATATATACATATGTGTACATATATATATATATATATATATATATATATAGATCGGAGGTGACGGGGTGAGATCGAAGTGGAACGGAGAGCCCCCCTACCGGGAGATCGGTTTCGGTTTCGTGATCGTGCGTGCCATGCGTGCGGGCGAGGCGAAGCTGCGTGGGCGGGCGAGAAGAAAGTCTCCTCCGGCTGATGCGCGGCCGGACCAAATGATTCCTTTTTGGGGGCCAGAGGCCCGCGGTGTCCCGCCGGTGTCCCGCCTCCGGTTGAGGCGCGGCCGGACCAAATGTTTCCTTTCCTGGGGCCGGTGCCGCGCGGTGTCCCGCCCGCCAGTGTCCCGTCGATGTCCCGATGACGATGATGATGATGATGATGATGATGATGATGATGATGATGATGATGATGTTGATGATGATGATGATGCTGATGCTGATGCTGATGCTGATGCTGATGCTGATGATGATGATGATGATGATGTCGATGATGTTGATGAAGATGATGATGGTGATGGTGGTGATGATGATGGTGTCCCGATGATGATGATGATGATGATGATGATGATGATGATGATGATGATGATGATGATGTTGACGATGCTGACGATGTTGATAATGATGATGATGGTGATGGTGGTGATGATGGTGTCCCGATGATGATGATGATGATGATGATGATGATGATGATGATGATGATGTTGATGATGATGTTGCTGATGATGATTATTGTGTCCCAATGGTGATGGATGATGCAGATGATGATGATGGTGTCCCGATGATGATGATGATGAGGTTGATGATGATGTTGTTGATGATGGTGATGGTGATGATGGTGGTGTCCCGATGATGATAATGATGATAATGATGATGACGATGTTGGTGTTCCGATGATGGTGATGATGGTGGTGTCCCGATGATGATGATGTTGATGATGATGGTGAGGATGATGGTGTCCCGATGATGATGATGATGATGATGGTGGTGATGGTGATGATGTTGATGATGATGGTGATGAGGTGATGATGATGATGGTGTCCCGATGACAAGGATGATCATGATGATGATGATGTGATGACGATGATGTTGATGATGATGACGTTGGTTGTGAGATCGATTGTGATATCGATCGTGAGATCGATTTTGAAACCGAAGGTGAGATCGATTGTGAGGTCGATAGTGAGATCGATAGTGAGATCGATTGTGAGATTGATAGTCAGATCGATTGTGAGATCGATCGAATGGAATAGATAGAGTGAGATCAATTGTGAGATCGATCGAGTGAGATCGATCGAGCGAGACCGATAGTGAGATCGATAGTGAGGTCGATAGTGGGACCGATCGAGTGAGACGTTGGATCCTCCCCCCCCCGAACCTCCTTATCACCCGAAGGGTGGTCGTATAGGTAAACCAATAAATACATAGATATGTGTGTGCTTGTATATATACACAAAATAGACTACACATATACACATATACACATACACGTATGTTGGAGGATGGGGGGTGAGATCGCAGTGAAACGGAGCCCCCCCGCCGGGAAATTGGTTTTGGTTTCGTGTTCGTGTCGTGCGTGCGGGCGAGGCGAAGCTGCGCGTGATCCTCCTGTGGCTGGGCCGAAGTAGGAGCGAAAGTTCGGGTGCCCAGCAGCCGGTGGCCGGTTGGGCCGGGCGGTGTCCCGGGTGCCCCGTGGTGTCCCGTTGAGTGAGATCGATCGTGAGATCGATATTGAGATCGATACTGAGATCGATGTGGTGGCCCGAGGTTTCCCGTGGTGTCCCGTGGTGTCCCGTTGAGTGAGATAGATCGTGAAATCGATAGTGAGATCGACAAGTGTCCCGTGGTGTCCCGTGGTGTCCCGTTGAGTGAGATCGATAGTGAGATCGATAGTGAGATCGATGTGGTGCCCCGAGGTGTCCCGTGGTGTCCCGCTGAGTGAGACCGATAGTGAGATCGACAGATGTCCCGAGGTGTCCCGTAGTGTCCCGCTGAGTGAAATCGATAGTGAGATCGATAGTGAGATCGATGTGGTGTCCCGTGGTGTCCCGCTGAGTGAGATCGATAGTGAGATCGATAGTGAGACCGAGGTGTCCCGCGGTGTCCCGTGGTGTCCCGTGGTGACCCGTGGTGTCCCGTGGTGTCCCGTTGAGTGAGAACGATCGTGGTGTCCCGTGGTGTCCAGCTGAGTGAGATCGATAGTGAGATCGACAGGTGTCCCGAGGTGTCCCGTGGTGTCCCGCTGAGTGAGATCGATCGTGAGATCGATAGTGAGATCGATGTGGTGTCCCGTGGTGTCCCGTGGTGTCCTATGGTGTCCCGCTGAGTGAGATCGATAGTGAGATCGATAGTGAGACCGATCGTGAGATCGAGAGGCCCGTGGTGTCCCGTGGTGTCCCGCAGAGCGAGATCGATAGTGAGATCGACAAGTGTCCCGTGGTGTCCCGTGGTGTCCCGTTGAGTGAGATCGATAGTGGGATCGATTGAGTCAGATGTTGGTTCCCCCCCTTCCCCCGCCCCACAACCTCCTTCTCACCCGAAGGGTGGTCGTATAGGTATATGTTGCATCGGAGGTCGGGGGGTCAGATTGCAGTGGGACAGAGAGCCCCCACTGGCAAATGGGTTTCGGTTTCGTGTTCGTGTCGTGTGTGCGGGCGAGGCGAAGCTGCATGGGCGCGCGAGAGGGCTCACCCCGCCGTCGCTAGGACGATCCGGATGAAGTGGACCGCCCTTCCGCCCCCGGCGGGCGCGCGGTGGCCCGGGGTGTCCCGCCGTGGTGTCCCGCCGTGGTGTCCCGTCGGCGTTCCGTCGGCGGTGGGCGGGCGGTGACGGGGGTGTCCCGCCTTGGTATCGCTAGAGAAGTCGATAGTGGAAACGATACTGGGATCACTAGAACGGGATGAATAGTGAGATCGAAAGTGAGATGGATTGTGAGGTTGATTGTGATATTGGCTCTGAGATCGATAGTGAGATCGATAGAGGAATCGATAGTGAGATCGATAGGGATCGATAGCGGAATCGATCGCTGAATCCAGTGGTACTAAGATTGGCCGCGAGGTCGATAGTGGGATCGAACGAGTGAGATCGAACGCGGGGACGATAGTGACATTACATCGCAGCGCAACATCGTCATCACGCGTCGTCGCGAACTCGAGGGCGCGTCACCAGCATCGTCATCACCACACCCATCGCATTTGCCAGCAGTTGGTTCTTCACCCCCACCCCCCAACCTCCCTATCACCCGAAGAGTGGTCGTATAGGTATAGATACGTGTGTATACATATGTATATATATATATATATATGCATGTACGTGTGTGCGTGCGTCCAGACGTCCTGTGGTACCTGGAAGCCTCTTGGGGCTATCTTGCGGCAGCCTTGGGGCTTTACTGGGGCCCCATTTGGAGCCTTGGGGGTCTGGGTTCTTCATTACACTCCCCTGATGGATACAGACAAATCGTGGATTGAAGCCTCTTGGGGCGCTCTTGGGGCAGCATTGGAGCCCTCCTGGGCCCAAGTCGGTGCTATCTTGGGCGATCCTAGAGCCCTTTTCAGGCATCCAATGCCCATCGGAAGAGAAAAGATGATAACACACAAATCATTCCGTGACTGCCCATTAGGTGTGTGAATGATTTGGGATTATCGAGGGCGTCCTTAGGAGGCTCCGTATTCACGTGGAGGCAAGTTGGAAGTTCTCTTGAGCCATATTAGGCTACGTTGGGCATCTTGGAGGACATTTGGAGCTGTGGGGGGGGGGGCCATCGTGGGGCCATCTGAAGCCATCTGGGGCGATCTGAGCCGTCGCGATGTCCCCACAACCTGTCTCTCTCACTCCCACCCGCCCTCCCACCATGTAATGCAGCACCCGAAATTCAGCTTAAGAAGAGGTCGCCATCGGATGCACATAAACTGGGAACCAATACTGACGCCCAGGTGTGCCTGGTGCGCCACATGCACGACGCGCATATGGGTGCTCCATGTGCGCAAGTGTACGCGGCAGCATACATCGGACAATGCGTCGATGTCCCGACAATCCGTGTCAAGAACCATTGTAAAGTGGAGGCGGGGTGGTCAGCATGGCGCATGGTGTGTGCATCCTCGAAGAATTTGCATGCGCTTCTGACAGGGATTGGGAGGGGCAGCGCGCAGCGGACAAATATGTTCACCCTCCCTGCAGTCCTTATCAAAGACACATGCGAAGTGCTCACGGAGGTCCCGCTCACGATCCAGATGTTGCCGGCTCATGGTTCTTGGTTGGCGGCCTGTCGAGCGGGAGGGAATTATCAACCAGTAGAAGTGGCTAGCTTCTCCCCAAAGGGGAATGAAGGGGTTGGAAAAGAAGAGAAAAACAAAAAACAAAAAAACGAATTCGCCAAACCACCTAGGCCCAGAGTGCTGGTGGGGGTCTGGCCAGAACACGTCCCAGGAGGCGTCTGGGGGTCTTCGGCGGCGTCGTCGTCGCCGTTGGAGGAGGAGGAGGCGGAGGAGGAAGGAAGAGGAGGAAGAGGCGGAGGAGGGGTTGGACGACGACGACGAGGGGAGGACGAGGAGGAAGGCAAAGAAGACAGGGAGTAGACAAGGTTGAGGAAGAGAAGAAGCAAGATGAGGAGGAGTGCGAGGAGGAGGAGGAGGAGGAGGCTTAGCAGCAGAGAAGTTGAAGGGCGAGGAGGCTCCTCCTCCTCCTCCTTCCCCTTTTGCTCATTCTCTTATGACTATTGTTTTTGCTCGTCCCATTCCTGCTCTTGCTTATCCTGTTGATGGACGATGGCGATGACGCTGGCGGCCACGGCGAGGTTGGCGACAACGGCGGCCACCAGCGACCGACGACAGCGACGAGTGGCGGGCGGCGGCGCCGCCGCCAACGAAGCCGACGACGACGCCGCGGAGGAGGCGAGCGGGGCCGACCGCCACCTCCCACCAGCGCGGCCAGGCTCCTGGCTGGGCCCGCCCGGCACCGGGCCGGGGCCCTGCATGCCCCCAGGGCCACCGGGCCCTGGCGCCGACGCGTGGATGCGCGGGCCGCCTCCGAGCGATTGGGTTCCGCGGGGGGTGGGGAGGGGCGTGGTGAAGCGTAGGGGGGCGCGCTCAGGACTACCGTTGGGACGGTGGGGATGAGCTCAGGCGCTCATGGGGGGGGGCATCGGCTTACAATCGCCAATTCATCGCCGATAAGAGCCCGATGGCCCGCCCGGTTCGTTATCGGGGGCCTATCGCCGATGTATCGGCGATGTATCGCCGATTCAAGTGCGATGCTTCCCCCCCGCGGGAGGGTCCCCCCCGAACGTTGCTTCTCGGGGGGGGGGGGGACGAGGCGCAGGGAGGCTTTGTGGTCTGGAGCGGAAGGCACGAGCGCTGAATACGTAAAGGCAAAGTATGGTCCACCCAAGGTATAAGTACCCTAATGTTTTTCGTGTTTGTTGGATGTTATTGTGCATCTTGGGGAGGGTACCCTTGGATGTTCTGTGTTTTGGCCAGTGGAGGGTCTCATGTTCTTGAAGGATGTTCGTCTGTCCTAGGTCTGACTGTGAACCTGCGGAGGTCCGCGCGGACTTCTAGAGTCAGCGCTGGACCCCCTCCTCACGCCACTGGCGGCACCTCCGGCGACGTCCCCAGGGCGCTCCACTCACCAGGGAATGAGTGCAGGGGAGGGGGCCCAGCGCCGACCCGGGAAGTCCGCGCGGCCCTCCGAGAGCGCTTGTGTCGTTCTGCGGTTTCGGGCGATAGTGGATGCTTACGGCGACGGCAGGAAGACGACAAATTCGGGATGAGATAAATCGGAAATCGATGAGAGCCAGCTGATATGAAGGATATGTGACGGGCTCCGCGGCCCTTCCAGGACGTTCTGGATACCTCCGAGAGCTGTCTGGAACTTTCTGGAACGATTTATGTTCATCCTGTGCTTGCCTGAGTATTCGCCCCTCTCTCCTCCATTCCTCCATGTAGTACCCTCGGGCGGCTCCGTTTTGCGTCTCGAGCCCACTCGCGCTCTCTCACGCCTGTAGTCAGCGTTCCTGTGTCCGCAGATAGCTGCAAGTCAAATCCCATCCTTTCTTGGTTCCCCTCCCTCCCTCCATCGTCCATCCCTGTCTCCCCTCTCTCATCCCCACTCCCTCTTCCCCCTACTAGCTCCCTCCCCTGCCTCTTCCCTTTTCCTCCCCCTCCTTCCCCCTCTTCCCTCCCCTCGGCCCAGGGGGACCCCGGGGCATTGGGATTCTGGTCATGGGTCCAGCTTCGGCCACCGCCTGGGCCAGGTCTTTTCCTTGGAGGGAGATGGGAAAATGAGAGGGAGGCGGAATAGAAGGGATAGGAATCATGAAGATGACGAGACTGATGAGGAGATAGAGACGACAGCGCTCGGGACGGAAGCTGGAGATCGACGGTGCCAATGTGATGAGGCCCAGAGTTTGCTGTGAATGTGGTCTGTTTCGCAAGGACTAGAAACTAATCGCGCGCGCTGTTCTAGTATATATATATATATATATACATACATATATGTTCATACATATATATATACACATGTATGTGTAATGTGTCTGTATATGTAATAAATGCATATGTATGTGTAGTTGTAGGTGTAGGTATAGTTGTAGTTGTAGTTGTATGTGTATGTGTAGTTCTAGTTGTAGTTGTAGTTGTATGTGTATGTATGTGTGCACGCATGTATGTGCGTATGTAAAGTTCTATCTGTGATTGTGTATACGTGTTGCCATACCGTACCATAGTTTCATTGCTGTGTTGTGGATCGGGTGGGGCCGTGGACACTCATACTGAAGCCATTTTCCCAGCTAGGGTGGAGCGTCGGTTCAGGTGATCGCGGATGGTGGGCAAAGCCTCCGTGGTGCTCCTTGGCGCGGCGTCCAACCTGCTGGCGGCCTGGATCGCGAGGGTGCCCCCGTGCCCTGCCGCGCCGTCCTGCCCGGCGGCCCCCGCCTGTCCCGCGGCGGCCTGCCCCAACCTCTCGTGCGGGCAGGTGCACTGCCGGGCGTCGGAGCAGCCTCTGACGTGCCAGGCCCTAGCGCCTGCGGCGCCACCCGCGGGGCCGCCGTCCGCGGCGCCTGCGCCGCCGCCTGCAGAGCCCGCCGAGGGCTGGGGCGTGAGCTGGATTGTTGGGCTCATCGTGCACTGCGTGCTGGCCGCCTTTCAGCTGGGCCAGGCTCTGATTCGTACAGCGCGCGGGCTGCTGCATCCGCTTCTCCGTCGCGGCGACGGCCGGCTAGGCGGCGCCCTCCGCAGGCGTCCTGCGTTGGGCATGGATGCTATATCGCGGCGAGCGGCTGTGGCATCAGCGTAGGGCCTGGGGCAGGTCAGCGGGTCTTCCAGCGGGGATTAGCGACCCGCTCGACTTGCTGATCTCCGCCCCAGGCCTCGAAGTTTTCCAGGAGGGCTACGCGCCTGCGTCGGCGGACATTGTCGCGGTGACGTTCGCGGCCACCCGGCAGGCGCCGCAAGGAGTGGATCCGAATTTGCCGTATCGGTTCCGCCGCGAGCCGAACGCCGCCGAGACGTCGGGCATCAGCGACGCGCTCGGCGAGGTGGCCGAAGGCCTGTACCTTGCGCGGGAGCGCGCGGCGGGGCGGCTCTTGTTCGTTCCAGCGGGCGGCGCCGACGTTCGACTTCGCCAATGCTGGAGCCATCGTCCCAGGACCGCCTGCTGCCGCCGCTGGCGCTGGTGCTGCTGGAGGCGGAGCCGCTGCCGCCGCGCTAGCTGGAGTGGCAGGCGCTGGAACCGTCGCTGCCCCCGCGCCCGCGCCAGCCCCCCTCGCGGCCCCGCCTGTGGCTGCTGCCGCTGGCGGCGCTGGGGCGGCCCCGCCCGCGCCTGCGGTGCCTGGGCCGGCTCGGGCGCTGGTGGGGACCGCCAGCGCAGGCCGCCGCGGCGCCCTGGTGGCGCTCAGCGGCTCGGAGAAGCTCGAGGGTGACACCGGGCCATCGCCTCAGGGCGCGGGCTGGGTGGCGATCCGACGGATCCCCATGGGTCCCGCGGTGTACATGCGCGCGGAGAGCGGCGCGGACATTCGGTTTCCTGGCGGTGCTCCTCGTGCTGATGGACGCCGCGATCGCCCGGCCCGGCGAGACGCGGCGCCGCTCCCGGTGGAGAATACCATCCCAGGATGGTTGCTGGACGGGCCGCGGACTGCGCCGTGGTGCGCCGAGCTTGTAGACAGGAAGAGGTCTGGGCCCATGGAGCAGTTCTCGGCCTTCGCGGCCTTCTACCACCTCTCGAAGGACGACTACGGGGTGAGCCACAACGAGAGCATCATGAAGATTATTGAGCACCCCGGCTGCTGGGACCAGCTCAACCTCCCCGACCTCGCGGGAGTCGAGCTGGCGGCGCGGCGGGCGCAGCTGCACGAGTACACCTACTCCATGGGGCACGAGGCTCAGCAGGCCAAGGGCGCCAGCGGCGCGGCCAGCGAGGGCGGCGGCAAGAAGAAGGGTGGCCGAGGCCGCGGTGGAGGCCCCCACCGCTTCGGCATCGTGGGCGAGGCGGCGGCATTCACGGGGGCGGCGAAGGAGGACGGCCGTTCGATGATATGCCTGTTGCTGGAGCACGTCTCCAAACAAGTGGAGCGCGACGCAGGGATACTGAAGCAGATCAGGAAGGCCCGTGAAGAGCGTCGCGCTCTGCCATCATGGGCGACCCTATCGGCGCTCGGGGGCCCCTCGCCCGAGCGTCGACCAGGCCGAGAGAGGGGGGGCGCCCGTGGGCTTCGCGGGCGCAGCTCAACTACTTGTACATGAGGCGTTTCCACCCGGCAGCGACTGTCGCCAGCGCGATCTCTTCCCTTTTCCTCGTCTCGCTGCTGGGTCTCAGCCATCGCTGTCTTCAGCCCCGCTTTCTCGGTCAGTCCGACGGCGCCCCGAGAAGCGCCCCCACTCCGACGGCGCGGTCAGCGAGATGACCGACGCGCTGAACGAGCTGTGGGGCGCGCCGCTGGACGAGCGCGGTCAGGCGCCTTCCAGCACTTCGACGCCCACGGCTGGCCACGACCAGGTCTTCGCCGAGCTCAGGCAGGCCGCGCCGAGGATTGGCCCGTGCCCCGAGGATCTGGGCGGCCCAGGGGCCCTTGCGGAGCTCCAGATATTGCAGTCATACGAGGGCAACGCCACGATGGTTGCACCCGTGAGCTTCGACCTTGTCGACTCCATCTCCGTGCCTCCAGCGGGCCGTCGACCGACGGCCCTGGGGCGTCAACGAAGTGGCGGGCCGGCGCATTGCTCGCCGGCTCAGAGACTGGCTTCTGCCCCGACAGTTGGGGCCGGAACGCGCGCGGCAGGCAGGTCCGCGGCGATTCCACGCGGGCCCTGCCCTCCGCCACCCGCGCCTCTACGCTAATGTGGCGTGCAAGCTGATGGCCGCTGGGCTCGTGGACTTCCGCGGTTCGGCAGGGCGTTCAGTCGGCCTGTTCTTCGTCAAGAAGAGGAACGGGCAGCCTCGCATGATTCTGGACGGCCGCCGCGCGCCCCCCCCCCGCTGCGACGCGGCGGGCCCCGTGGAGCTGGCGACCGGCGCAGCCTTTTCGCAGATCTCTGTGGGCGGCGACCAGCCCATCGCCCTCGGTGGCGCGGACATCTCGGGCGCCTTCTACCAGATCGAGGCGCCGCCGTGGCTCGGGCGCTTCTTTGGCTTGCCGCGGCGGCGCGCGGGCGAGGCGGGCCTGGGCCGCCTGGCTGGCGGGGCGTCGGTCAAGGCGTCGGCCCCGGCGGTGCCTCGCGTCAGGCGCCCGCCCACGGGTTCTAGCATCAGCCTGTGGATCTGCCATAGTCTCAACGAGGGGGTCACCGCCCGCGCCCTTCCTGGCCATTTTGGCCGGCGCCTGGTGGACCGCCGCCATGCGCCTTCGCCGTCGGAGGGCATGGCGCGCCCCGTGCACGCGGACAACTTCCTCGCTACCCCCCGCTGCCTGGGCGAGGTTCGCGGGGCCGCCTCGAGGGCGCAGGCAGTGATGGCGGCTTCTTCTTTGCCGACTCACCTCGTGGAGGCCCCCGCGGGGGGTGGCCCGCCGAGCTGGCACTTCGACGAGGCCGAGCCCCTGACGGGCCTGCGCTCGCGGCCGCGGTGGCGCCCGCGGCTGGGCGTCGGCGAGATCCTGGAGCGCGGCTGACGCAGCGGCCACGCTACGATGAAGGTGGTATCCCACTTGACCTTGCGGGCCCTGGTCCGCCGCGAGCTGCTGAGTTGCCTTGGCGCGACGCGCGGTCGGGGAAACGGTTCGCCGATCATTTGTTTGACGAGCGCGTCCCAGATTTTGACGGCCTCGTTTTCGCGGGATGTCTGCAGCGGGGGCCCGCGCCAAATTGGGTCTCGTCTTTTTGACGATGGCCCCCGCCGGGCCAACCCGAGCCCCCCGCGCCCGAGCCCCACGTCTCCCCGGCGCAGCTATACGGGCGAGGGCGCCCGCGAGCGGCGGCGGCCGCCGCTGGCAGTGGGGCGGGAGCTGAGATGGCGCCGCGCCTTGCTGCCCCCTGTGTTCCCACGACGCTGGCCGGCCGCCGTCGCCTATCGCATCTTGCGCGGGCGCCTCGTGGTGGGGCGCTGGTGACGGGGGGGGGTTCTTTTCTTTTCGAGCTCATCGCCTGTCCAGCGGTCGAGCAGGACTGGGGGGCGCCAAGAACAAAAAGTGAGAATTTTGTAATGCGCGGCCTCCGGCAGGAAGCGGAGGTGTTCGACGAGGTCTCGGAGAGCGCCTGGGCAGAGGTGCGGCGCCGCATATTACGTGCGCCCGGAGGCGCAGGCGACGTCGGATGGGAGGGCCCTGGTCTTATGTCTCCAACATCGTCTCAGAGCGTTTCGAGAGTTCAACGCGGCGCACATCATCTCATTAAACGACTCGATGGCCCCTGTGCTAGCAGTTCTGATCAAGGGCAGGTCTTCTTCGCCCCCGTCTCTGGGGATCCGCGGCGAGGTCTGCGCCTCTTTATTGGCCTCAGGCAGTGCCGGGATCTGGAGGCGGCCCCCCTCGGAGCACAACAGCGCAAACCGATGCTGGAGACGTTCCCGAGTCTGCGCGGTGGCGACTCGGCGCCGGAGCTGATGGCGGCCCCTTCTGGCCTCGTCGGCGCTGGACGCCATGGCGGGCCACCCGTCAGCCCCGCGGACCCGCGAGCGCCCTGCGGCGGCACATGCTGCCGCGGCCTCGCCGAGGGCGCCGCGGCGCCAGGGCGGCGGGCAGCCGCGCCCGGCCTCCGCGCGCCCGCCCGGCCGGGAGCGACCAGCGGGCTGCGCGGCGGCGAGAGCGAGCCTCGCGGCTCCCAGCCTTGCCAGCATCGGCCCCCCGCCAGGGCTTGACCTCCCCGGAGGTGAACTCGGTGACCGAGCCGACGCGGGCGGACTGCGAGCGGCGCCAGTCGGCCTTCTCGCGGCGGGCGAGGCAGCGCGGCGCGAGCCTCGAGACGCCGCCCGAGGAGGTAGACCAGGCTTCGGCGCAGTTCTTTCACGAAGTTCTTGGACGGGGGCGAGAGCAGCGACGCCTGGAAGCTCACGGCGGCCTTGGCTATCAGCCGCCCGGAGCTGGCGACGCGCCAACGGGGGCTTCCACGAGCAGTCCGAGCGGCGAAACGCTGGTCACGCCTGGCGCCTCCGAGGTCTCGCCTGCCGCTGCCGTGGCCGGCGGCGCGCCTCATCGTGAAGGAGCCGCGCCGCCGCGGCCCGGCCGCCCACGCATGGCTGACGGCGCTGACGTTCGGGCTGGACACCCAGAAGCGCGGCCGCTGGGCGACAGACGCCGCGCCGCGACGCGGCGCCACGGGCGGCCGCTTCCAGGAGCAGCTCCACTGGCTGCCTCGCGCCCTCCAGCAGCGGGCGGGGCAGGGCGCGCCTCGGGATTGGCGCCGCCCCGCTCGCGAGCTGGCATCGCGGGTGAGTCAGGCGGGTCCTGGCGCGTTCCTGGAGGTGTTCAGCGGTCCAGGGCGGATGTCCGCAGCCAGGCGCCTGCTCTTCAGGGGCCAGCGCGCTGCCCTCGAGCTGGACACCAGCCACGGCGCCTGCAGCGACTTGTTGATTCGGCGGGTGCGCCTACTGCTTAGCGGCTGGGCGCGAAACCGCCTGATCGTCGCGATCTGGATCGCCACGCCCTGCCACTCCTTAAACCGGGCTCGCAACAGGCCTAATGGGCCGCCGCTTCTGCGCACTAGACAGTTCCCTTTCGGTTTGCCAGCGCTCTCGCCCAGTGAACAGTTTAGAGTGAAACGATCCACTTTCAGTGTTTCGCTCTTTCAGCTCGCTCGACCTTTGAGCATCCCCACCGTGATTGAGAATCCAAGCGCGTCTCGGTTGCGGCAGCTCCCTGGCGTTCATCATCTCACACGAATTCGCGACACTCGCGTGCTCGCTTTTGATTTACGCGCGTTCCGCGACCTTGGACGCAGACGCACCAGGCCATTGCACTGCCACCTCAAACTCGACGCCCTCCTTCGTTGCAAGCGTTCTGGCCGAGGAGCATGCTCCTTCAGCGAGCGCCCGCGCCAAGTGATTGAGGGCAAAACTGAGCAGCGTGATTTTGTGGGCGCACACCGCCGGGCCACATCCGAAGCAGATGCGTCGCATAGTTGCCAGGTGTGTTCAGCGGGCCTTGCGGAACCATTCGCTTTCAAGCCTGAACATATTGGCGGCCGAGAGGGTCAGATTTCAAGTTCGCCTTTGCTCGACGTTTTGTTATAATTCCAGGTCGTTTCAGGCTGCCGCCCAGCGCAGTCGCCGCGCTGCTTGCCTGCGCTGTCTTCGGAGCTCTGGGCCAAGCCCCCACGCGGAGTCACGGTTGCAAAGATTCTGGCCCCAAAGAGATCCCCGCATTGGCGCGCATTGCCGCGACGCGCCATCGTTTTTGTTGCTGCGTCGTGGATCGGATGGGGCCGCGGGCGCTCGCGCTCAAGCCACCCGCCCACGCTTGCGTTCCCAGCCCTTTTCCAGTTCGGGCACGTGTAAAGAATCAGTTCGCGCTTCCGCCCAGCGCAGTCGCCGCGCCGCTTGCCCGCGCTGCCCTCGGAGCTGCGGGCCGAGCCTCCACGCGGAGCTGCGGTTGCAGAATAGAGTCTGGCCCCAATGAGATCCCCGCACTGGCTCCGATATGTGTGCATGTATGCGCATGTGTGCCTAGTGTCCGCTGACCTCGGGGCCTAGGCGGCCGCTTTGTTCGCCGCTGTGACGTGTTCTGGGTGTCCTGCAAGGATGAGTGGCTCTGGCGTCTGATTCGCGCTTCGTAGCTTTGAGTATCGCTCGGTGTCGTTCGCCCCCCGCGCGGCCGTTGCTGCAGCCAGGCTCGATGCGCGGGTGGCGCCGCGCGCTGGTAGGCGCTGAGCTTGCTCGGTGATCGCGTAGGGTTTCCACGGGATCTTTCCGTTTCGGCCCCTCCTCCGCCTCTTCTTCCTCTTCCCAGCATTTTTGGTGCGTTTCGCGCGATAATTCGCGCCGTTCCGTTTTCCTTGCCAGGTTCCCGCGCTAGGCCGCGCGATTGACGCGCGGGTCAGCAAGGGGGATGATGTCTCTCATTTCGCCTCCGCCCCCCCTCTCCCGCAATTGCCCTGGGATAAATGCACGCGTGGATGCGTCGATGCACAGATGCATATGTGCGTGCGTGCTTAAAACAAAATGCGCCGACAGATGGCGGCTGGTCTACCATCGCTCACGCGCGACGCCCTGCCTTCGGAAATCGAGTGCAGTTTCTTCCGACAAAAGGGGCAGCAGCTGGGGGGTGCTGGGCTCCCGGGGCGGGCCACGTGCTCTTCCTCCTGTGCCTCGCCCTCCTCCTCTTCCTCCTCCTCCCCCTCCTCCTCCTCCTCCTCCTCCTCCTAAGCCCATCTGGTCTCGGCTGGGAGGGGGCCAGATCGCGGTCCCGCGCGATCGAGAGCGATCGGGCCGCCCCTGAGGTCGGGCTCGCGCGAGCCGCTCGGCGCCCCTGGGGGGGAGAGGCGCTCCGCGCCTCGCCAGCGCCCCCCACCCGGGCCCGATTGGCGGCCGCGCGCAGCCCCCGGCGACGCCGCCGGAGCCAGCCCATCGCAGAGAGCGCCGACGCAGATCCTCTGCGCGGGCGACGGCGCGCGCGCTCGACGCAGCGCAGCGCACAGGCTCCGGCAGCGCCGCGGCGCGCGGCAGCGGCGGCGCCAGCAACAGCACCAGCGCCATCGGGTAGTCGACCAGCACGACGCCGCGGGACGCGGAAAATACCGCGCGGGCCAGGGCAAAGGCAAGGGCAGGGACACTAGCGGCAAGGGCAGCCGCTCGGCGACCGACACGCGGCCCTGGTCAACCCGCAGATCCTGCGGCGCATGGCGCTGCGACAATGACTGAAACAAGTGGAACTGGACCTGCCCCTACTGCTGCAAGGTCAAGCAGCCCAAGAAGAGCGCCTCACTTTACTGGGGGGGCGGCAATTCCAAGGGCCGCGGCAACCAGCGGCATCAGGAGATGGCCAACGCCCTCAGAGGCATCGCGGAGCCCCTGGCGGGCATGGGCATCGCCAGCGGACCAGCCTGACAGCTGAAGGCGGTCGCCGACGGCTTGGCCCCGCAGGCGGGGAAGCCAGCCCGACCCCGCGCGCGGCAGCTCAGGAACGCGGCCGCGCGCCCAGAGAGGACCCACGAGAAGCACGAGCAGATCTACGAGGAGGTCAAAGCCACGCGCAAGCTGCTGGCCGAGCAGAATGCACACCTCATGGACTGTGTCAACGCCGTGATCGACACAGAGAAGGCAGTTGAGGACATCGCGGGAGTTCGGCCAGACACCGAAGTCAAGGATGCGAGCCAGCCGAAGGTCAACCTGATGCAGACCATTTTGGACCTGGGCCAGGAAGACCAGGACAGCTCTAGGCGTCGTGGACCACTTGGAGGATGATGAGGACTACGACCAGGACGCCCGCAAAGAAGTAGCAGACGCCAAGCGGCTTCTGCACCAGTCGCACAAAGACAACGCAGCGACATTCATGAAGGGCCTGCGACAATACCTGTAGCAAGCTCGAGCGACGGCCCGCAATAATCGCGGGGACATCAAGCAGGCAGCAAAGAAGCGGAAGGCCGATAGCGGAGCCCAAGCTGCGCCACCAGCACCGGCAGCAGCAGCAGCACCAGAGTCAGCACCTACGCCACCGCCACCGCGACAGCCGACGACACCAAGCGCAGCACCAGCGGACAGCAGGACCAAGGACCACCGTCTCGACGAGGTGCGAGCCGAAGCCAAGAAGGCGGAGGACGCACAGGCAGCGGGCAAAGGGCCCGTGCCCGAGAAGTTGGCCGAATAGGGGTTGCGCAGCTCCCGTCGCCATGCCGACCTCAGCGGCGATGTGGGGCGCAAAATATTCGTCGGCAACTGCGCGGAGTGGAGCACCAAGGTGAGGGACTTCTCGGCAGCTGCCAGGCTCGAGAAATGCGTCGACGCCTTCGCCATTCAGGAGACCCACTTGAGAACTCACGAGCTGCTGGACGCGGAACGCGACCTTCAGAACATGGGCTACAAGGCCTCTTTCGCGCCAGCCCGCCAGTCCACCAAGAGCCAGCACGGTTCCAACGGTGGCATTTGCGCGGGCATCCTCTCGGATCATTTGAGTGAGTGTTTCCGCGAGAAGGCCACAGAGCGCACCGCCTCCGCCACCGCAGCAGGCTCACTCAGCTTGCCGGCGGACAGCCCCCACCACGACTTCCCCGATTGGGCCCCGATGCGTTGGCATTTGAAGGGCTTCAATGTCATGCTCGTCAGCGTGCACTTGGACCCCGCGGGCAGCCTGCACGAGACCAACGCTGGGAAGCTCACCGCGATGGCCGCCTTCTCGGCCAGCTGCCAGCACCCTTGGATTACGATCTGAGGCTGGAACACAACGCCAGAACGATCAGGGCACTCAGGATGGCCGCAAGTCACGGGAGCCGAGATTGCCACGATCCCAGACGGCTACACCTGCTTCGCCCAGAACAGCAAGAGAGCCACCGCCACGGCGACGCCCATCGACAACGCGCTGGTGAGCCACGACGCTCACAAGTACTTCATAGGCCTGGAGACCACGGCAGCACCCTGGAGGACGCACGTTGGACGGACACTTCGGGTTCGAGGAGCTGCCAAGCCAATCAGCATACGTCAACTCCAGCGACCGTGTCATTTCTCACACCCACCTGCGCCGCCGAAACCACCCAACCCCGACAGCAAGAGGTAGCGGCAGAAGCAGAACATGCAACGGGAGCACCAGGCTGCCAGCGATGTACCGAACAGCGCCACACCAGACCACGGCGCCGCTTACTACGACGCCCTCAGAGGAGATGAACCAAATATGGATGCAGCTCGGCACCACAGCGATTGGCCCTGCGCCCATCGCTACGACCAGCAGCATGAGCATGGACAGCGAATGCGACCCTTTCGAGGACATAGACCAGGAGGCCACCATCGAGCAGCAATGCGACGAGGAGCCGCCGAGCGACTACTTCGACGCGCTGCTCGAGGTGCCGCAGACCCACGAGACACCATCGAGCACGCCTGGGAAGGCGGACAGGACGCCGTCTGACGAGCCCTCCCATCCAGGCGCGCACTCCGAGAATATGCCTGACACCAGGACCATGGACAGCCTGCGGCAGGCACCACGGGAGCTCTCACGGCCACGACCCGAGTACGAGCAGCCACCCGACTACATCGAGCGCGCGGCGGCTTACTTCTCGGACCCATCGGCAGTGAAGACCTTGGGGCAGGAGTACGGCCAGCTCGTCAGCGCCATCGAGCCGTTCTACTGCGCGGCCTACTCCATCCAACCTCAAGCTAGACATCGGTACGTGGGCCGAGGCTCCGCACGACGGATGGCCACCAAGAGAGCGAAGCCGCGCACTCGACGGACACACTACAGCAACAAGCAGTCCGACTCGTGGAGGAAGCTCGCTACGAGATTGTGGGCATACTCCACGCTACAGCAACGAGGACCATGAGTCCGTCAGAGACACCACCTTGAAGCCGAAGCACGCCAGCTGGTCTATGAGGGCATCTCGGGTCGGGCGAAAGGGGGGGATTGGGAAAGGGGGGGCTACGAAATCTGCTGCATGCAGCTGGTTTCGGCCTCACCGAGGGGCCCGTTCGTCGATACATAGCCGCCTCCGGCGCCGGGAGGCGCCGGGAAAATCAGCTGCGTGAGCTGATTCTCAAACCCCCCCTTTGCTATCCCCCCCTTTCGCCCGACCCGAGCATCCAAACAGCAGGAGTACGTCTCAGCCCCGCGGCAGCGTTGCATCGCGACTTGTGGGCAGACCTGCTCCAAAGACTACCATCTTCCCACCTAGACAGCATTGGGTATGCTCGACCAGGCTGAGCGCGAGGTGCAGAAGGCTCTTCGGTTTGATATGCGAGCGCGCTCGCTCAACTTCATGATCTGGCTTACCGGCGCGACGAAGGCGACGCCAGGGAAGCTCCACAACATCATGAAACCACAACCGCGGCACGAGGACGAGTACATCCATGTTCGAGGGAAGGCGTGCTGCCCACTGTCCGTCATAGGCGCCAAGTGCGACGAGTTCAGCGAGCTGCGGGCACCCCACGCTCACCCATCGCGACTTCGTCACCATCATCAAGGACGTCCGCGAGAACGCGGAGGCAGCACCGACCATCAACTGGACCCTGGACGATTTGGATTAAACGCTGCGGTGCTCGCCCGACCGGGGCAAGGGCACGGACAATATCAGCAGCTAGTCAACCTTTTCAACAGCTGCGAGCGTGAGCTGGAATGGCCATGGTAGCTCCACAGCACCACCATCATGCTCCAGCCCAAATCAGAAGAAGACAGAGCCCTGTGACTACTACCACAACTATGCAGAGCATGGGAGAAGCTTACTAGACCAACGGTGGACAAGTGGGTGTGCATCGCTGGACGACACTGGGACGCTGCCATGGCTGGCAGCAGCTGCTTGCGAGAAGCAGCAGCACGCACCCCGGGCGACGATATATGCGACGCACTCCAGCTATCACATGCAACCACCTTGGCCGACATACGGAGATTCTACGACACCATCGGCCCGATGCAGGTGGTCTATGACACCAGACATGCGGTTCCCGCCGCGGGTACTGGCGCTAGAACTGAAGCTCCACACATTCGTTCGATTGCTACGACAAGTTTCCACAGACGGCAATCCGATATGGGCATCGCGATCGCGTGTCGCGGGGTCGAGGCACGCGAACAACCTCGCACGAGCTGTCATGTACCAGGTACTACACCGCATGCACTACATGGCACCAGCGTCAGTGCCCAGCGCCCGGTTCGACGATGTGGAGCTCAGGGCGACGGGAAACAGACAACACTCAACCACGACCGCCATCAGCGCCTCCATGGCGTACGCACGATGCCTTGCAAAGCAGGGATTGGCGATGGCAGACAAGAGCGTGGTTATCAGCACTAGCATGGGCATGGCGCATGAAATCTGCAGCCAGCTGCAACAATGGGGCATTGCCATCAAGGCAGCAACAGATGGACGCGATGTGGGGCGGGACAGAGCTGGCAGAACACCGACATGCAGACCGACCCACAGCAAGCGACGACGACTTGCAGCAGGTTGCCTGCGCAGTATCACGCTCAAGTTACGACGAGTCCGAGCACAGCGCAGCCAGGCCCTGGTGCCACAGGGCCCCATGACGTCCTATTTTTACGGATGCTAGATATGCGGGGAGGCACCGACGGCGACCACCGCCGCCAGAAGACGATGCGCGAAGGCTCTCGGCAGGCATTGGGCAGGCCGATGCCTCCACGCCTACCTCACCCTCGCCGCGCCGACCCCGCAGTCTCTATAGTACGTGGAGTATCGAGCACGTGGTTCGACGTATGGAATAAGCGAGAGAACATGCGCGAGGGCGGTGCACCACGCCAGGCTCATTATAGACCAGTTCCTTGCCAACGCCCCACCAGTGTTCCGCTGGAAGCAACGCAGAGGGCTGATCGGCACGGTCTGTCTCATCCTGTGGGAGATAGGATGGAACGCCACCTCCCCCACGGAGTTGACCCACAGCCGCGGCAACCTCTGGCGCATGAGCGACCACGATTACCAGGGCGACCCCTTCGGACGTCATCCAAGCAGTCATGGAATCGCACCAACTCCAGCAATGAGCCAAGGCATCGGCACACTGGCTCGGCAAATGCTCCAGGTGTGGCATCGACACCTATGACCTCAGAAGGAAGCCGAAAAAATGAGAAGACAAGGCAAACAACATGACGCGGGTATGCTCCAGGCTATCGCGCGCGCGGCTATGTGGGCGCCAGACCGCAAGAGCAGGACATTCGACGACACAGGCAACATATGCAGTTGCGGACAGATCGGAGATGGCCTACATCGGGTCTGGGGCGACCGCGGCAGCCGAGTGGAACTCGACGACAATGACAGAGCAGCATCACTCCAGCAGCGTGCCATCGTAGGGAGCGAGCACGCGCCCTGCTTGTGGCGGGGGGAGGGGGGGGGGCCGCGAGAGTGGGCAGCGCCACCAGACTGTTACACCGAGAACCAGCCCATCGACCTGGGCACGCCATTCGAGCACGACGGCACCATCTACACACTCATTAGCACAGACGGCAGCGGATGAGAGCACGCACAGATACCACGCTACAGGAGATGCGGCTGGGCATGGGCGATACTCTCGAAGCTTGATCACGGATGGGAACTACGCACGGCACAGTACGGACCACTGCCAGGACGACGTCAGACTAACAATCGAGCAGAGCTGCGGGCTATCGCCCAGGCGCTCAGGTCTACGACAGGACGGGCACGGATATGGACGGACTCAGATTTGGCCATCCGCGGCTGGCAGAGATCGCACCACAGCCAGCCTGGACGTCAGAGGGCCAATCGGGACATCTGGGACTAGATGCACCAGGTGCTGCGGAGTCGCAGCCCAGGCCTTGACGATCCAGCCTCGCTGGTCGAGCTGCGCCACATCCCGAGCCGCATGGACGCGGAGGAGCAGCAGAACATGAACCTCGACGAGGAGACCTGGCACGGCAACGCCGTGGCAGACGCACTGGCTGAGCGAGGTGCCCTCTCGCACAGCCTGTCGCGCCACCAGATGCGCATGTGCGAATGGGTGCGAGCCACCGCATCCCTTGCGTGGAAACACTTCCCCCGCGCTCACCCCGACGCTGTCGCCAGAGATCCGCCCACGCAGATCCCCGAGAGGAGGGAGGCCAAGGAGAGGAAGAGTCGGAAAGTCAGTGAGTTGAGCCAGGCCATCACCTCCTCCCCTCATAGTCCCCAAGCTTGTCGTAGTCGTTGGCGGTGTAGGGTCTGCAACGAGGCAATTTGCAAGCATTCGGGTTCCTTGACCATTAAACGATGGCTCAGTATTTGTAAGACCCCGACTCTTAAAACTCGAAAGGTCGGAAGGGTCGGGGCCCAACAACATGTGATCAACATAGGTCGTAGAGCTATGCACTACTCGCACACTATGGAATATGCTGAATATTACTCCACGCGGTGGTGCAACATTTGTGGCCGTCGAGCCAAAGCGTCTGACGGGGGGGGAGTATCAAAGGGCTTTTTAATCCTGGTGCCCCGCCCACTAAGAATGGGAAGCGTGTCGTATTTTGCCTGTCTAAGGGCAAAGTGTTGCCACGCTAGAGCCCGAGTCCTCCAGGTCTTCTGTTTCTCCTGGGGCCTCAAAGAGTTGTTGAGGCTTCTCATTTACCGGCTTGAGCCAAAGTGAACGATACCTGTCTCTCGCACGCTTTGCTGCCAGCAACGCCTTACATATCCTGCTGAGCATCCCACCCCCTCCTGGGATTCGGGAGGACACTTTCACTTTAACTCAGAGGCCTTGGGCTGCGCCAGGGGCCCCAAGCGCTCCTGGGCCCCGAGGCAACACCCGTCGTCCAGGCGAAACCCGACATCGTCGTCGCCGAATTCTCCCGAATTCTCCTCCTCCTCCTCCTGCCCTCGTGGGAGGTTGCCTCTGACGGGGCAGCGCGGCCCTGCCCGAGAGCAGGCGCCGCCAGCAAGGTCGCCGTTTTACATAGAAACGGGCGTCGTTCGACGACGACGACGACGACGACGACGACGACGACGACGACGACGCTTCGAGCCGCTCGAGTCAAGCAGACGCGAACTCCACGAGCCCGATCCCGATCCTGGTCCTCCTGTTCTCCAGCGGCATCGCGTGCGGCGCGAGACCCGGGGAGGCCGGCCCCGGCATGGGCCCGCCGCCGCCAGGCGGCGCGCGCGGCGCCCCCCCACCCCCCACCCCCCGCGGCTTGCTCGGAGCCGCCGCTCGGGGACTTCAAAGAGGGCAGGTCATCATGAGGTAAGTTCCCGGATTTCAAGGGCTTCCGAGATTTCCCATATTTTCCACATTCCGCACCTGTTGCGCCGCTAGGTCTGCTGGAAATCTTGGAACGCATCCTGAGCCAATCCCATCATGACACCATTATCGCCCTATATTGGACGCCTGAGGGGACCCTGTGGGCTCCCAGAGGGCCCCCTGGGGCCTCCGTGGAGCTCCAGGAAGTCGGAGGTCCCAGAACTGAGAAGAGGAAGGTGTACCGATAGCGTTGCCTTTCCCCCGCCGCCACCGTTGGAGTCGCCTCGACATTCCGGTCAGAACGCACCCCTGGTGAGGTCCTAGGAGTAGCGGTATCGTTTTTTTCATTCGTCCCCCCCCCGGTGCCCTTTTGTGGGTCCCCGAGAGCCCACCCCCCCTTCCCCATTTGCCGTTTTCTTCGCCCTTGCACTTCCCCCTGCCCCCGCCATTCTCCCGCCCTGGACTACCACCCCACCCGCCCGGTTGTGGGTCTGCGAGGGCCCCCCCCCCCCTTTGCCGCCATTTTCGCCCCCCGCCATTCTCCCGCCCTGGGGGGCGATCCGCCCCCTCGCCCTCGGAGGCCCCCCTCAACCAGGGCAGTGCCAGCCAGGACCTTGAAAAGCCCACCTGGGCGACGCAGAAAAACAGGGTCCCAAAGGAGCTCCACCGAAGACCCCAGTGGCGAAGTTCGCATGCGGTTCCCCGCCCCATTTCGGGACACCGCTCACACGCTTCGTGGCCCCATAGGAAGCTCCACAAAAGGCCCTAGTGGCAAAGTTGGCATGCGGTTCCCCGCCCATTTGGGCATACCTCTCACACGCTTCGTGGCCCCATAAGGGGGCTCCACCGTCGTCCTCACGGACATTGGCGCGTAAGTTGCCCGCGTAAGGTCGCGCGTAAGCGCCTTCGTTTCCAACGTGGCGTGCCCGTTGGCGGCCCGCGGCGTAAGGTCACTGCGTCCTCTCGCACAGGACCCTTCTTTTTCTGGAGGGAGCGAAGAGCGGAGAGTGTGGCGACCCACGGCTGCAGGTTTCCTCGGGCACGCCAAACTGTCTTGGGTTGTCAGAAAGTCCTTGTTGTGGGGGCCCACAGTCGGACCGAGGTAAAAAGATCGAGGTTGGTTCGAGGAATAAGTACCCTAATGTTCTTTGTTTCTCTTGGATGTTATTGTGCACCCTGGGGAGGGTACCCTTGGATGTTCTGTGCGTGTTGGCCGGCGGAGGGTCCCGTGTCCTTGACGGATGTTCTTCTGCCCCAGATTCGACTGTATTGCC
The DNA here is from genome assembly GCA_963575745.1 of Prorocentrum cordatum. Taxonomy (NCBI): domain Eukaryota; class Dinophyceae; order Prorocentrales; family Prorocentraceae; genus Prorocentrum; species Prorocentrum cordatum. The sequence continues at coordinate 827,997 of CAUYUJ010009890.1, forward strand.
CGCCCCACACCCCACGAGGAGGGTGCATGAGGAGGAGGGCGAGGAGGAGGGAGAGGCGGAGGAGGTGGATGACGCGAGGAAAGGAATTCCGAAGGGAGGACGACCCTGAGATCTTGGCGTCTAAGTTACCTAACAGTGAAGACTGATAGGTTTCTAGTAGTGTCAAAAGAGAGCATCATGACTCCCCAGGGGGGTCTGGGCAGGATCCGGACAAAACCGGACAAAACCGGCAGCCCCAGGAATCCTTAGGAATTCTCAGGAATCCTTAGGAATCCATTCCCAGAACACCATTCCCAGGCCACATTTTGAATGCCTGGAGCCAACTGTAGGCCACTTCGTGTTCTTCGTGTTCCCAGAGCACCATTCCCAGGCCACATTTTGAATGCCCGGAGCCAACTGTAGGCCACTTCGTGTTCTTCGTGTTCCCAGAGCACCATTCCCAGGCCACATTTTGAATGCCCGGAGCCAACTGTAGGCCACTTCGTGTTCTTCGTGTTCCCAGGACACCACTCCCAGGCCACATTTTGAATGCCCGGAGCCAACTGTAGGCCACTTCGTGTTCTTCGTGTTCCCAGAGCACTATTCCCAGGCTACATTTCGATTGCCCGGAGCCAACTGTAGGCCACTTCGTGTTCTTCGTGTTCCCAGAGCACCATTCCCAGGCTATATTTTGATTGCCCAGAGCCAACTGTGAGGTTGAGGTTGAGGCAGGCTGAGGCTGAGGCAGGCTGAGACTGAGCCTGAGGCAGGCTGAGGCTGAGGCTGAGGCTGTGGCTGAGGCTGAGGCTGAGGCAGGCTGACGCTGAGGCTGACGCAGGCTGAGGCTGAGGCCGAGGCAGGCTGAGGCTGAGGCCGAGGCAAGCCCAGGCAGGCTGAGGCTGCGACTGCGAGAACAGCAGAATTCTACAACTGGATTATCACCTGAATCTTAAGGCTGATGCAGGCTGAGGCTGAGGCAGGCTGAGGCTGAGGCTGAGGCTGGCTGAGGCTGAGGCTGAGGCCGAGGCAGGCTGAGGCTGAGGCCGAGGCAAGCCGAGGCAGGCTGAGGCTGAGGCTGAAGCTGAGGCAGGCTGAGGCTGAGGCTGCTGCTGAGGCTGAGGCAAGGCTGAGGCTGAGGCTGAGGCTGAGGCTGAGGCTGAGGCAGGCTGAGGCTGAGGCTGAGGCTGAGGCTGAGCAGGCAGGCTGAGGCTGAGGCTGAGGCCGAGGCTGAGGCTGAGGCTGAGGCTGAAGCAGGCTGAGGCTGAGGCTGAGGCAGGCTGAGGCTGAGGCTGAGGCAGGCTGATGCTGAGGCAGGCTGAGGCTGAGGCTGAGGCTGAGGCAGGCTGAGGCTGAGGCCGAGGCTGAAGGCTGAGGCTGAGGCTGAGCAGGCTGAGGCTGAGGCTGAGGCTGAGGCTGAGGCAGGCTGAGGCTGAGGCAGGCTGAGGCTGAGGCCGAGGCAAGCCGAGGCAGGCTGAGGCTGAGGCTGAAGCTGAGGCAGGCTGAGGCTGAGGCTGAGGCTGAGGCTGAGGCAAGCTGCGGCTGAGGCAGGCTGAGGGTGAGGCTGATGCAGGCTGAGGCTGAGGCAGGCTGAGGCTGAGGCTGAGGCTGAGGCTGAGGCAGGCTGAGGCTGAGGCTGAGGCCGAGGCAGGCTGAGGCTGAGGCCGAGGCAAGCCCAGGCAGGCTGAGGCTGCGACTGCAAGAACAGCAGAATTCTACAACTGGATTATCACCTGAATCTTAAGGGCAATACTTCCAGATATGCTTGTACACATCGCTGTTAGGTTGCTTTGCCGGGATAATTTGTTCGAACCGGGCGTTTTCGCCCGTTTCCGGGCCCCGGGGCTTTCACAGATGGATCTGGCACGAGAAATGACGCAGAAAGATGAGGTTTGGGGCGCCCGTCGGGATTTCACACGGAGTTGCATTTTTTCCGCGACGTCGGATCTCAGGGGAGGAGGCGGAGGAGATGGAGGATAGAAGGAATGTGGAGGGAAGATTCCAGTGGGCTGCTTCCCCACTGGGGTGTCCAGTGTGCCTGGACAGATCTTTGTGCAATGCACTCGGTGCGGCCAGCCTGGAGCGATCGAGAGACCCTCACAGAGATATTGAGACCCCACCGGCCAACACACCAGACCAACCAGGGAGGACCAACCATGGAGGGAGGGCGGGGAAGCTGGCGACGCCAGCAACGAACCCACGGCCTGCAGACGAAGCAGCGTTCTGCCAAGCGCCCTCCTGGGGCACCCCTGGCAGCACCGAGGCTCCACTTTAATCACGACGGGGCCCTCAGGAAACCCCTGCGAGCCACCACGGCAGCCCCGGAACCCCTGGCGCTATTTAGACGCCCCTTGCGAGCACCAGAGGGACCTCAGGGGGCCCCTTCGAGCCCCCCCAGGAGCAAGCGACACTGTCTTGGCAGCGAATACCGACACTTGATGCCGGACACGGGCGGAAGGAAGAGCGACCAGAAGCGACGAGTCACCGTTTCCAGCCATGGCGACAAGTCCTAGAATCTTCCTCCCCAGGAACCACGCTGAGAGACGATCAGGAGAGGAGAAGTCGGGGAGGGGGGGGTTCGAACCCGGCCCCCCCTCTCCCGTGACGGAGGGGGGGGGTTCGAACACCCCCCCTCCCCTACTCCTCTCTCTCTCTCTCTCTCTCCTCAGGCAGGCGGCGGGGGTGGTGGTGGTGGTGGTGGTGGGGTGGGGGTGGGGGTGGGGGTGGGTGGTGGTGGTGGTGGTGGTGGTGGTGGTGGTGGTGGTGGTGGTGTGGTGGTGGTGGTGGTGGTGGTGGTGGTGGTGGTGGTGTGTGGTGGTGGTGGTGGTGGGTGGTGGTGGTGGTGGTGGTGGTGGTGGTGGTGGTGGTGGTGGTGGTGGTGGTGGTGGTGGTGGGGTGGTGGTGGTGGTGAGGTGGTTTGTGTAGTTGTGGTGGTGGTGGTGGGTTGTGCTGCTGGTAGTAGTGGTGGTGGTTGTGGCGGCGGTGGTGGTGGTGGTGTGGTAGATTGTGGTGATGGCGGTGGTAGTGGTGGTGGGTTATTGTATTGGTGGTGGTGGTATGGTGGTCTGTGGTGGCGGTGGTGGCTGTGGTGGTGGTGCCTGTGTGGTGGTTTGGTGGTGGTGGTAATGATGGGTTGAGGTGGTGATGGTGGTGGTCGTGGTGGTGGCGGTGGTGGTGGTGACGTGGTGGTTTGTGGTGGTGGTGGTGGGCTGTGGTGTTGTGGTGGTGGTGGTGCTACTGGTAGTGGTGGTGGTGGTGGTGGTGGGTGGTGGGTGGTGGGTGGTGGGTGGTGGGTGGTGGTGGTGGTTGTGGTGGTTGTGGTGGTGGTGTGGTGGTTTGTGGTGGTGGTGTTGGTGTTGGGTTGTGGTGATGCTGGTGGTTGTGGCGGTGGTGGTGATGGTGGTGGTAATGGTGTGGCGGTTTATGGTGGTGGTGGTGGTTGTGGTGTGTTGTGGTGGGTTGTGGTGGTGCTGGTGGTGGTGCCGTTTTTGGTGGTGGTTGTGGTGGTGAGGTGGTTTGTAATGATGGTGGTGGTTGTGGTGATGGTGGGTTGTGGTGGTTGTGGTGGTGGTTGTGGTGGTGGCGGTGGTGGTGGTATAGTGGTCTGTGGTGGCGGTGGTGGTGGTGGGGTGGCCTTCGGCTCTTCCCGCCATTGTGTTTTGGCAAAGGGTCAGAGTTCTAATGGAAGCCTTTTGAGGTCTCGTCAGAAGGGTCTCGGGGGCGTCTGAGGAGCATGCGAGGGCTCGATATGGCGATTTGTGTGTTCCCTCTGCGGCCTCTGAGCCCTCTCTGGTCATCGTCGCTGCGTCCCCGCCGTCGGCGCTGCTGGCCGCCGCCAGCGCTGGCGCCGGCGCCGTCGCGGTGGGGGGGGTTGAACCCTTTCCCCCCCTCCTGGGCCCTCTCTGGTCATCGTCGCTGCATTGGCGCTGCGGCGGCCGCCAGCGCCAGCGCCGGCGCCAGGGGGGGGGTTGTTTGGACCCCTTTCCCCCCCCTTGGGAGGAGGGGGGGAGCGGGGAGGGGGTTCGTGAGGAGGGGGAGTAAGAGGGGAGGGGGAGTAAGAGGGGAGGAGAGTCCCCCTGGTTCTGATCGACGGCGCCGAGTGTTGGGGGGGGCCCACCCCCTGGTTCGAAACGCGCCGCCGAATGTTCCCAAGGCAAGTGCCCGTGAAACGCGCCGCCTCAGAGCACGACATCTGAGGGGCCGAGAACGTTGTGATTGGAAAAATGATACCAGAAATCTCATGTGCGATCCTGCGTGTGAATAATAATATGTGGGGTAGGTGACGGCAAATGAAGACGGCGCATGGGGAGAGAGGAATGAAGTAATCATCACTGCTGAGTAATTGCAGAGGGGGACGCGGGAGAAGTGACCGACGGGGTGGGACTGGGAGCAGCAGGAGGCGGCAACGATAGCGTTAGGAGACCAGATTGCGGTTGTCGGTGGCGTCGATGGCATGCCGCTCGGAGGTCTCAGAAGCCTCCCCGCGACGTCATTTGCGCCATCGATGAGCCAGGGCCGATGGGTGCAATGTTCCGAAGAGGCGCGTATGAATACGAATTGGTCGGAAACGACGCCGAAGTACATAGCAGATTGTACGCTCAATCGGGAAACACATTGCTTGTGAGAATATCGAGTAGTAGCGGATAGATGTCAGGCGCAACGTGATGCAACATGGAAGCATTGACGCAGGATTGGGTACCATCGGCATGCTGCGTGTTGGGGCGACCGGCAAGAAGCAAGTTTCAGATCTGGTTTCAAAAGTTTCGCGCCGATGACATATGAGCTTGCACGAGGTCCACGCCAGAGCCACTCTGCGGACACTACGGTCGGGAGCTTTTGGTCAGCGTGTCGCTCCATCGGTTTTGGCCCACCACGCCTCAGCGCGACACGGTATCCGCTTTGCGCTCCCCAGGCGTCCACGTGCCAAATTTTTCCCCGCCTCCCGCACCTCGGAGCGGGGCGACACGTTATCCACCCGCAAGGCCTAGCGTGTAGCCAGGGCCGCCGCTGCGACACGCTAAGCAAATGTTCCCGAGCGTATGAGTTTGCACGGGGCCTTCGCCAGAGGCACTCTGCGGACTCTGGCTGCTCGTAGTGCCAGCGACTGCGGATCCGCAAGGCAACTTCGCCACGTTGCCTCGGCCCTCGCCGGGAGGCGGCACAGGCCGCCTCGGCCGCAGCCAACGGTGACCGCCTTCCAGATCGGGGCAAGGGAGGTGGGCGAGAACGAGACGGGGACGGGCACGGAGGAGAAGAACCAGGACTGGTAGGGGACAGGAGGTGGGGAGAATCCCTCCTCCGCCTCCCTCCTTCCCTCCCTTCTCCCTGTTGGGTCGTCAAGTGATCCATCGTGCAGCTGCAGGGTCGGACTCCGATTTTGATGAGTCCGACCACGAGGGCTTCGGGGAAGCCTCAGCTCTGACCGCCCTTAGGGCCAACCCAAGCCAAACCAAGCCCTCCCTTCTCCATCCCTTCTTCCTCCTTCCTCTGGCCCCGGCACTCATCCTCCCTCGTCCTTAGTTCCTCCTTCCCAGGTCAGATGTCTCAGACGCTTCTTCCGACGTTCGACGACCCAGACATGTCTCCGACGAGATCCCCGAGGCGCCCAGAGGCCTTTACGGCGGTTCCAAAAGGCCAAACGAGGCCCGAAGCTTCTAGCCTCGAGCTTCCAGAGAGGCCACGAAAAAACGGAAACGCACAAAGTATTTATCCTAGGTGCTCTCCGCCGTCCGTCGGACAGGCCTAGCATCGAGATAAATCCGTTCCAGAGCGTTCCGGAACGCTCTGAAACGGCTTCGGTGGCCAATACATCCTCCAAACCCGCCGATTCTCATAGATTTCTGATGTATATCGGTCCGATGCTGTCTCGATTCTGCCTACGGCTTTGGAGGGGGGGCGGGGGGCGGGCGAAATCTGCAGGACCTGCCTGCAGCTGATTTCGGCCCCGCCGCCGGGCACACTCCTCGATGCGTGGCCGCCCTGGGCGCATCACGGCGCCGGGGGGGAGGCCGGCTGTCTGCGGCGCACTCGCTGGCCCGTCCCTTGCAGCGGGGTTCGATTCGCGGGGCGGCCCCGCCAAGTTGCAGAGTTGCATGACAGAGTTGCAACGCATGCAGCGCGATCTGTCTCCTTCGGTATGCGTCCTTGGCTCGGGGTGTCGAGAGGGAGAGCCTTCGAGTGAAGCACGCTCAACCAGGCTAGGTGCACCCAACAACAGGAGAATTTGATATCGTACAGTTGTGTCCTTGATTGGGGGACCCTTTCTGTCCAGTGTTTGGCGGCCCATGCCTTCTACGCTCTTGTGGCAGTGTGTCCCTCGGAAGGGTCTTGGTTCCTCTCCCGCCCCCCTGCCTCGGGGTCCCCCAGACGGTGCGGTGACCACACCGTGTGGCGGTTCCGTGGGGAGTCGGGGTCACCACACGGTTTTGGGGCTCGAGGCGTTCTCCGGGGACGTCCCACGTCCCGCCCGACCGGGGCCTCCAGGGTCCCAGGACCGTGGGGTGACGGACCGTGCGGTGAGGTCTTCTGGGATTTCGAGGTCACCCCACAGTGTGCAACCACATCGTTTCGGGGCCCCACCCATTGCCCAGGAAGAGAAAATGGGCACAGACAAATAATCGTAGATTTCTTTCAAGATATGAGAAGCTACAGCATTGGAAGGGTTTTCTCCGAACGCCGCCACACACGCCCATGCCGATCCACAGCGTGTTGGGAATGTCCACACCCATGACGCCCGCCATTCAAGTCAGGGCGAAACCATGCAAATTTCGAGGACGTCTCAGGCGAAACCGGGCCCAAACCAAGCCAAACCAAGCAAATTCTGAGGGTGTCTCAGGCGGGGCGCGCGGCCACAGCACGGGCCAGAATCGCCCAAACCATGCTTCATCCAATCTCCCGAATAATGTCTTTATTCAAGGAGTGGATCACCCCAGGCCCCCCCCCCGCAGGCGAAAGCCCGTTTGTAGTTGTATGGGGGGCGGTTGGACCACGCGCCCGCTGATGCGGACGGGGTTGGGCGCAGAAGCCTTCGCGTGTCTTTCAGGTGTTACTGCGGCCTTGGCGTGGTGTTAAGAGAGATACTTCCGAGCCTGTAGTGGAAACTGAGGCGAAGACGTAAATCCAGAAAGTATGGAAAACAGTGGGCATCTTGGGATTTGGGCGCCTTGACTTCCGTCCCCCCGAGCTGGACTTCCTGCGGGCATGCCCCTGGCGAGCTCTCCGGTTGGCTGCGGCCCCGCCGCGCGTCCCGCCCACGGGGGCACGGGCACGCTCGCCCCGCCGCGCGTGCCGTCGATCCGCGCCTCGCTCGCTCGCCAGGTCTCCCTTGAGATCCGACGTCACAAAATGCGATTCGGGGGCGGCAAAGACGGGGGTGGTGACGAGGGGGGTTGGGTATCATGGCGTGGGCCATGATATTTCCCAAGATTTCATGACGCCTCTCCTTATTTCATTACGTCCCTGCGTCCCTGCCCCCCCCCCACCTTGGACCGCGCACATGCCGCCGGCCATGATTTGCAGCCCCACCTCTTGGACGCCCCCCTCGAGGCCGCCCCCGAGTGATGTTCTGACCTACTTTTGCTTTGGCGGCGCGCACGGGGGGGGGGAAGAGAAGGCTTCTTAGAAGGAGGCTGCTCCTCAAGAGGCGCGGGCCGCGCCGCCAATTGTCTTGGGTGACCAGTCAGGAATAATTTCGAGCACCGAGGCAGGATCGAAACTGGAGGGTTTTCACGTGTCGGGCCTTGGGAGGCGATGCTCGTTCGGCACTTCGCCAGCGTGTCGGGCAGTCACTGCTTCGATACGTTTCTGGGTGTTCGAAATTATTTCCGGGATGCGGTCCTGAAGTACGACGGGAACAACAAAAGCCACAAACAGGAGTAACATCGCAAAGGAAAGTACGGCCAGAGCCCTAGATCCCAACTTCCTGCGGCGTTCTTCGGGCTAGATCGATATGTGAGGATCCGTGGGCCCGAAGTTGGGCGAAAACGCGCGGCGTGAAAAAATTGCAACGCCCACCCCCGAGCTCCCTCTCTCCCTCCCGGAGGGGCGGCGGGACAGGCGAGGCTCCGCCCCCCCCCCTCGGCCAACGCCCTCCGCCCCGTGAGCGAGGCCCCGGCGGTCCTCCCGGCGGGCCTGGCGGCGGCCCCCCTGGAGGCGCCTTGTGGGGGCGGCAGGGGGAAGGGGGCGGGAGGGCAGGGGGAGGGAGAAGGGGGCGGGAGGGCAGGGGGGGGAGGGAGGGAGGGAGGGAAAAGGAGCGCTAGTCTCGATGACGCGCCGCCGCTGGGAGCTCGTCAGCGTGTGATTCCTTCGTTGTTGTCCGGAGACGTGGTGTTTCGCACGCTGATGGGTTCCCAAAGGCGGCGTGCCATCGATATTGCTTTCGCACCCCCAGTAGGAGGATCGATGTCTGAAGCTTTTGGACGCTCCAGGGCCCCTCTGGGCCTGCAGGGGTGCTGTCCTGACCACGGCAGGATCCGCCTCGAAATTTTGATGAGACTGCACCGCGGGACAGTTCTGGGTTTTTATTCTGGAGAGGAGGAAGAGCAGCAGCAGCAATGGCAGGAGGAGGAGGAGGAGGAGGAGGAGGATTGATGTTTTGTTTCTCTTCGGTGGCTGGGAGGAATCAGGCGGCCGACCAGTTTGCATGTGAAGAGGCAGGATTGAATCGCTGCTAGGAGGAGGATCGGTTCGTCAACATAGGGCATCATGAGATTGGTCGACTGGCATCTGACCACGGCGCCCATCAGGAAGCAAGAATCGCCAATGATAAGATGCTCGATCACATTCCACTTGGTTGGCTTAAACATGGGTCAGCCTGGAGTAGTATTCCCCGTCTCTGGCCTGTGCCTTCCAGGACACGGAGGATGACACTGCGGGTGTGGAAGCGGTGGAGGACATTGGGTGGTTGGAAGCCAGGAGCGGGCCGGCCGGCGTGGAGCAGTCCGCCAGTGGCCCGGACACAGCCCCGCAGGGCTCCGCGCTGCCCTGGAGGAGAAGCGGGGGCTCTCCGTTGGGGGCGTTGGTCAAGGAATGTGCCCAGGAGGCTTCAGACCCTGGGAGATTCCTTAACTGATGAGGGCGGCAGTGATACCCATGGCCGATCCACGAGCGGAGTTCCACCAGCTTCCAGACCCTGTATTCCTTACGCAATGGTTCCTTATCCAATTCCCTCACCGCATTGCAGCCCTCGCGTGCCACTTTGCACGTGCTCCAGGAAGCCCCCGCGAGCACTCGCTAGCGCCAGTGACGGCACAACTGTTTGCTGTACCTCTGGCGAGTCCGTGAGCCTTTTTGGGAAAGTTTGCTGGAGGAGCTCTCTAGTGTCAGATCGTTCGGGAGGGGGCCGATCCGAGGGCCGCGAGGGGCGGTTGGCGTGGGGCTTGTAGGGGAAGCACCCTTCCCGCCGCAGCGGGCGCTCGGAAGCGCCTTCCTGCCCTCCCGAACGCCTCCCGAGAGCGCTCTGGCCTCGAAGGCGGGGTGCCGTCGCCCAAACCCGCCCCGATCGCCGCTTCTGGGAGTGGGATCGGCCTTGTGCGAGGGTTGGCCCCTCGGGGAGTGATCTTCCCGCGCCGAGGCCGCGAGCCTGGGGCGGCGGGTCCCCGAGAGGAGGAAGCGGCAGGGCGGCAGGCCCGAACTCGGGGAGGTCGGCGAGGCCGGACTTGGTCGAGTTTCGGATCGGCCCCTCTTTTGGGCCCGTGGGCGCAGGACGAGTTCGGTGGTGCGGGACCGCTCGTGGTGGTCGAAGGAAGAAGACATGAGCATGAATTTTCGGAGATCCGCGCGGACTTCTCGGAAACGGCGCCCGAGGCGCCGCCAGCATTGCCCCAGCGACGATCCAAGAAATCCGCGCGGAACTCCGAAATGTAATGTCATGCGTTTTTCTCTATTCCTGAGCATCCCCGTCCTCCTCCGCCCCACTCCTCCATTCTGCGAGTGGTATCGCTTTCGCTGCACCACCGTGTGTGTCGGCGGCCCGGTCTGGTCGCTTCTCGCCAGGTGCATCCTCACAATTTGTTGTTCCAGAGATGGGGTCCAAGTGACACATGCACGTATGCAGGGTGAGCCGCTCTCAAAATGTTATTTTATCCTACGACCTTTTCGAATAGTAAGACAGCTTGATGGGAAATCGCAATCGCCACGCAGATGCAGGGCTCGGCACACCCCTCAAACGTTTTGTGGTCCCATGGGGGGCTCCACCGAATGCGGTTCCCGCCCATTTCGGCACACCCCTCACACGTTTCGTGGCCCCATGCTCCGCCGAAGGCTTCAGTGGCAGGGTCCACATGCGGTTCCCCGCCCATTTCGGCACACACTTTACACGTTTCGTGGCCCATAGGGAGTTCCTCCGAAGGCCCCAGTGACAGGGTCCGCATGCGGTTCCCCGCCGATTTCGGCACACCTCTCACACGGTTCGTGGTTCCATAGGGAGGCCCGTCGAACGATGGACTCAGAACGCTGTATCCACAATTGTTTATGGTTGGGATTCTATCAGATTTGGGGACCGTTCTCTGAAGTCCTCGATGTTTGGCACTCGTATGTTGCTCTGCTCATGTGCGGAGGGGGTATCGTTCTTTCAATGTATTTGGCCTCTCTGCAGCCTGCTGGATAGTCTCTCGGCGGTATCTTGGACCCCTCTTCTGGACCTGCTGGGATACCTGGGCCGTCTTGTAAGGAATTGAAGCCATCTGGGGGAATGTCAGGGCCTTCGAAGACAGTCTTCAGTTGTCTTCGAGACGTTTCGGGCCAGCCCAGAGCAGTTTTGAGGCCCCGTTGATGCGTGACTGGAGTGTTTTCAGGCGCCGTTCGGCGGTGTCTAGGCCGTCCAGAAGGTGATCTCTCGACCTCTTGGAGGCTATTCTTGAGGGGAGGAAGAGGAAGGAAGGAGGTCGGACGGGGCTGGGACGAGGAAAAATCCGTTCCAGAGCGTTCAAGAACGCTTTCAGAGCGTTCCAAGACGCTCTGAGAAGGCCGCGGCGCCCGATGCTTCCTCCAGAGCCGCCAGATCCCAGAGATTTTCGATGTATCTTCACCCGATGTTATGCTCGTCCTGGCTTCGTCTTAGGAGGGAGGGAAAGAGGGAGGAGGAGTAGGGAGAGAGGGAGAGAGGGAGGAGGAGTAGGAGGAGGAGGGAGGAGGAGGGAGGAAGAGGAGGGAGGGAGGGAGAGAGGGAGCAGGAGTAGGAGGAGGAAGACACGGAGGAGAAGGACCAGGGTAAACCCAGGGTGAATCAACGATGTTGCAGTGCACCCTACCGTCCGAGGTCTCCTCCTCGCAGATCCCTGCAGGCACTCGCTCTTGACAACGGCAGGCGCCCCTTTGTAGAAGGCGAGCGCCCCGCGGGCCTGCCGTGCAGACGAGAGCCCCGCGCTGCACAGGGGTCACTTCAGGCCGCGCTGCAGGACCGAGGAGCTGCAGGAAGCGTCCAGCGAGGGCCCCGATCTGACGAGAGGCCGCCCTCGATCCATGCGGCTCTTGCGCAGGTTCACGCTTCGGGCCGCATTCGGGAGGAGGCCCCCCAAGCGTGAGTCCCATGATGGAAGGGAGCCACCCTCCATCCTTGCAGTTGCTTCGTAAGCTCACGCTTCGAGTCATAACTCCGAGAGCGTCACATGCGGGATTCTGAAAAGGAACCGCCTTCCATCCCTGATTGTGTTGCACCATGTTACACGTCGGGCCGAGAACGTTCAGGAAATCGCGAGCGATAGCCCCATGCTGAAAGTAACAGTTGGTCATCCTTGTGATTGCTGGAAACGTTCAAGACCACTGTGCGCGGCGCGAAGGCGAGGGTCCCACTTTGGAAACTGGTTGCCCTCCATCCGTGCAACTGCTGGGAACGGAAAGGAGGAGCAACAGGAGAAGCATCAGCAGCAGGGGGAGGCAGACGTGGAATGTAAGTCTTCGGGCTGCGCACAGATAGCCCCCCGAGGTAGTCACGGCTGGCATCCATAGGTTCCCCGAGTAGCCCAGGGCGGTCTCAACACTTTGGCGCCGCCTCTGGCGGCGCCCTTGGGGCCCAGAGCGCCCCAGGTGTTGAGACCACCCCAGGCTACTCGTGGGAGCCAGCCAGGACTGTCTGGGGGGGCTGCCTGTGCGCAGCCCACAGCCTTACCAGGCGAGGAGGGTGTCTTGCCTCCGCCCTCCTCCTGGAGTGTGGTGCCCGCCTGCTTGTGAGCTGGCGCTGTCGGCGACCCCGCCGTACCCCCGTGTGCCCGCGAGGTCCGCCGCCCTTCGGCTTCCCGTCGTGGCCACCTCCGGGCTGGTACGGAGGCGGCAGGCCACGGCAGCCACGGCTTCGTTTCGGGGAAACGTAGGTCTCGAGTTCGCATGGTTGTCGGGTTAGCAGGCGCTTTTTCACGGCCCGTCCTGAAGTTTGATGGTGCGGGGGCTCGCGTCAAATTTCAGATTGGGTCTCGTCATGTTCTTGGCGACCCCGTCAGGCAAACCCGAATCACACAAACGCGAGTCTTACGTCTCCTCAAGCAATCATGGCCAATGTAACTTCTCAATGCCCACGCGCGTACCCAGACATCCAACGTCGTAAAAAAAACAAGGCTTTGGTGTTTCATAGTTTTCGGCGTCAGGGGGCCCTCGCCGTCGCCAGATGCCTGGGTATGCCGTCCGATCTGGCATGTTGAAGTATCGCGTTTGCGCATGTCGTTTTCCTGGTCCGATCTCTTTGCTCGCTCAGGTCTCGCAATCGCTCCCCTCTCCAGCCATACGCAGCGTCTTCTTATCATAGTTGAAGTTGCTGCAACGAGGCAGTGCGTGTTGTGAATCGACTTGTGTGTCCTCGCTTGCCATCCTCCCAGCCCGAGTCTATGTTTATGTATATACTCGACCACCCGTACGTATAATGAGGCGCACGCTATATCAGACAGAGTGCCGAGCGCTCTTGCAGTGTCAGTGGGTGCGTGACTGAAGCGGTGCGGATTCTCGTTGAATTCTCTCTTCTGAAGAATATTTTGTGTTGATCCCCCCCGTCCGGTGCACATTGTTTTTTTGTCGATTGAAGTGCCCTTCCCGGGGCTCGCACCCTGCTTTTTATCAGGGAAAGTCTTGAGGGTCAAATTGCGCTGTTGGCCCCCAGTTTACAACAACAACAACAACAACAACGGCTCCCGCCTGATAGTTCCTCACTATGTATTGAAGAATCGCGCTCTCGCTTGGGACTTCCTTTCAATTTACATCCGGATCGCGGCTCACGCTTGATATTTCTTCACAATTTATTAAAGAATCGCGCTTTCGCCTGGGATTTCTTTGCAACTTACCACCGAATCGCGGCTCCCGATGGATACTTCTTCACAATGTATGCAGATGCCGCTCCTCGACACTCAGGAACCGCGTTCCCGCTACATATTGCCTGGCGGTTCAAGCAGAATTTACGCTTCAACGACCCGCCCGCTCGACCCGCCCGTCTGGGCTTGCCCGCCCGACCAGCCCGTTAGGGACTGCAGTCGCCGCTCGCTGCCCTTCGCCCGCCTTCGACGCCCCTCGTGCCCGTACTGGTTCCGCGGTCGCCTTCGCTCGCTGTCCTTCGTGGCCCCGTTGCTGCCCTCAGTGGCCCCTCTCTCTCTTGTTCTCTCTCTCTCTCTCTCTCTTTCTCTTCTCTCTCTCTCTCTCGTTTTCTCTCTCTCTCTCTCTCTCTCTTTCTCTCTCTCTCTCTCTCTCTCTCTCTTTGTTCGCAGCTGTCTCTCCCGTCCCTCCGTCCCTCCCTGCTCCCTCCTCCCCCTCCCTCCCTCCCTCCTTCCCTCCTTCCCCTTAGCGTCATTATCGTCGTCGTCGTCGTCGTCGTCCCTGGCCGCCTCCCTTGGGGCCCGCCTGCCGCGTGGAGCCCAGCACTCCGACCCTTCCGCCAGCCAGGCCGATAATCCGTGCCACTGCCTCGCCGCCTGCCGAGGGCCCGCCTGTCGGCCCTTCAGCCCCCATCCTCCTCCCTCTCCTCCTTCCCTTCCTCCCTCCTCCCCTCCTTCCCTCCCTCCCTTCCTCCTCCTCCTCCTCCTCCTCCCTCCTCCTCCTCCTCCCTCCTTTTCCTCCTCCTCCCCCTCCTCCTCCTCCTCCTCCTCGTCCTCCTCCTCCTCCTCCTCCTCCTCCCTCCTTTTCCTCCTCCTCCCTCCTCTCGTCGTGGTCGTCGTCGTCGTGGTGAGCCCGCTGTCTGTCCATCTTGGGGTCGGGTTGCCAAATGACGGCCCGACCTGCGCGCTGTGATTCATGTTATCCGTGGGCTTGCATCTTGATGCAAGATGCAAGCCCACGGAGAACATGAATCACAGCGCGCAGGTTGTGCCATCATTTGGCCGCAGCTAGATGGCCGGAGCTCGGGAGACAAACCCTTCCCCCCCCCCCCTCAACCAAAAGACATCAACATGTCACGGAGACGAAGCGTACGCGCAACAGCGATAGCACTAACGCCGGCGTCCTCGCCGGCTTCGACGCCAGCATCGACATCAGCACAATCGCCGGCGCCTGCGCCAGGGCTGACGCCAACGCCAACTCCAGCACGAACGCCTGCGATTGCGCCGGCACTGACGCCAGCGCTTACACCAGCGCCGACGCCAGCACTGACGCCAGCGCGAACGCCGGCGCCTGCGCCCAGCACCAACGCCTGTGCCCACACCAGCACTGATGTCAGCACCGACGCCGGCACCAACCTCGACGCCTACACCAGCACCGATGCCAGCACCGACCAGCACGACGGCGGCAAGCAGCCTGACGCCCAGCAGCACTGGTGAGCAGTAGCACGACGACCAGCAGCACACCTGCAGCGCACTGGGGAACAGGAGCAGGGCCCTGGCATCCAGGTGTGGGCCATGCAGCGTGGTCCGCAGCACGTCGTTGAGCAGTACGGCCCAACAGCGGCATTTTGTTTAGCAGCAACGAGAAGAGCAGCGACGCGACTCTGACATCCATGGGTTCGACGCGTAGTGGTGCGAGGCCGGGCCCGGGATCTTGTTCTGAGGCGGGTGTCGCATTGTTGGCGCAGGCAGGATTGTCCGGCGGACGGGGCTGGATTTGCCCGTCCACCGCCGGGAGGTGGCGCCCCTGTTAGCGGCCTCAGGTTTCGCACAGGGCAGCTTGTTGGCGTTGCCAGAGAGTTCATTGTTACGGTTCGCTGGGGAATGGTAGTTTTGCAGTGTTCAGTTCCCCGCCCCTCGCCTTCCGCTTCCCTCCCGTTTCGTTCGCAGCGTTGCATCGCATGTATACGCTAGTTTTTTATATGCGCGCGCTGCCCCCCGTTCTCGGGGGCGGCGTTCACCCTCCTGGGGGCGTCAGGGACGGTTCGCTCGCGGAGCCTCCCGCGCCTTGCACCCCCCTCGCGCGGCCTCAGCAACTTCTATATTATTGCCGTTCGCTCTTGTCTTCCTGCTTCCCTCTCTGCTGGGCTCTTTCCCTCCTCCTGCGCCCTTGCGTCGCATCGGCAACCGTGGCACTAGGTGCCCGCTCTTTTTGCGAAACGGCTTGGCCTTACCAGCCATGCTACTGCGGGTCCTTTCTCAGCTTGCGGCCCCAATTCGCACTAGACTCGCGAGGGGCACTTGCGCGGGCACCGGCTCTGGCACTGCCCAGAGCGCCGGGTCTTCGCGCGCGCGAGGTTCTCCGACGGGCCTTCGCTGCCTTGTCGCTCGATGTTAGCCCCCCCATTCCCCCCGCCTCGGCGCCTCGGTCTCTCGGCCGTCGGTCTCTTGCCCCTGGCAATCCTCCTGGGCGCGTTCTCTAACGGGCATCGCACCCTCGAAGCCACACGTGCGAGCGGGGGAGAATTCATCCCGAGATATGCCCTCGCACGGATTCGACGCGCATCGGCGTGGGATGCGGGAACCCAGGCGGGTCTCAGGGGGTAGTTTATCTAGTCGGGCGCGCGCCTTCGCCCATCGGCGCGAAATCCTTCGCGCCTTGCCGCACGGGCATAGCCCCCTTCAGGGGAAGCGGATTTGCCCGTGGACGGGTTTTCTTTTTCTGGGGGAGGGGGGGAATCTCGGGGTCGGGTTGCCGCGGGTCGGCGCGTGCATCGCCAGCGCTGCCGCTGGCCAGACCGACGGCCCGCCGCCTGCCAGGGCCCGGTTTGCCGGCCTTTGAGACGCGCGTGTTCCATTGGCCCAGGTTCTTCTGCAGGCTTCGAGTGAAGGCCTCACCCGACGAGGCCCCCAGGACGTTCCCGCAGGTTTTCGGATTTCGGAGCCCCTGGAATTGCTCGGTGGCCATCGGGGCCATTCCGAGGCCCCGCGGAGGTCACAGGGGCTTCCGGGCGCCTCCCAATCCCCCCGCGCTTTGTTTCTGCACCAGTCTCCGCTCGCATCCACCTGCCCCTACTTGTCAGCGTTATTTCCCAGTCTTCTCTGCTCTTTCCCTTTATCTTCATTTGAATTTCGTTCGCACTCCATAGTGCCAGCCCGCAGTTCTTCGCACTCCGCCCACCCCCCCCCAGGCCGCCCCATCCAACCCCAACAATCTCCACCCCTTCCCGATCGCATTCCGCGTCTCTCTCCCAAATTATTCCCAGCCCCTCCTCCGGATTCCTCCCCGCGCGCCCCCCGCTCCTCCGCGCCCCTCCCGGCCCCCCCCCCACACTCCTTGCCGCCCCTCCTCTGGGACCCTACTCTCGCCCACTCCATCCCAATCCACTCCACATCTCCGCGATCCTCTCGACGCGGCTGCAGCTCTCGCGACCCTTCCGCCCCGCCCCCCAACACCCCGCCTCTTCTCAGGGTTCCACGAATTTTGTTTCTGACACCAGTTCGAAGCTGCACGCCCCCCCGCGGGGGCATCCACGATATGTATTTCTTCAAGGGGGCGGTGCGCGGCGCTGTTCATGGCGCGACCCGCGGCGAAACTCATCGTTAACGTGCGATGGAGTGGCTGGCGCAAGCCATGGCGCAAGCTGAATAGCCACTCGCAGCGCAAATCATCGCCCTCCCTCCGTCTTGCCTCTCCCCTCCCTTCCTCCGATCCCTTCGTCTTCATTCCCCCCCGTCATCCGCTGCCTTTCGTTTCCAAAGGCTTCACCAACCACGCGTGGCAGGGAATGAATATGCCCCCGCCCCCCCCCCAAAAAAAAAAGGGCGCGATCGAATACGAAGAGGGCGAGTATCCAGGGTTTGGGATATGCATATTGCTGACACGCGAGCAGATAAAACAAAAACTAGCAGGGTTAAACTGATTGTCGTTGTTGTTGTTGCTGTTGGACTCTCATTCCTGAAGAATGAGTATTGTTGATCCCCCCACCGGTGCATATTCTTGTTCCTCAATCAAAGTGCGCCCCTCGACGCTCGCACCCTGTTTCTTTATCACGGAAAGTGTCGAGGCTCAATATGGGCACCTGGCCCCCAAGTTACAACAACAACGGTTACCGCCTGAGGCTCCCTCACAATTTGGCCAGGACCCCCGCTCCCGCCCGAGACTTCCTCGCATGTGATTCAGGAGTCGCGCTCTCGTTTTTGGATTTCCTTACAATTTGTTCAGGAAGCGCTCATTCGGCGCTCTGGAGTCGCGCTCTCGCTGGCGATTTTGCTTGCAATAGCGTTGGATTTTTTTTGCAATTTGCTCAAGCGCCGCGCTCCCGACACCCAGGCACCCAGGAGTCGCGCTCACGCTTAGGACTCCCTCACAGATTACCTCGGAATCGGGATCTCGCTGCCCATCGTGGCCCCGTTGCAGCCCTTCGTGGCCCCCTCGCTTTGTTTCGTGGCCCCGTTGCAGTCCTTCGTGGCCCCTTAGTTTTGTTTCGTGGCCCCGTTGCAGCCCTTCGTGGCCCTCTCGCTGCCCTTCGTGGCCCCGTTGCAGCCCGTCGTGGCCCCGCTGCAACCCGTCATGGCCCCCTCGCTGCCCTTCGCTGCCACGTAGCATCCCTTCGCGGCCCCCTCGCTGCCCTTCGTGGCCCCATATATGTATGCCTTTCGTGGCCCCCGCTGGTTCGCGCCCGTGGTGGCCCCATAGGCCTGCCCTTCGTGGCCCCGCTGTCGCCCTTCGTGGCCCCGTCGCTGCCCTTCGTGGCCCCGATGGCTGCCCTCAATGGCCCCGTCCTTGCCCTCCGCGGCCCAATATACGTATGCCCTTCGTGGCCCCCGCTCGTTCGCGCCCGTTGTGGCCTCATGTGCATGCCTTTCGTGGCCCCGCTGTCGCCGTTTGTGGCCCCCTCACTGTCCTACGTGGCCCAGTTGCTACTGTCAGTGGCCCCATAGTTGCTTTCTGTGGCTCCGCATTATCTGCCCTTCGTGGCCCCCGGTCGTTCGCGCTCTTCGTGGCCCCATACGCATTCCCTTCGTGTCCCCGCTGTCGCCCTTCGTGGCCTACTTCGTGTCCTTGTGGCCCTGCTGTCGTTCTCTCTTGCTTTCGCTCGTCGTCGTCGTCGACGTCGTCGTCGTCGTGGTCGGTCCCCTGTCCGTCCCTCTTGGGGTCGGGTCGACGGTCCGTGGCCGCCCCGCCGCTTGCCGGGGCCCAGCCTGCAGGGAAGAAAAGTATACCCCCCAAAAAGGGTTCGATCGAAGACGAAGAGGGCGGGTATCGAGAGTTTGGGGAATACGCGTTATTGGACACTCGAGCAGATAAGGGTGAACAGTCTCATAATGATTGTTGTTGTTGCTGCTGCTGTTGAAGTCTCACTTCTGAAGAATAATTATTGTTGATCCCCCCCACCGGTGCATATTGTTTTTCTCAATCGAAGTGTGCCTCTCGACGCTCGCACCCTGTTTCTTTATCAGGGAAAATGTTGAGGCTCAATCTGGGCCCCTGGCCCCCAGGTTACAACAACAACGGCTCCCGCTTGAGACCCCTTTGCAATTTATCCAGGACCCCCGCTCTCGCCCGAGATTTCCTCGCATTTTATTCCGGAATCGCGAAATTGCTTGGGGTTTCCTTACACTTTATTCAGGAATCGCTCTCCCGGCGCTCCGGAGTCGCGCTCTCGCTGGACACTTGCTTGCAACTTGCTGATGAATGGCCTTTCGTTGGAATTTCCTGCAACTTGCCCGAGCGCCGCGCTCCCGACACCCAGGCACCCAGGAGTCGCGCCCGTTGTATCCCCATGCGCGTGCCCTTCGTGGCCCCGATGTCGCCATTCGTGTCCCCCATCACTGTCCTACGTGGCCCAGTTGCTCCCCTCAGTGGCCCCATAGTTGCCTTCTGTGGCCCCGCATTATCTGCACTTCGTGGCCCCCGCTCGTTCGCGCTCTTCGTGGCCCCATACGCATTCCCTTCGTGTCCCCGCTGTCGCCCTTCGTGGCCTACCTTCGTGGCCCTGCTGTCGTTCTCTCTCGCTCTCGCTTTCGCTCGTCGTCGCCGTCGTCGTCGTCGCCGTCGTCTTCGACGTCGTCGTCGTCGTCGTCGGCCCCCTGTCCGTCCCTCTTGGGGTCGGGCCGACGGTCCGCGGCCGTCCCGCCGCTTGCCGGGGCCCGGCCTGCAGGGAAGGAAGGTATACCCCCCAAAAGGGGTTCGATCGAAGACGAAGAGGGCGGGTATCGAGGGTTTGGCAAATTCGCGTTATTGGACACTCGAGCATATACGGGCGAACGGTCTTAAAATTAATGTTGCTGTTGTTGTTGTTGTTGTTGATGTTGCTGTTGCTGTTGTTGTTGATGTTGTTGTTGGTGTTGTTGATGTTGTTAATGTTGCTGTTAGTGTTGTTGTTGTTGTTGGTGTTGTTGTTGTTGTTGTTGTTGTTGTTGTTTGTGTTGTTTGTGTTGGTGTTGTTGGTGTTGTTGGTGTTGTTGTTGGTGTTGTTGATGTTGATGTTGATGTTGTTGTTGGTGGTGGTATTGTTGTTGTTGTTGGTGTTGGTGTTGTTGTGGTTGTTGTTGTTGTTGTTGCTGTTGTTGTTGTTGTTGTTCGGTAAGGCGTTGACACCGGCCCCGGCTTGTTCTTGAGATCTTCTTCTTCTTCTTTCAAAACTCAAGTGTTTATCCTTAAGGGTAAGCAAAGCTCCAGCAACCGAGGGCTTGGCTCACGGGGCCGGAGAAGGGGCTGGCACTGGGGCGGCAACGCAAGGTGTCCTACGGGGCCGGAGAAGGGGTCGGCATTCCTGGCGCGTTTCCAAAGGTTTTCCCCGGATTTCCGCGAATCCCTCATGATGGTTTCTGAGGGCTCCTCCGGACGCGCTAGGACCCCCCAGGATTCCTTTTGACCCCCCCCAGGATTCTTCGGGATTCCTCAGGAGCCATTCCGCGGGACGCCCGAGGATTCCTGCAGGATCCTCCAGGATTCCTCTGGCTCCTTCCGGAGTCCCCAGGATTCCTCAGGATCCCCCAGGAATCCTTTGGATCCCAAGGGGTTCTTCAGGATCTCCTCAGGATTCTTCAGGATATTTCCGAATTCTTCAGGATCCCCATGCATGGCTTCCTCAGGATACTTCTCAGGATTCCTCAGGATTCCTTAGCATTCTTCAGGATTCCCAGGATTCCTCTTGATTCCTCCGGATTCCTGAGGACCCCCTTGGGATTCCAAAGGATCCCCTAAGGGTATCCTAAGGACTCCTGGGGGGTTTCTGGAGGATTCCCGAGATCTTCCGTTGCGGAATTCTTGGGGGCTCCTGAGAGTTCCCCAGGGGTTCTTGAGGATCCCCGAGGGGGTCCTGAGGACCTCCCCCCCTCCTCCCCCCAGGGGGTCCTGAGGATGCCCTCGGTGTTCCTGGGGATGATCTAATGATTCGTGGGGATATCCCGGGGGGGGTTGGGGATTCTCTAAAGATTCCAGGGGATTCCCTTTTAAGGGTTCCTGAGGATTTCTTAAGGATTCCTTCGGATTCTTTCGGGATTCCTGAGGATGCCCTGGGGGTCCTATGGAGTCCCTAAGGGGTTTGGGGGGATTCCCGATGGGGTTCCTTTGCAGATTCCCCAAGCATCCCTGAGGGTTCCCTAGGGATTCCTGCGGATCCCCTATGGGGGTCCAGGGGATTCCTTAGGGGGTCCTGAGGATTCCTTCTCGGTTCCTGAGGATTCCTTTTAAGCTCCTGAGGATTTCATATGGATTCCTGAGGATTCCCGAGGGGGTCCTGGGGATTCCCTAAGGGGTTCCTGACGACATCGTCGGGATTCTTGGGGATTCTTTTTGGGGTTCCGGAGGATTCCTTGCGGTTTTTTGAGGATTCCTCTGGAAGTTCTGAGTGGCCCTTAGGGTTTCTGGAGGATTCCCGAAAAGGGGTTCCCTTCAGCTTTCCCGATGGGGCTCCCGAGGGTCAGGGGCTTTAGAGGATCCACTAGGATGTCCGAGAATTCCGTAGGGGATTCCCCAGGGGTTGATGAGGAAGTGCGCGCGCATGTTTTCATTACAAAGTGCGGTTGCGACATCTATTCGTTAAAAAAACAAAATACCAGTGCTCATGAAGATCGCTCTCGAATTCCGTACGAAACCAAAGGTTTTGGACAGACTTCGACATGCGAGCGCGGCGGACGCGCGCGTGTGGTCTGCATGGTATTGTTTGATCGGAATTATGCCTGGATGGTGATGGTGCTGCTGCTGCCCCTCCCCCTCCCCCTCCTCCCTTCCATCCCTTCCACCCTTTCTTGAAGATCCCTCTCCCCCTGCTCCTGTCGGGTCTGCTGCCGCCGTCTTTGTCGTCTGAGTCTTTAGCTTTCGTCAGGCGTCGTGAGGGTCCCTAAGGGTGTCTTAGCTGCACACGGGGCCGAAGAAGGGGGTAGCGCACGGGGAGCGTTTCCTGTGGAGGGAAAAGCACAAATGACGGTGCACACGGGGCCGGAGTGTACGTTTGTCCACCGCGGCGCGACACCGCCGTTGATGGCTTCTCTGCAGGGCCGGAGAAGTTGTCGTCACACAGCGTCTCAGGACGGGGCCGGAGTGTGCGCCCGTCCACCGGGGGAGTGACACCAGAGGCTCCGGCCCTGCCCGGGGCCGGAGTGTACGCTTCTCCGTTGTTGTTGTTGAATCTTCATTTCTGAAGAATTATTATTGTTGATCCCCTCCACCGGTGCATATTGTTTTTTCTCTATCAAAGTGTGCCCCTCGACGCTCGCACCCTGTTTTTCTGACAAAGAAAATCTTCCTGCTCAAATTGAGCCCCTGGCCCCCGGGTTACAACAACAACGGCTCCCGCCTGAGACTTCCTTACAATTTAGCCAGGACCCCCGCTCCCGCCCGAGAGTTCCTCGCATTTTATTCAGGAGTCGCGCTCTCGCCTGGGACTTCCTTACAATTTATTTAGGGATCGCTTTCCCGGCGCTCTGGAGTCGCGCTCTAGCTGGAGACTTGCTTGCAACTTACTGAAGAATGGCCTTGCGTTGGAATTTCTTGCAATTAGCCCAAGCGCCGCGCTCCCGACACCCAGGCACCAGGCACCCAGGAGTCGCGCCCGTTGTGGCCCCGTGTGCATGTCCTTCGTGGCCCCGCTGTCGCCATTTGTGTCCCCCTCGCTGTCCCACGTGGCCCAGTTGCTCCCCTCAGTGGCCCCATAGTTGCCTTCTGTGGCCCCGCATTATCTGCACTTCGTGGCCCCCGCTCGTTCGCGCTTTTCGTGGCCCCATGCGCATTCGTTTCGTGTCCCCGCTGTCGCCCTTCGTGGCCTACTTCGTGCCCTTCATGGCCCTGCTGTCGTTCTCTCTCGCTCTCGCTTTCGCTCGTCGTCGCCGTCGTCGTCGTCGTCGTCTCCGTCGTCTTCGACGTCGTCGTCGTCGTCGTCGTCGTCGTGTCGGTCCCCTGTCCGTCCCTCTTGGGGTCGGGTCGACGGTCCGCGGCCGCCCCGCCGATCAGCGCTGCCGCTGGCCAGGCCGACGGTCCGCGGCCGCCCCGCCGCTTGCCAGGGCCCGGCCTGCAGGGAAGAAAGGTATACCCCCCAAAAAGGGTTCGATCGAAGACGAAGAGGGTGGGTATCGAGGGTTTGGGAAATACGCGTTATTGGACACTCGAGGATATAAGGGCGAACAGTCTCAAAATTATTGTTGTCGTTGTTGTGGTTGGTTGTGGTTGTGGTTGTGGTTGTGGTTGTGGTTGTGGTTGTGGTTGTGGTTGTGGTTGTTGTTGTTGTTGTTGTTGTTGTTGTTGTTGTTGTTGTTGTTGTTGTTGTTGTTGTTGTTGTTGTTGAACATTATTACTTCTAAAGAATAATTATTGTTGGGACCCCTGGTGCACGACCCCCCCGCCGCGCCTAGGCCGCAGCCTCATTTTCATCATTTTCGTGAGGAAGTCTCAGGCGAAACGGGTTGGTCCGGATCCGGTTGTGTTGTTACGATCGGTTTTCCCTTGCAAAAAATAAGCTAAAGTGGACATTTCTTGTTCTAACATAACCAAACTTCAAGAATCCCTTGCAAAAAAAACAAGGTAAAGTGGACATTCGCGCGCGCAAGACGAAATCCTTCCAAAACCTTAGTTTTCGTAGCGATTTTAACATAAAAACATCAAAAAACCAATGGTTTTTCAAAAAAAAAAAAAAAAAAAATCATCCCGCGCGCTCTTGCGGATTCGTAGGAAACCCAACACTTTTTAATCATTTCTGTCAAACGGGCTTTTGCGAGCAACTTTTTCGAACTTCTGCAACAACGGTTGCGCACCTGCCAGGGCCATCATCCCTGTCAAATAATACCATGCGGGACACATTCGTTTTTTCTTCGCGCGCGCACGCCGTCGTCGTCGGCCGCGGGGCCCTGAATAGTAGCCACGGTCGTCCGCATGCCACGAAGTGAAGTGTCCGAACGTCATAGGGCGGGAAGCTGGGTGTGGGTGGTGGCGAAGAGTCGTTTGGAAATTTGGTAGAGCTTGAACCGGCCCCCCCACAAAGTGGGGGTATTGCCCGCCTCCTATGAAAACCCTGGCACTGGTGAGAACGGAGTGTCCCCACGTGCTAGTAATTGTTGTTGTTGTTGTTGTTGTTGTTGTTGTTGTTGTTGTTGTTGTTGTTGTTGTTGTTGTTGTTGAACATTATTAATTCTAAAGAATAATTATTGTTGGGGCCCCTGGTGCACGGCCCCCTGCGCCGCCTAGGCCGCAGCTACATTTTCATCATTTTCGTGAGGAAGCCTCAGGTAATTCGATGTGATCAAGATCCGGTTGTTTTGTTCCCCCCCGTTTTCCCTTGCAAAAAACACTATAAAATGACATTTCTTGTTCTAATATAATCAAATTTCAAGAATCCCTTGCAAAAAATAAGGTAAAGTGGACATTCGCGCGCGCAAGACGAAATCCTTCCAAAAGCTTAGTGTTCGGAACGATTTTAACATAAAAACATCAAAAAACCAATGGTTTTTCAACAAAAAAATGTCAAAATCTCATCCCGCGCGCTCTTGCGGATTCGTAGGAAACCCAACACTTTTTAAACATTTCTGTCAAACGGGCTTTTGCGAGCAACTTTTTCGAACTTCTGCGACAACGGTTGCGCACCTGCCAGGGCCATCATCCCTGTCAAATAATACCATGCGGGACACATTCGTTTTTTCACGTACCATGTGTATCATGTACCATATGCATCATATGCAACAGATGTTCTGTGGAAGGCTTAACAACTTCTGTGGGTTAACAAGGCTTAACAACTTCTGTGGGTGTACGAACGTAGGCTTAACAACTTCTGTGGGTGTGTACTCCACGCCAGTGTAGTAGCCACGGTCGTCCGCAGGCCACGAAGTGAAGTGTCCGAACGTCATAGGGCGGGAAGCTGGGTGTGGGTGGTGGCGAAGAGTCGTGTGGATATTTGGTAGAGCTTGCACTGCCCCCCACAAAGTGGGGGTATTGGCTGGCGTCGCATGAAAACCCTGGCACTGGTGAGAACACTGAGCGTTCGGGTAAAGTGATTGTTGTTGTTGTTGTTGTTATTTGTTTGTTTGTTTGCTTGCTTGTTTGTTTGTTTGTTTGTTTGTTTGTTTGTTTGTTTGTTTGTCGGTCATGCCCCACCCCGCGAACCACCAACAACGCTTTGAAACAACATATGCGTGGCCCTGCGGCAAACTGCCGACGGCCCGCGCCTCCCTCACCCTTATCCGCAACTGCGGCGGGGCTTAGTATTTCCGTTTTCCACCTTGAACGTCGCATTCATGAGATCATTTGCGAGGCATGGTCATCAGGGCTCCTCAGGATTTCTCAGGATCCTTCAGGATTCCTCTGGCTCCTTCCAGAGCCCCCAGGATTCCTCAGGATCCCCCAGGAATCTCTCGGATCCCAAATGATTGTTCAGGATCTCCCCATGGGGTTCTCAGGATGCCGTTGGGCTCCTCAGGATTATTCAGGATATCTTCGAATTCTTCCGGATCCCCGAGGCTTCCTCAGGACACTTCTCAGGATTCCTCAGGATTCCTTCGCATTCTTCAGGATTCCCAGGATTCCTGATGATTCCTCCGGATTCCTGAGGATCCCTTGGGGTTCCAAAAGATCCCCTAAGGGTCTCCTAAGGACTCCTGTGGGATTTCTGGAGGATTCCCGAGCTTCTCCGTTGTGGAATCCTTGGGGGCTCCTGAGAGTTCCCCAGAGGTTTTTGAGGATTCTCGAGGAGGTCCTCTGGACCTCCCCCCCCTCCTCCCCCCAGGGGGTCCTGAGGATGCCTTCGGTGCTCCTGGGGATGATCTAGGGATTCTTGAGGATCTCCTAGGGGTTCTTGGGGATTCTCTGAAGAGAGTCCCTAAGGGGTTCTGGAGGATTCCCGATGGGGGTCCTTTGCAGATTCCCGAGGCATCCCCGAGGGTTCCCTAGGGATTCCTGCGGATCCCCTATGGGGGTCCAGGGGATTCCTTAGGGGTCCTGAGGATTCCTTTTCGGTTCCTGAGGATTCCTTTTAAGTTCCTGAGGATTCCCTACGGATTCCTGGGGATTCCTGAAGGGGTCCTGGGGATTCCCTTTGGGGCTCCTGACGACATCCTCGGGATTCTTGGGGGTTCCTTTGGGGTTCCGGAGGGCTCCTCGCGGGTCTCCTGAGGATTCCTCTGGAAGTTCTGAGGGGCCCTCAGGGTTTCTGGAGGATTCCCGAAAGGGGTTCCTTTGAGCTTTCCCGAAGGGGCTCCCGAGGGTCAGGAGCTTTAGAGGATCCATTAGGATGTCCCGGGTGTCCCCTAGGGGTCCCTGGGGATTCCTTAGGGGCTCCTGAGGGTTCCCTGAGAATTCCGTAAGGGATTCCCTAGGGGGTGATGAGGAAGTGCGCGCGCATTTTTATTAAAAAGTGCGGTTGCGGCATCCATTCGTTTTAAAAAACCGAAATACCAGTGCTCGTGAAGATCGCTCTCGAATTCTTTACGAAACCAAAAGTTTTGAACAGACTTCGACATGCGAGCGCGGCGGACGCGCCCATGTGGTCTGCATGGTATTGTTTGATCGGGATTCTGCCTGGATGGTGGTGGTGCTGTTGCTGCCCCTCCCCCTCCCCCTCCTCCCTTCCATCCCTTCCACCCTTTATGAAGCTCCCTCTCCCCCCGCTCCTGTCGGGTCTGCTGCCGCCGTCTTTTGCCGTCTGAGTATTTAGATTTCGTCAGGCGTCGTGAGGGTCCCTGAGGGTGTCTTAGCTGCACACGGGGCCGAAGAAGGGGGTAGCGCACGGGGAGCGTTTCCTGTGGAGGGAAAAGCACAAATGACGGTGGACACGGGGCCAGAGTGTACGTTTGTCCGCCGCGGCGCGACACCGCCGCTGATGGCCTCTAGCAGGGCCGGAGAAGTTGTCGTCACACAGCGTCTCAGGACGGGGCCGGAGTGTGCGCCCGTCCACCGGGGGAGTGACGCCGGAGGCTCCGGCCTTGCCCGGGGCTGGAGTGTACGCCTTTCCGTTGTTGTTGTTGTGGTGGTTGTTGATACAGGCGGGGCAAGCCCCCCCGAGGGGGGGAGGGGGGGAGGGGGGGGGGGAACAACACAACACAACACAACGCACCCCTACAGGAGGATCCTGTGGGATCCGTACAGGGTTCCATAGGATTCCCACACGACCCTTACAGGGTTCCATAGGACGCCCATAAAACCCCTACAGAGTTCCATCGGACTCCCATTCGACCCCCACAGGGTTCCATCGGAGTCCCATAGAACCCCTACAGGGTTCCATCGGACTATTTCGGCGCACCCCTCACGCGGCTCGTGGCCCTACAGGGGGCGCAGCCGAAGGCTTCGGGACCATTTCGGCGCACCCCTCACACGGTTCGTGGCCCTACAAGGTGCGCAGCCGAAGGCTTTCGCGGCCCCACATGTGGCGCACCCGAAGGCTTCGGGCCCATTTCGGCGCACCCCTCACACGGTTCGTGGCCCCACAGGGGGCGCAGCCGAAGGTTTCGGGCCCATTTCGGCGCACCCCTCACACGGTTCGTGGCCCCACACGGGGCGCAGCCGAAGGCTTCGGGACCCTTTCGGCGCACCCCTCACACGGTTCGTGGCCCCACAGGGACCGCACCCGAAGGCTTCGGGCCCATTTCGGCGCACCCCTCACACGGTTCGTGGCCCCACAGGGGGCGCAGCCGAAGGCTTTCGCGGCCCCACATCGGGCGCACCCGAAGGCTTCGGGTCCATTTCGGCGCACCCTTCACACGGTTCGTGGCCCCACATGTGGGCGCAGCCGAAGGTTTCGGATCAATTTCGGGACACCCCTCACACGGTTCGTGGCCCCACAGGGGGCGCAGCAGGCTTCGGGTCCATTTCGGCGCGCCCCTCAAACGGTGCGTGGCCCCACAGGGGGCGCAACCGAAGGCTTCGGGACCATTTCGGCGGACCTCTCACACGGTTCGTGGCCCTACAAGGTGCGCAGCCGAAAGTTTTCGCGGCCCCACATGGGGCGCACCCGAAGGCTTCGGGCCCATTTCGGCGCACCCCTCATACGGTTCGTGGCCCCACACGGGGCGCAGCCGAAGGTTTCGGGTCTATTTCGGCGCACCCCTCACACGGTTCGTGGCCCCACAGGGGGTGCACCCGAAGGCTTCGGGTCCATTTCGGGACACCCCTCACACGGTTCGTGGCCCCACAGGGGGCGCAGCCGAAGGCTTCGGGTCCATTTCGGCGCACCACTCACACGGTTCGTGGCCCTACAAGGGGCGCAACCGAAGGCTTTCGCGGCCCCACATGGGGCGCACCCGAAGGCTTCGGGTCCATGTCGGCGCACCCCTCACACGGCCCGTGGCCCCACAGGGGGCGCAGCCGAAGGCTTCGGGGCCATTTTCGGCGCACCCCTCACACGGTTCGTTGCAACACACGGGGCGCAACCGAAGACTTCGGATCAATTTCGGGACACCCCTCACACGGTTCGTGGCCCCACAGGGGGCGCAGCAGGCTTCGGGTCCATTTCGGCGCGCCCTTCAAACGGTTCGTGGCCCCACACGGGGGCGCAGCCGAAGGCTTTCGCGGCCCCACATAGGGGCGCACCCGAAGGCTTCGGGGCCATTTCGGCGTACCCTTCACACGGTTCGTGGCCCCACTTTGGGCGCAACCGAAGGCATCGGGTCCATGTCGGCGCACCCCTCACACGGTTCGTCGCTCCACACGGAGCGCAACCGAAGGCCTCGGGCCCATTTCGGCACACCCCTCGCACGGTTCGTGGCCCCCTGGGCGCAACCGAAGGCATCGGGTCAATTTCGGCGCACCCCTCGCACGGTTCGTGGCCCCACACGGAGCGCAACCGAAGGCTTCGGGACCCTTTCGGCGCACCCCTCACACGGTTCGTGGGCCCCCAGGGGGCGCAACCGAAGGCTTCGGGCCCATTTCGGCACACCTCTCACACGGTTCGTGGCCCCACACGGGGCGCAACCGAAGGCTTTCGTTGCCCCGCAAGGGGCGTCCCGTTGGCGCACTTCCCCCACAGGACGGGCTTGGTGTTTCCTTTCCACGGGGCGTTTGGGCGTTGATAACCTCGCTTCGCCGCCCTGGAGGGATCTACAGGGATTCTATAGAGTCCCTGGAGGGATCCACAGGGATTCTATAGAGTCCCTGGAGGGATCCACCGGGATTCTATAGAGTCCCATGGAGGGATCCACAGGGATTCTATAGAGTCCCTGGAGGGACCCAGAGGGAGTCTATAGAGTCCCTGGAGGGATCCACAGGGATTCTATAGAGTCCTTGGAGGGATTCACAGGGATTCGATAGAGTCCCTGGAGGGAGTTTATAGAGTCCCTGGAGGGATCCACAGGGATTCTATAGAGTCCCTGGAGGGATCCACAGGAATTCTATAGAGTCCCTGGAGGGATCCACAGGGATTCTATAGAGTCCCTGGAGGGATCCACAGGGATGCTATAGAGTCCCTGGAGGGAGTCTATAGAGTCCCTGGAGGGATCCACAGGGATTCTATAGAGTCCCTGGAGGGATCCACAGGGATTCTATTAGTCCCTGGAGGGAGGGATTCTATAGAGTCCCTGGAGGGATCCACAGGGATTCTATAGAGTCCCTGGAGGGATCCACAGGGATTCTATAGAGTCCCTGGAGGGATCCACAGGGATTCTATAGAGTCCCTGGAGGGATCCACAGGGAGTCTATAGAGTCCCTGGAGGGATCCACAGGGATCTATAGAGTCCCTGGAGGGATCCACAGGGATTCTATAGAGTCCCTGGAGGGAGTCTATAGAGTCCCTGGAGGGATCCACAGGGATTCTATAGAGTCCCTGGAGGGATCCACAGGGATTCTATAGAGTCCCTGGAGGGATCTATAGAGTCCCTGGAGGGATCCACAGGGATTCTATAGAGTCCCTGGAGGGATCCACAGGGATTCTATAGAGTCCCTGGAGGGATTCTATAGAGTCCCTGGAGGGATCCACAGGGATTCTATAGAGTCCCTGGAGGGATCCACAGGGATTCTATAGAGTCCCTGGAGGGATCCACAGGGATTCTATAGAGTCCCTGGAGGGAGTCCCTGGAGGGATCCAGGGATTCTATAGAGTCCCTGGAGGGATCCACAGGGATTCTATAGAGTCCCTGGAGGGATCCACAGGGATTCTATAGAGTCCCTGGAGGGATCCACAGGGATTCTATAGAGTCCCTGGAGGGATCCACAGGGATTCTATAGAGTCCCTGGAGGGATCCACAGGGATTCTATAGAGTCCCTGGAGGGATCCACAGGGATTCTATAGAGTCCAGGGAGGGAGGTCCCTGGAGGGATCCACAGGGATTCTATAGAGTCCCTGGAGGGATCCACAGGATTCTATAGAGTCCCTGGAGGGATCCACAGGGATTCTATAGAGTCCCTGGAGGGATCCACAGGGATTCTATAGAGTCCCTGGAGGGATCCACAGGGATTCTATAGAGTCCCTGGAGGGATCCACAGGGATTCTATAGAGTCCCTGGAGGGATCCACAGGGATTCTATAGAGTCCCTGGAGGGATCCACAGGGATTCTATAGAGTCCCTGGAGGATCCACAGGGATTCTATAGAGTCCCTGGAGGGATCCACAGGGATTCTATAGAGTCCCTGGAGGGATTTCCACAGGGATTCTATAGAGTCCCTGGAGGGATCCACAGGGATTCTATAGAGTCCCTGGAGGGATCCACCGGGATTCTATAGAGTCCCTGGAGGGATCCACATTCTATAGAGTCCCTGGAGGGATCCACAGGGATTCTATAGAGTCCCTGGAGGGATCCACAGGGATTCTATAGAGTCCCTGGAGGGATCCACAGGGATTCTATAAGAGTCCCTGGAGGGATCCACAGGGATTCTATAGAGTCCCTGGAGGGATCCACAGGGATTTTATAGAGTCCCTGGAGGGATCCACAGGGATTCTATAAGAGTCCCTGGAGGGATCCACAGGGATTCTATAGAGTCCTTGGAGGGATCCACAGGGATTCTATAGAGTCCCTGGAGGGATTCTATAGAGTCCCTGGAGGGATCCACAGGGATTCTATAGAGTCCCTGGAGGGATCCACAGGGATTCTATAGAGTCCCTGGAGGGATCCACATGGATTCTATAGAGTCCCTGGAGGGATCCACAGGGATTCTATAGAGTCCCTGGAGGGATCCAAACACTCCTAGAGGGTCCCGAACGGATTCCGATGGGAATCCTTAGGGAGCGTGTAGGATTCATACAGAATTCATACAGAATTCATACAGAATTTATACAGCATTCATACAGCATTCATACAGCATTCATACAGAATTCGTTGTGTTGTGTTGTGTTGTTCCCCCCCCCCCCTCCGACTCACCGGGGGTGCGGGACCGGCCTCCTCCACTGTGGCGGACGCTGGAAGTGAAGCCCCGGACCCCGGGGGGGACCATGCCGGCCTGTACTTGGTTGTTGTTGTTTGTTTGTTTGTCGGCCATGCCCCACCCCGCGAACCACCAACAACGCTTTGAGACAACATATGCGTGGCCCTGCGGCAAACTGCCGACGGCCCGCGCCTCCCTCACCCTTGTCCGCAACTGCGGCGGGGCTTAGTTCCGCATTCCACTTTTAACCTTGAACGTCGCATTCATGCGATTATTTGCGAGGCATGGTCATATGGAAGCGTAGAGCTTTGCGGGTTAATCGAGTGTTTCGTCGTTGTCGTCCCCCCTTTCAGCTGCATCCTCCTAAATGCGATCCGCGCGATGCGGTCATTGTAGACCAATTTGGTGTGTGCTTTTCAAAATGTGGATCCCAGAGCCCTCGACCCCTTTCCCCAGGACTACCACCTTGGCCGCTTTTTGATTGTCTCCAGGCCCGACAAAGCCCTTGGACTCCGAAATCGTGAGCGACATGCCAGTCTTGATCCCAAAAATGGGGTCTCCGCATTCTTATGGGCCTCCAACGGGCCAAGTCCTGGAAACGTCCTTATTACTTCCTTCAATGTGTGTTCACGTTATGTTTCCAGGTTGACTCCCAGGCGAGGCGGGGGGGGGGACGACGACGGCAAACCCACGCCTTTGACAGTGGTGCCCGCAGATCTGGAATTACGGTGGGAAGTGCAAATCACTGCTCTTGTTTATGCTTCGTTTCGCTGAGTTTGGCCTGAGGTTCGGCCCCCCCCCCTGTCGGGTACAGTCCCATGCTGTGGGGAGCGACAGGAAGACCACCTGTAGCTTAACCGCCCCTACCCGAACGCGGACTTGAAGAAAACAGCTCGTCGAAGTTTTGGGCACCCGCGCGATCCAGTGGAGCGATGTGCAGCGGCCTTGCAAGAAGGCAGGGAACGTCTTGAAAGCCTTCTTCCAGGATCCCGTCTTCCAGGAAGCCCCTCTTCTAGTCATAGCGGCCCCCAACCCCTCCTGAGAGTCCCCGCGCCTTATCAGATGGCCGCCGCCCACGCCCTGGCCCCCGACCAAAATCCGGTCAAAACCGGTCCTGGACCCTCCCCACCCCAGGGGTCCGTCCAGCCGTGTCCAGCAGTGGCGACGAGGGTCTCGAAAGAAGTTGTCGATGTCGTCGTGTCTCCTCCCCAGGCCACACAATCCGGCCAGAACCAGCCCCTAGACCTCTCGAAGCGTCCATTTCGGGCCGCGCCCAGCCGTGGCTACGAGGAGGGCCCCCGAAGGCCAAGAACAAGTTATTCGACGCGGACATCCCCACATGTGCATTTATTGTTTGGCATTTTCCCTTGCGAGGGCCTGAGTGCGAGTGCGAGAAAGTCGTATCTTTTGGCGGGCGACTGAGTGAGAGTGAGTCCGAGTGTGAGCGGTGGTTTCTGCTGCTCTCCGCCGCCGCCTGCTGATCTGTTCCGCTCGCTGCTGCGCTATGCCGCTCTGCGTTGTTTTTGAGGATGTCCGGTCGGTGCTTGGCAGGGCACGCTCGTAAGCACATAGACATTCAGCCAGGCGCGCGCTCAGAACAACGTGAAAGTATTGCGGAGGTGAGGACGGTAACTGAACACGGGTAAGTCTAAATGGGAGCGAGCTTGAGCAAAAGCGTCCAAGTAGGAGTGGCCCAAAGCGCAAGCGGACAAGTTCCCCATAGAAGCCAAGGAACCACGCCGCGCCATAGACCCGAGCAAGACCGTCCGCACATGGAATCGAGTCTCCGCAGACACTGGATGCCACCGCTGCACAAGCTCCAACCAGACCGTCCGCACTTGGCGTCGCGCCGGTTTTTCTCGGAGCCGTCCATGGAAATGACGCCAATGGCACTGAAAAGAGAATCGTGCTGCCCTTCTGGCAGCAGCTGGCAGCCGCGATCTTCCGCGTTTGGCATCGGACACCACAGGCGACCGTCCGCGCTTGGCATCGTGTCAGGCTGCGCGCAGGCCGCTGCTCTTACGGCAGCGCTATCCCGAAAAACGCCGGGCGTGCGACACGGCGTTTGCTATCCTGGTCCGCTCGCGCTGTTCGAAGAGGCGCAAGGCTTCCCGCGCCGGTACTGGCGGGCCCCGTTCCAGGAGCTCGCGGGGAGGTGGCCGCATTAGCAACATGTCGGCCATCCGCGTGGCGCGCGCGAACATCGCGCACATGTTCAGCCACGTCGTATCGTTATCAATGCGGTTTCGTTGGGTACCCTTGTGCGCGCAGGCGATGGTCACCGCTGCGCGACTTGTCTGCCCCTGTGAAACCGTCGCCGTCAAGTAGTGGGCGTGCGTATGCACGAAGCCAAAGCGGATCACAACAATGCATCCTACGTGAAGACCGTATCCATCAGCGCGCGACTTTCAGTGTGCGTGAGTTCGGTTGTGAGTAATTTGGTTTGGCGAGTCTGATATGAGTGCTAACGTAGCGAGTCTGAGTTTGAGAGGTTGTGTATGAGATATGTCAGAGTGCAAGTCAGTCTGAGTGAGAATGAGTATTGGTGAGAGTGGGTCGAAATTGAAAGAATCTGCGCGCAAGTGAGCCTGGTCGTGGTGAGTCTCAGTGTGAGCGAGTCTGAGTGTGAGTGATTCTGAGTGTGAGTGCAGCTGAGTGTGAGCACGACCGAGTGTGAATGAGTATGGAAATAAGTGGGTCTGGGTATGCGCGACTGGGTGCGTATGAGTCTCAGCACGGGTGAGTCTGAATGCGAGGGGATCCGAGTGTGAGCGGTCTGAGGGGGAGGCGGGAGTGAGAAGGCGAGGAAGCGGAGGCATCAAACAAATACCAAGAACCCATACCTAGGCAGAAGGAGGATTCCGACGCGCCGAAACAGGTGAACCGGTTTATGCACCTCCACATTTTGGACGCGAACGGACCTGTGATACACCCTTTGGCGGCTCCCCCTCTTGAAGCGCCCAATTGCCATGCATGCTATATCGCGGTACAATGGGATCATGGGGTTTTCAAAATTGAGGAGTCCGAGGCGCCAAAACAGGCGAGATGCTGCAGACATCCACCCAATAGGGTCGCGGACAAGCCCGTCATACACCCCCCATGTCAGCTCCCTTTGGAGCAATCACACGTTATGCTTGCTACATTGCGAGGACCATGGGGCTTTCAAAAGAGAGGAGCCCAAGACGCCAAAACAGGCGAATCGCTTGACACATCCCCAACAACCTATGTGCGAACGGGCCTGTGATTCACCCTTGGCGGCTCCTGCCTTGCGGGGCCCAAGTGCCATGCTTGCTATATCGCGGCGGCCATGGTGCTCTCAGAACACCCGGAACGCATAAACAGGCGAAGGGCCCGGGGCATCTCTCTTGTTGCGAAGGCCGTACGGCTGGTGCCGCCGACCCCGAAGGGCAACGACGACGCTCGCGAGCCCTCGTGGGGGCCCTTGTGGGCCTTGTTGGCCTCTCTGTGGAGACCCCTTAGGTCGTCTAGGGGCAATCTTGGACCGTCGTGGGGCCCTCTTGGTTCGTCTTGGGGCCGCCTGGAGCGCTGCTTGCGCCATGTTGTGGCGATACGATAGGGGGGCCGTCGTGGAGCGTCTGAGGCCTTGTGGGTGCCGTATTGGGGCGTCCTTGGGACGTCGTGAGGCCGCCTTGGGCCGTCGTGGGGCTCTCTCGGTTCGTCTTGGGGCCGCCTGGAGCGTTGCTTGCGCCATGTTGTGGCGATACGATAGGGGGGCCGTCGTGGAGCGTCTGAGGCCTTGTGGGTGCCGTCTTGGGGCGTCCTTGGGACGTCGTGAGGCCGCCTTGGGCCGTCGTGGGGCTCTCTCGGGGAGGACTTGGGCCTTTTGGGAGGGATCCAGGGGGCCTCGTGGACCTTCTTGGAGCGTGAGAAGCTAGAAAGGCGAAAACTCGAAAACGTCTGAAACAAACCTTAAGGAAATCAACGACTTTTGATCTGAAGCTCTGTTGGGGGTGCTCTTGGGGCTGGTTTGTGGCGTCTTGGGCACTCTCAAACGACCGAGACGCCAAAGCAGGCGAACGGCTCGAGGCTTCCCATTTATGTTTGCACGAGCAGGCCTGAAATACACCCTTGGCGGCTCCCCCCGCCCAAGTGCCATGCTTGCTATATCGCGGGCAGTGGTCACATGGTCTGAGTGCGCGTGAGTCTGGGTGCGAATGAATCTAAGTTGGTGAGTCCGAGTGTAGTTTGAGGGCGGGTGAGTTTGAGTGTGAATAAGTCTGAATGCGGGTGAATGGGTGTCGGCGCGAGCGGGTCTCAGCCAGAGCGAGTCAGAGTGTGAGTGAGTCTGAGTGTGATGAGTCTGAGTGTGATGGAGTCTGAGAGTGAGTGAGTCTGAGTGCGAG
Source organism: Prorocentrum cordatum (assembly GCA_963575745.1). Classification (NCBI taxonomy): domain Eukaryota; class Dinophyceae; order Prorocentrales; family Prorocentraceae; genus Prorocentrum; species Prorocentrum cordatum. The sequence goes on from CAUYUJ010009890.1 coordinate 863,344, forward strand.
TTGGTTTGAGTGTGAGCAGGTCTGGGTGTGCGTGAGTCTGAGTACAAGCGGGAGTGAGTATACGTGATTGAGTGCGGGCGAGTCTGATTGTGAGCGCGTGTGAGTGTCAGTGGGTGTGAGTGTGAGTGGTCTAATGGAGGAGGCGGCAGTCAAGAGGTAAAGAGTCGGAGGCATCACATTAATCACAAAAAAAACCCTGCTCAGGATACGGCGAATAGAACTAAGCAACTGGCCTCTCGCCCTACCCACCCTCCCGCCGACATTCGCCTTCTTTCCCCGCGGTTGGGACCTCTCCCCGCAGCCCCGCTCAAAGGCCAGGAACGCCTAAAAGATACGACCCTCTTCTTCCGAGGAAGATAGGAGGAGGAAGAGGAGGAGGAGGAGGAGCTGGAGGCTGAGGACGGCGACGGCCAAATTATGCGATTGGGATTCCCCACATAAGGGGTTCTCGTTGAGCCGAGGTGGGAATGGTGCAGGCTCCAAGGAGGAGCAAGCGCCAAACTGGTACCCGCGCGGCTGGCGCGGTCTGACGAGGTTTCCCAGGAGGGGCGAAGGCGTTACTGGCGGAGCTGGTGGACACTGGCGATGCTTGTGGGTACTGGAAGGGCAAACGCGATAGTGAGTGGGCTGGCAGAGTGGGAAGGGCGCGAAGCCTCATAAATTAAAGGGTGCCCGCCTAACGGGCTCGGTCATGAGCGGCCTCCCAGGAGGAGCAGACACGATATTGGCGCGGCTGGGTGGAGTGGAAGGGCACGATCCTTGTGGATAACGGGGTACCCGCACCGTGGGCGCAGCCTGGTGCGGCCTCCCAGAAGAAGCAAGCGCGGAATTGGGCGGGCTGGTTGGGGCTGGTGGAGTGGAAGGGGATGCGATGTTGATGCGGATATCGGTGGAGCGGGCGGAGTGGACCCGCATAGCTGGCGCGGTCTGACGCGGCCTCCCAGGAGGAGCAAACGCGATATTGGCGGGGCTGGCTGGGTGGGAAGGGAACGTGACACTGGTGAGGCTGGTGGAACGGGAAGGACGCGATGGTTGATAGATAGTTGGGTGCCCACATAGGTGTCGCGGTCTGACTCGGCCTGCCAGGAGGGGTAAACGCGCTACTGGTGGGACTGGTGGAGAGGAAGGGCACAGCCCCTTTATCAATAACATGGTGCCCACATAGCGGCCGCGGTCTGACGCGGCCTCCCAGGAGGAGCAAACGCGATATTGTTGGGGTTGGTGGAATAGGAAGGGCAGGATACCTGATGAATAACCAGGTAACCGCATGGCGAGCACGGTCGGGCGCTGCCTCCCAGGAGGAGCAGACGCGATATTGTTGGAGTTGGTACAGCGTGAAGCGCACAACTTTGGACAAATAGCACGGCGCCCGCAAAGCCAACGCGGTCTGACCCGGCTTCCCAAGTAACAGGGTGTTCGCGTAGCGGGTGCAGCACATGTGGGATGACGTGGGACGAGTGGGATTCGTGCAGCACATGCGGGATGAGGTGGGACGAGCGCAGAGTGGCAAAAGGAGGAGGGTGGCAGGAGGAGGAGGGAAGGGGGAGGAGGGGAAGAAGAAGGAGTGGGAGATGGTTTGAGAAAACAATGGCACCACGCAGCATGTCGGGGAAAATTAGAAAGGGCTCAAAAACCTCAATCCTGTTATCACCCTCCATACTGCGCCTCCTCCTTAGTTTCCTCAATCCTGCTCTTCCCTCTCATACTCTGTCCTCGGTCCTCGATCCTCCGCCTCGATCCACCTCCTCCTGCTCGATCCTCCTCCTTGTGCGCGCCGCCAGCATTCTCCACAACAGCGACTCACACTACGACTAAGACTACGACGACGACGACGACGACGACGACGACGACGACGACGACGACGACGACGACGACGACGACGACGACGACGACGACGACGACGACGGTGGCGGCGGCGGCGGCGACGACGGCGGCGGCGGCGGCGGCGACGGCGATGGCGACGGCGATGACAACGAAGACGACGACGACGACGTAAACGATGGCGACGACGACGAAGACGACGACTTAGACTAAGACTCAGACGACGACGACGGCGACGACGACGCCGACGACGACGACGACGGCGACGGTGAAGGCGACCGAGGCGGCGGCGGCGACGGCGACGGTGGCGGCGGTGATGGTGACGGTGATGGCGGCGGCGACGACGACGACGACGATGGCAACGGTGACGACAGCGACGGCGACGGGGACGGCGACGGCGACGACGGTGATCACGACGACGACGACGATGACGACGACGGCGACGGCGACGACGGCGACGGCGACGGCGACGGCGGCGGCGATTGCGACTGCGGTGACGACAACGACGAAGACGGAGGCAGCGACGGCGACGGCGACTGCGACGGCGGTGACAGTGACGGCGACGGCGACGACGGTGACGGTGATGGCGACGGCGACGGCGACGGCGACGGCGACGGCGACGGCGACGACGACGACGGTGATCACGACGACGACGACGACGGCGACGGCGACAGCGCCAGCGGCGACGGCGACGAATAAAACAGCGACGGCGACGGCGGCGGCGACGGCGACGACGATGGCGACGGCGACGGTGACGGGGACGGCGACGGCGATGGCGATGGCGACAGCGACGGCGACGACGGCAACGACGGTGACCACGACGGCAACGACGGCGATGGCGACTGCGATGGCGACTGCGACGGCGACGGCGACGGCGGCGACGGCGACGGCGATGGCGATGGCGACGGCGCCGACGGCAACTGCGACGGCGACGGCGACGGCGGTGACGGTGATGGCGACGGCGACGGCGACGGCGACGGTGACGACGACGGCGACGGCAACGACGGTGATGACGACGACGACGACGACGACGACGACGACAACGACGACGATGGCGGCGACGGCGATGGCGACGGCGACGGCGACGGTGACGCCGCCAGCGACGACGGCGACGGCCACGGCGATGACGACGGCGACGGAGACGGCGACGGCGACGGCGACGGCGACGGTGACGACGGCGGCGACGGAAACGGCGACGGCGACGGCGACGACGACGGCGACGGCGACGGTTGCGGCTGCGACGGCAATGGCGACGGTGACGGCAACGGTGAAGGCGATGGCGACGGACACGGCGACGACGGCGACGGCGACGGCGATTGCGACGGCGACGGCGACGGCGACGGTGACGGTGACGGCGCCAGAGACGACAGAGACGACGGCGACGACGACGACGACGGCGATGACGACGGCGACGGTGGTGGCGACGACGATGACGACGACGGCGACGGCGACGGCGGTGACGGCGACGGCGACGGCGACGGCGGCGACGGCGACGGCGACGGCGACTGCGGTGACGATGATGGCGATGGCGACGACGGACGACGGTGATTGTGACGAAGACGGCGACGGCAACGTCGGTGACCACGACGACGACGACGACGGCGACGACCACGACGGCGGCGACGGCGACGGCGACGGCGACGACGACGACGACGACGACGAGGACGACGACAGCGACGGCGACGGCGACTGCGACGAGAACGGCGACGGCGACGGCGACGGTGACGGCGGCGACGGCGACGGCGACGGCGACGGTGACGGCGACGACGGCAACGGCAACGGCGACAGCGACGACGACGACGACGACGGCGACGACGACGACGACGACGGCGACGGCAACGGCGACGGCGAGGGCAACTGCGACAGCGACGGTGACTGCGCCAGCGGCGACGGCGACGGCGATGACGAATGCGACGGCGACGGCGACAACTCGGGATGAAGAGCCTGCCCTAGGGAAGAGCTCCAGGATCCAGGACCCGTTTCCCAGGGCATCCCCCAAGGGCGCGAAAATGGGCGTGGAGCAGATTGAAGAAGCGCCCTTCTCCAGGGCTGCGGTGCGGGGCGCGAAGATACCGCGCATCGCGGGACGCGATGCGCGAGGGTAGGTGACCCAGGTTCCCCCTCAGGACCCGATGCTTCTATATGCCTCAGCATCGTTGAACCGACCCCCATCCCATGGCCATCCCATTCCAGGCCCTCACCATCGCACCACCCCCGTTGGGGGTACACCCATCGAAACCCAAAGGAAACGGCCAATATCCCCATCTAGGGGGGTAAACCGGCCAGTGGGGCCCAGGCCACGCCCATGGGGACAGGGGTCGGTTAAACGGCGCTCAGCTTCAGGACCCGTTGCCTCCGTGTCAGCCATCCGCCCGCCGGCCCCGCCCCGCCCGGCCGCTCCCCCACCTCCGCCGCGAGAGAGCCGCCAGGCCGCCGCCGGGCCCGGAGCGCCCAGGCCCCCCGCCTGGCGCTCCGTGGGGAGGGAGTTGCCCGCCCGCGGGGGGGGTCGGGAGGGAAAGATAGACACAGACACAAACAAACGTCGAGTCCCAGCAAAATGAAAATGGGAAAACATGGGAAGTGGAGGGGAAGACGAAAATCCAGAACATGTGGAAAGAAGTATGGGGGATCCTGGGAGTTGTGTCTATTTATTTGTGTGTCCCTGGGCCCTCCCCGTCCATGCCGCCCAGATGAGGTCGAAGTAGACGGGGTCGGAGGATCGCCCCGCATCGCCCATGTATCGGCGATGTGGATCGATGTCGATCCCGATCTTCTCCACGCTGGCGTCGCCGATGCGTCGCCGACGTCGCCCATGCGTCGCCGATGCAGCGTGACCCTCCGACCCCAGTTACGCGGAACCCATTTGGGAGGCCTCTGGGGACGGGGCTGGAAGATTCTCGGAGACGGTCGGAGGATTTACATGGGTTCTCGGCCGCGTTCTGAGCCCGGGAGGGTTTCCATCTCACCCGCCTCGTCGAGGGCGGCCCAGGGATGCCAGCATCGTCCCGAGCGGCCGCCTGGTGCCCGAGAGACAGTCCAAAAACCCAAAGGTGGGCAGGAGGAGGAGGAGGAGGAGGAGGAGGAGGAGGAGGAGCGGGGGGGTCCTCGTCCTTGCCCTTCGCCTAGTGACCTCGCCTGTGTCAACATATTCGCCGCTCCTCCGCTCGTGTCGAAATATATTCTTGCTCGTGCCGATGTATTTCATCGTCCTTGTCCTTCGCCTTGACACCCCCTCCAGCTCCAGCTTGTCATCGTCTTTTCCTCCCCCCATTCCTCCTCCACATCATCACACGCCTCTTCAAACTCGTTCTCCTCCATGTTCCCTCATCCTCGTCCTCGTTGTCGTCGTGGTGTCACTGGCGTAGTCGGCTCGGTTCGCCAAACGATCCCCCGTGTTGAAGTGGCTGTTGTGGTCGAGTGTGTTCGGTATGTTGACAGGCCCCAGGACCCACAGGTGGTCACCGACCACGCCAATATTGTCAAAGCTTTCCTTGCGGGCCACACGGCCTCGGCGAGGCTTGCCAAGTTCGACCTTTGGTGGGAGTTTGGGGGCCTACTGGCAGCTCGCTCTGGTGCTTTTTGGATTTCTCACGTTCCCAGCCACCTCCTGGAGGACTCCCAAAAGCTCGCCGTTTTGGCGACGCTGCGGACTGGGAACATGTTGTGCTTAATCCCGTCGCCGACGAGTTGACCGAAATTCGTTCGACCGAGTGCCAGGTTTCTTTTGATGCTGTGCGGGATTATAACGAGTTACTTTATTCGGCCTGCCTCATCCTCAAGCGTAATGCGTCGGTGAGTATTGGTTGTGCTGTATTTCGCGCAGAACCCACTCGGCGCCTGACCAAGCAGCACATCGTGTCTGATGTCAGGGGATCGTCGCAAGTTTGGGGTTTCGACTTCGATGTCTGGTCCTGTGGGATGTGCAAGGCCTCGGTTTCCGATCCTGCTCCCTCCCTCCGTGCGCGTCTATGTTCTAGTTGCCCTGCTTCTGGAGGTGGAGGTGCGGCGCCGTTGGGGGAGAAGGCGGAGGTTTCGACCAGGCCAAGGCGCCAGCTACCTCCTAGGGACGACTCCCTATGGAGGAGGTTGGCCATTGACCCGCTGCCTGAGCATGTCTCGCCCTGGGTGGCTGGGAATCCTGTCCACCCCTCCCACATTTTTTTGTGGCAGAAGGGCTCATTTACATTTTGCGGTGAATGAGGATCGTGGGCCACAGCTCGCCCAAATTCCTTGCGGGAGCCCTGCCTGCCGCCATTTTGGGGCCGCACGCTATCACCCTTCACCAGCTCGAGGTCTTGCAACTTCTGCGCAAAGGGCTCCCGCCATCCAAGACTTCTCGCTGCTGGTTGCACTAATTGTCTTGCCCTGCCCGTCAACCCCTGCACGTGTTGCATTCTGAAATTTGGTTGGCAGCGGTGCGCTGCAAATCCTCCTCTTCTTCCTCCCCCTCCTCTTCTTCCTCTTCCTCCTCCTCCTGCTCCTCCTCCTCCTCCTCCTCCTCCTCCTCTTCCTCCTCCTCCTCCTCAAGCCTTCGGCCAGGGACCCAGAGCATCGAGGGACGAGGATCGAGGGCGCGTCTCGAGTGTTTTCGGGCTTTCCGAACTTTCTGGAGGTTCTCTCGCTTTGGGATGCTTTCCAGCAGCCGCGCCTCGTCGAGAGCCTTCCAGGGGAACCCTGGTCGTCCCGAACGGCCGCCAGAAGCCCGAGTTATGACTGGTGGGGGCGCTCGAGGAGTGGAACGCGATGAGGAACCAGACATGCTCGCGCCGTGGACAAAAACTCAGCGGGAGGTTTTTGCTAATGCTCGGCCTCCCAGGCCCCCCGCTGGGCCGCCAGGCCGTCAAGAACGACTCGGGATGAAGAACCGTCCCTGGAGAAACCCGAAGATCCGACGTCTCGAAAAAAATGAGACACCATGAAAATGACAACTGGAGCCCCAGACTCCATCTTTCTACGCCATTTTTCAAAACCAGATCCATCTGTCAGGGTCCTGGGGCCCGAAACTGAGCGAAATGTCCAGCTCGCAAAATTTGAATCGCCTGGATCTCAAGGAAGGGTCCGGACTTCTGGGGGCCGCGAACTGACAAGATCAATACGTCGGGTGTTTGGGGAGGGGCGTGCCGAGCAGCCAGTGCCCCGGGCCGCCCCTGCACTGGCTGATGCTCCTCGACCAGTGTGGACTTTGCGAAGGGGGCCGGCACGGCGGATACCGCGTCGTCCCTGAGGGCGGCAAGGGAGGGAAAGGGGAGGGGTCGAGGATCGGCTTTTGGACGAGTGGGGCGCTCTTTGGGGGGCACCCGTGGTCAAGGCTGGATCCGATTCATGATTCCCGGTCGAGACGCACACCCGCAGAGGTGGGTGGAGGGGTCGAAGGCTTGTAGGCTCGAAGCTCGAGGAGCGTGGCTTTGGGAGGTGTGGATGTCTTTGGAGGTGTTGGGTTACCAGGGGCCTCCTGGGGGCCTCCGGGGACCCCCGGAGGCACCCAGCGAACGCTGGAGACCCCCGGAAACGCACATAAAAAAGAAAAATTCAACCATCCAAAACTTACACCAAAGTCAAGAATCAAGACAATCAGTTTTCCGTCGAATCCGGCGTCTCTGTGAGGCCCGTTTCGGGCCCCAAGGCCATCTAAATCAACAGCCGCGGCGAAAAGCGGCCCTTTGGAGAAGAGGTCAAGGGTTACAGGTCGTCCGATCCTCGGACTACCTCCTCCTCATCGGAGGAGGATGAGGAGGAGGAGGCGAAAGAGGAGGAGGAGGACGACGACGACGACGACGAGGACGAGGACGAGGACGAGGACGAGGACGAGGACGACGACGAGGAGCCGGGAGGAGCAGGTGCAGCCAGGACGAGGAAGGGCCCTCGGCGACGGAGGGCCGTTGCCCCGCAGCGCGGCGGAGGCGCCTACGTGGACTACCCGCCCTGGGGGCGGCCTCCCGGGCCAGAAGGCGCGGCCCACGGCGCTCGGCCCCAGGCCTCCCTCGGCCAGAGCGCACGCGGGTCTCCCGAAAGCCTCCAGTGGGCCTCCCCGGCGGGGGCCTGCCCCTTCTGGGAGTCGCGCGCCCCCCGCCCCCCGCACGCGGGCCTTCCGTGGGCCTCCCCGGCTCGGGCCTCCCCCTCTGCCCAGAGATCCGTGGCTCCGCAAGACTGGAGCGGCGGGTTCGGGGTCATTTTCGGCTTCCGGGGGCCCTCAGCGAGCCCCAGGAGCATCAAAAAGCCGGTTCAGGATGAGAAACCGGCCCCAGGGAAGTGTCCAGATTTACGGGCATCCACGCATCGAAGAAACGGGAGCGCTTGATGTCTGGGTGGGAATCGCGCCTGGAGGGATTCTCCAGCCGCCTCCAAGATGTGAGGCGCGCGCGCCAGCGAAGTGAAGGGGAAGAGGGGGAAGAGGGGGAGGAGGAGAAGGAGGAAAAAGGAGGAGGCGGAGGAGGAGGAGGAGCAGCAAGAGGAGGAGGAGGAGGAGGAGGAGGAGGAGGAGGGCCGGATCGATCCAGAGCGCTTCAGAACGCTCTGGAACGGCCGAGGCGCCCGATACAGCCTCCAGAGCCACCGGATCTCAGAGATCACATCATTATCTTGGTCCATGTTGTCCCTGTCCTTGCCTCGTCTTAAATTATTCGGAGGAAGAGAGGAGGGGAGGAGGAGGGGCAGGAGGAGGGGGAGGAGGAGGAGGGGGAGGAGGAGGAGGAGGAGGACCTGTGTGAACCCAAGACTCATCAACGATGTCACATAAAACCCCTTCTCAAAGTACCGCCGTCAGTCTATATAAGGATTCATTGTCACTTGGCGAAGTGCCCCGCTGGAGGAATACAGTTTGAAAATCCTGAACCGTGCCAAAACACCACTATTTGGATCTCAGCGCCGCGAATCAACATTATTGTTGCGTCCTTGGGATCCTGACTCGTGCCAGGACACCCTGCCTGGGTTTTTTTTTCAACACCGCGAATCAACGTAACTGCTGCGCCCTGACATTCTTACACCGTGCCATTTCAGTTTTCCCAGGGCGCCAGCCATAAGAATGTTTGAAACTCTTGCAGAATGTTCGGACGCGTGTGCGCAGCGCTAAAGCGAGAGCAACATGTTGAAAGCCACCCGCCCTCCATCCGCGAAACCCTAACACGTGATTAGGACGAATACGCGCGGCGCTTAGGCGAGAGCCACGTTGAAATCGGCTCGCCCTCCATCCGTGAAGCCCTTGCAAAGTTTAAGACGACTGCGCGCGGCGCTAAGGCGAGAGCCACATGTTGAAAGCGGCCCGTCTACCATCTGCGAAACTGTTGCGCATTCTCCGTTTAAGGATCATACATCGTGAGGAAGCCTCAGGCGAAACCCTTGGGCCGCCATACCGACACATTTCGAGGTGCGACAGGAAGGAGTTATTGAATCGCTTCGCTCATTCCGCTGGCCCGTATTGTGCCATCGCGGGCGTTTGCTTGCGCGGTCGCGAGCCAGGCGGCGCTGGTGGGCCGTGGTCGTTTTCCAGAGGCGCTGCGGCAGAACGCATGGGGATGAAGCAGTTTGTTTGGAGCTTGTTGTGGGGGCTTCGGTCTCTACTGTCTTACGAGGTGGCTATCTAGTGGTTTTCGGCCCATCCCGCCACCGTGCCTGGGTTGTAGGTCAGAGGCCTCTTGGATGTTCGTTGAGATATCGTGGCAGGCATTTTCGAGGATTTATTCGGAGGCAGTTTTGAGGGCTCTTGGGGGCCGTCGGAGGGTTTTTTGGTGGCTTCTGTTTAGGCCTCTTGGGGTCTCTTGCAGGCCTCTCGGGGCCTCATGGGGGCTGCTTGGGGCGAAAGTGTCGAATTGTCGGTTCGTGTTCCCTCTCTTGGGGCCCTCTTGGGGCTCTCTTGGGCCGTTCGGGCGTCTCGTGGGCCGTTCTGTTGCTGCTGCTGCTGCTGCTCCTCCTCCTCCTCCTGCTCCTCCTCCTCCTCCTCCCCCCCTCCTCCCCCTCGGAGCTTTGCGGTGATTCCTGCACGTTGTCGGGGTTCCCGAGGGTTCGCCCGGGGTCCGCCCCACCCCACTTCGGGGGGAAATACGAGGAGGAAGAGGAGAAAATGGAGGAGAGGGAGGTGAGGCAGGGATATGAGGGAGGGAGGGACGGATAGAAGGAGGTGGACGCGGAGGATGATGAGGGCGACCACTTCGAGGAGGATGGGGCCAATCGTGCTTGACATCCCACATCATACACGTTGCCGAATGCATACACATGTGGGCCGTTTGGGGATCGGTGATGCATGTGCGGTCTTTCCATTATTCATATTGTTGGTTGTGTCTACAGAACACACGCAACCGACAACCTCTCAGAATTCACGCTGACCTCCAGAGCCCCCACAGATTTCCAGGACCACCCCAAGCTCATCCTCATCCAATCGAAATTGGAGGGAAACGCAGTGAATGATCCAAGGGTGAGGGACGCGAGAGAAACTGAGCGTTGGGGATTTGGGGAGGGGGCATATCGGAGAGTTCATGGATGCTTCTGGGAGTCTCTTCTGGGAACACCAAGGAGCTTCTCAGGAGGAGTACTTGTGACCCTCTCGGGAGCCCTTGGAGGTTTCTGGGGAGCTTCTTGGGAGCTCTTGGAGGCCTCGTGGGGTCTTGGGAGCCTTTGGGAGCTTCGTGGGAGCTTCTTGGGAACTTTGGGAGGCCTCGTGGATGGCTCTGGGTGGGCCCTCTTGGTGGTCTCTTGGGGGGGGTTTGCCTGGCCTCTCGGGGGCCTCCTGGGAGTTTCCTGAGGGTCTCCTGGGGGCCTCTTGGGGCTTTCTTGCGGCCTGCCGGGGGCCTCTTGGGGCTCTTTCGGGGGCTCCGTGGGGCTACTTGGGGGCTTGTAGGGGCCTTTTTCGGGGGCGCGTTTGGGCGGGAGGCTCAAAATGTTCGTTCAGGTTGCCCCTGTGGACCTCAATCATGAGGCCGTCTTGGGGCCTCTTGGACCGTATTGAGGGTTTCTTGGGTTTTCTTGGAGCGTTCTTGGGCCGTCTTTGAGCGGTCTTGAGGGTATCGGGCCGTCTTGGGGTGATCTTGGGGGCCTCTTGGACCGCCTTGAAAGGTGTGAAAGACGAAGAGGCGGATATGTTAAAAATGCACGCTTCCCTAAGGGCGTGAAACGATTTTTGTTTGTGGGAGCCCTCTTGGGACGCCGCTCAGGGACCTCTTGGGGCGTCTTGAAGGCCCGTTGAGCCGTCTTGAGGCCATCGTAGGCCTTTGGGAGTGATATTTCGGCGTCTCCCGGCTCTCTTGGACCCTCTGGAGGGCTGCTCGGGCCCCTCTTGGACTGATTTGGAGCCCTCCTGGGTTCCGAAGAAGAGTTCTTGATGGTTTTTTGGGCCTTCTTGGAGCGCTTTTGGACCCTCTTTGAGCGGTCTAAAGGGTCTGTCGGGCCGTCTTGGGGTGATTTGGGGGGCCTCTTGGACCGCCTTGAAAAGGTGTGAAAGACGAGGGGGCAGATATGTTAAACATGCACGTTTTCTCAAGGGAATGGGACGATTATTGCTAGTGGGAGCCCTCTTGGGACGCTGCTCAAGGTGCCTCTTAGGGACCTCTTGGGGCGTCTTGAAGGCCTGTTGGGCCGTCTTGAGGCCATCGCAGGCGCTTGGGAGTGATATTTCGGCGTCTCCCAGCTCTCTTGGACCGTCTGGAGGGCTTCTCGGGCCCCTCTTGGACCGATTTGGAGCCCTCCTGGGCTCCGAAAAAAGAGTTCTTGAGGGTTTCTTGGGCCTTATTGGAGCGCTCTTGGGCCGTCCTTGAGCGGTCTTGAGGGTCTCTCGGGCCGTCTTGGGGTGATCTTGGGGGCCTCTTGGACCGCCTTGAAAGGTGTGAAAGACGAAGAGGCGGATATGTTAAAAATGCACGTTTTCCCAAGGGAATGGGACGATTATTGCTTGTGGGAGCCCTCTTGGGGCGCCGCTTAGGGACCTTTTGGGGCGTCTTGAAGGCCTGTTGGGCCGTCTTGAGGCCATCGCAGGCGCTTGGGAGTGATATTTCGGCGTCTCCCGGCTCTCTTGGACCGTTTGGAGGGCTTCTCGGGCCTCTCTTGGACCGTTTGGAGCCCTCCTGGGCTCCCAAAAGGGACCTTGCCGGGAGTCTGCCGGGACCTTGCCGGGAGTTTGCCGGGACCTTGCCGGGACTTCGCCGGGACCTTGCCGGGATTTTGCCGGGATATTTTTCGTCCGGGGACCCCGGGCCCGCCCCGCGCGCGCGAACTAGGAGATCTTAGCACGCCTCTGGCCCGTTGGGCCAGCGAATTTGTAAGGAAAAGAGAAGGAGGAGAATGAGGAGGAGGAGGAGGAGGAGAAAGATGAGGAGAAGGAAAAGAAGGCGGGGGAGGCGGAAGAGCAGGAGGAGGAGGGTGAGGACCAGTGCAAATCCAAGACGCGTCAACGGTGTTGCAATAACCTTCCGCACTCCATTCTCATAGGCCCCTACAAGATCTGATGTGCGCTACAGAAGTGGCTCATGGAAAGACAATCGCCAGAATCTGTTCAACATTCCTTCAGATTCCAGATAGGGATGATGCCTCGCTAGGACCAGAGGAAAGATATGAAACATCAGGTTTACATACGTTCTATGCATGATAGGAATCGGGCACTCATGAGTTTCACAAATTATGTGAGTCCGTGACTGTTGCGTCGTGGTAATTTTGACTCGTGCCAGAACACACCTCTTAGGATTTCTACACCGCGAACCAATGTGACTAGTGCGCCCTTGCAAACCTCAATCGTGTCAGAACGCCCTGCCTGGGACCTGAACCCTGCGAATTCTTTGAGCTGGTTGAAACTGTTAAGACGAATATTCGTGGCGCTTAGTCGAGAGCCACCTGTTGGAAAGGAGCTGGCTTCCATTCTTGAATTTCTTGGAAATGTTGTAAACGAGTGCGCGCGGCGCTGAAGATGAACTCCATTTTGACAACGGCCCGCCCTCCATCTTTGAAACCGCTGCAAAATTATACGACGAATGTGTGCGGCACTGGGGCGAGAGCTCCATTTTGATAACGGCCAGCTCCATCTTTGAAAATGCTTTATCTGTTAAGCTTCAGGTTATAAATGGCGAGGAAGTCTCAAGCTGAGCGCCTGGCCCGGCCTACGCACGCTTGGTGGCGCGACACGGAGGAGTTAACAGGACAAGGGATAGATGAGGCAGAGGAGGAGGAGAGGAGGAGGAGGGAAGGAGGAGGAGGAGGACGAGTAGGAGGAGGGAGGGAGGAGGAGGAGGAGAGGGGGAGGAGGAGGAGGGGGAGGAGGAGGAGATGGGGTGGGAGGATGGAGGTGTCTTGGCGTTTGCCGCCCTTTTGTGGGTTCTGGGGGGTCTCTCGCCGCCACGGCTGGATTCACTTCGAAGTCCTCGTCGCAACGCTCTATCGAGCTTCGAGGAGGTGTTCGCAATCTAACAACCGCTCACCAGGGGCAGCGATGAGCGTGAGGGCTTGGATGAGGGCTTCAAGTTCGGCGGCACGGTACCCTTCCTCAGATTTCCCCCGCAAGATCGAATCCATGCTTGACTGACCCTAACCCCCCAAGCGCACCTAAGGTGACGGAGACGGGGATCCGTTGTCTGCTCCCCCACCATTCCTATCATAATCCATTAAGTGGAAGGGAGGGAGGAAGCTGGCAAGTCCCGCCTTCCTGGATACCCACACACACATCGACGACACTAGCAAGCCACCGACCGATGATTGTCGCCATGAAGGAAGGGCTTCCTAATGGAAATTCTTTACGCTTCGCGTATCCCCACCAGCCCATCTCACAGCAGCAACTCTTGCGAAGCATGCCGACAGTCGTGTTTTTCAGGCGTGTGTCCGCGTGGCCCCGCATATCTCCCATGTTCCTCCTTCCTCCCGCCTCCTTGTACATCCTCCTTGTGGGGGGAGCGGGAGAAGGACGAGGCGGAGGAGGAGGGAGAGAAAGCGCTCCTCGTGATTTGAGTCGTTTGGGGTTTCTCGTCCTGGTGTGAGTCGTTCGGGCCCTTCTTCCTGGTGTGAGTCGTTCGGGCTCTTCGTGGTGTGAGTCGTTCGGGCTCTTCGTCCTGGTGTGAGTCGTTCGGGCTTCTCGTGGTGTGAGTTGTTCGGGCCCCTCATCCTGGTGTGAGTCGTTCGGGCCCCTCCTCCTGGTGTGACTCGTTCGGGCTCCTCGTGGTGTGAGTCGTTCGAGGCCCGCGTCGTGGTGTGAGTCGTTCGGGCTCCTCGTGGTGTGAGTCGTTCGGGCGCCTCGTCCTGGTGTGAGTCGTTCGGGCCCCTCCTTGTGGTGTGAGTCGTTCGGGCTCTTCGTGGTGTGAGTCGTTCGGGCCCCTCGTCCTGGTGTGAGTCGTTCGGGCTCCTCGTGGGGCCTCTTGGGAGCCTCTTGGGGGCCTCTTGGGGCCTCTTGGGGGCCTCTTGGGGGACTCTTGGCGGCCTCTTGGGAGCCTCTTGGGGGCTCTGGGGGCCTCTTGGGGGCCTGTTGGGAGCCTCTGGGGGCCTCTTGGGGGCCTCTTGGAAGCCTCTTGGAGGCCTCTTGGGAGCCTCCTGGGGGCATCTTGGGGCCTCTTGGGGGCCTCTTGCGACCTCCTCAGAAGCGCAAATGAACGCTACCCCCTGAGAAAGACAAAATGAGCCCAAAACCTTCGTAAAATCAATGATTTTGAGAACAAGGAAGAGGAGCGCTGCCCCCTCAGAATGCCAAAATGGGGCCGAAACCGTAGTAAAATCAATGATTTTGGCTTCACAGAAGAGGAGAGGGTTTTTAGCGTCCCCCCGTCGGGGCCAGAATCCTCGTGAGGGTCGTCGTTGTTTGGCCCTCCCAGGAGTCGAAAAAGACCCCTCCAACGACCCGCGGAACTCCCTCTCCAGGCCCAGGGGGAGGGTGTAGGGGGAGGGGTAAACCCCTCCCCGAAGGGGAAGAAGGGGTGTTGGGGGGTTGAGGACAGAGAGAGCTCTCTAAACCACTCACGCCCAAAGGGCTGGTGGGATTAGGAAGGGCTTCCTAATGGAAATCCCACCAGCCCTTTAGGGCGTAGGTGGTTTAGGGAGTTTCCTCTGCCAACCCCCTTCTTCCCCTTCGGGGAGGGGTTTACCCCTCCCCTTACCCCTCCCCACTGACCTGGACGGGGCGTTCCGCGGGTCGTTGGGACGGCCAAGATGGCCCAAGACATCTCCAAGAGCGAAAAGGCGAGAAACACACAAAACATTGATTTTACCTAGGTTTTGGAAGGATTTTGGCCTCTCGGGGGGGCCCAAGAGGCGACTCGAGGCACTCTAGAGGGGCAACGCTAATATACGACCCCCCCTTTTTTGATAGATCTCCTCCAAGATGGCCCCAAGAGCGCCCCGAAGGCTCCCAAGAGCGCCCCAAGAGCGCCCCAAGACGGCCCCACGAGGCCCCAAGAGGCCCCCAAGAAGCCTCCAAGAGGCTGCCAAGAGACCCCCAAGAGGCCCCAAGAGCCTCCCAAGATGGCCCAAGACGGCTCCAAGAGCGAAAAGGCGAGAAAGCAAAAAACATTGATTTTACATAGGTTTTGGAACGATTTTGGCCTCTTGGGGGGCCCAAGAGGCGACTCGAGGCACTCTAGAGGGGCAACGCTAATTGGGGACCCCCTCTTCTTTGATCGATCTCCTCCAAGATGGCCCCAAGAGCGCCCCGAAGGCTCCCAAGAGCGCCCCAAGAGCGCCCCAAGAGCGCTCCAAGAGGCCCCAAGAGGCGCCCAAGAGGCCTCCACAAGGCTCCCAAGAGACCCCCAAGAGGCCCAAGAGGCTCCCAAGACGGCCCAAGACGGCTCCAAGAGCGAAAAGGCGAGAAAACACAAAACATTGATTTTATTCAGGTTTTGGAAAGATTTTGGCCTCAAGAAGGGCCCAAGAAGCGATTCGAGGCACTCTAGAGGGGCAGCGCTAATTGGGGACCCCCCCTTCTTTGATAGATCTCCTCCAAGATGGCCCCAAGAGCGCCTCGAAGGCTCCCAAGAGCGCCCCAAGAGCGCCCCAAGAGGGCCCCAAGAGGCCCCAAGAGGCCCCCAAGAGGCCTCCAAGAGGCCCCCAAGAGACCCCCAAGAGGCCACAAGAGGCTCCCCGAGATACGCAAGAGGCCCCCGGGACCGCCAAGAGGCCCCAAAGACGGCCCAAGAGGCCCCCAAGCTCGCCATTGTCCTCCTCCTCCTCTTCTTTTTCTTCCTCCTCCCTCCTCCCCCTCCCCCTCCTCCTCCTCCTCCTCCTCCTCCTCCTCCTCCTCCTCCTTCCTTTTCCTCCTTCTCGTCCTCGCAGTTCTCCATATCCTCCTCCTTATCTTCCTCCTCCTCCTCCTCCTGCTCCTCCTCCTGCTCCTCCTCCTGCTCCTCCTCTTCCTCCTCCTACTCCTACGACGACGGCTCCTCCTACATCCTCCCCCTCTTGGGGTATATGGCGGCTCACCCCGCCCTTTGTTCTTCTGCATGCTCCCCCGCTTCCCTCATAACCTCCACTCCCCTGGGACTCATTTCTGGACGGGCTGGTGGGGATACGCGAAGCGTCTAGAATTGGTCGTAGACCTCACAATCCGTAGAATGTGTTGCTAGTGATGTCTTTGACTAGGTGAGTCCGTTTGCAATTCGAACGCCCGCGCTCTGCATCAAACACAGTGCTGAAGCGCATGCCGCGGGCTGATGGAACGCTCGCGCTCGGTAATAATGCAGTGGTGGAGCGCACGACGTGGGCTACTGGAACGCTCGCGCTCGGGAAAAATGCAGTGATGGAGCGCACGACGCGGGCTGCTGCAACGCCCACGCTCCGCTAACATCTTATCATGGAACGCACGCCGTGGGCTGCTAAAACGCCCGCGCTCGGTAAAAAAACGCAATGTTGGAACGCGCGGCGGGCTGATGGAACGCTCGCGATGGAGCGCACGACGTGAGTTGCTGGATCGCCCGCGTTTTGTAAAAATGCGTAGAGTGCACGCCATGGGCCGATGCAACGGCCGCGCTCGATCAAACCTCAGTGGTGGAGCGCGCGCCGTTGGTTGTTGGAACGCCCTCGTTCTGTAAAAATGCGGTGATGGAACGCGCCTTGGGCTGTTGAAACGCTTGCGTTGTGTGAAAACGCAGTGCTGGATCGCACGCCGCGCGCTGCTGGAACGCCCGCGCTCGGTATAACTGGAGCGCACGCCGTGGGCTGCTGGGATGCCCGCACTCGGCAAAATGCTGCGATGGAGCGCACGCCGTGGGCAGCTGGAACGCCCGCGCTCGGTGAGACTGGATGCTGGAACGCACGCCGTGCGCAGTCGGAACGTTGCCCCTCGTTAAAAACATGTGCTGGAACGCACGCCGTGGGCAGCTGGAACTTTTTCTTCGTGAAAAGTGGGTGCTGGACGCACGCCGTGGGCTATCGTAACGCCGTAACGCTGGCCCCCGTAAACAGTGTTTGTTGGGAAGCTCGTTGTGGGCAGCTGGTTTAGCCCTCGTGACAAGCGGGTGATGGAACGCACGCCGTGGGCTGCTGGAACCCTGGTAGGGAACGGGTGCTGATGCTGGAGCGTCTCCCTCGGAAAAATCGGGCGCTAGAGCGACACCTCGTGTATGGCTATTCACGCCTCGCTCTCAAACGGGGGCAGTTGCCAATGCGCCCTGCCACATGTGTCGCAGCGCCGCGCGCGTGTGTGTGTGTGCGTGTGTGTAAGTGTGTGTGTATCAGTGTGTGTGTGTGTATCAGTGTGTGTGTGTGTGTCAGTGTGTGTGTGTCAGTGTGTGTGTCAGTGTGTGAGTGTGTGTGTATCAGTGTGTGCGTACCAGTGTGTGTGTGTCAGTGTGTGTATCAGTGTGTGTGTATCAGTGTGTGTGTCAGTGTGTGTGTGTATCAGTGTGTGAGTGTGTGTGTATCAGTGTGTGTGTATCAGTGTGTGTGTATCAGTGTGTGTGTGGGTGTCTCAGTGTGTGTGTCTGTGTGTGTCAGTGTGTGTATCAGTGTGTGTGTGTGTATCAGTGTGTGTGTGTCAGTGTGTGTATCAGTGCGTGTGTGTGTATCAGTGTG
Source organism: Prorocentrum cordatum (assembly GCA_963575745.1). Taxonomy (NCBI): domain Eukaryota; class Dinophyceae; order Prorocentrales; family Prorocentraceae; genus Prorocentrum; species Prorocentrum cordatum. Next base: position 881,125 of record CAUYUJ010009890.1, read on the forward strand.
TGTGTGTATCAGTGTGTGAGCGTGTGTGTATCAGCGTGTGTGCGTGTGTGTATCAGTGTGCGTGTGTGTGTATCAGTATGTGTGTATCAGTGTGTGTGTGTCTGTGTGTGTGTCAGTGCGTGTGTGTGTATCAGTGTGTGTGTGTATCAGTGTGTGTGTGTCAGTGTGTGTATCAGTGCGTGTGTGTATCAGTGTGTGTGTATCAGTGTGTGTGTATCAGTGTGTGTGTATCAGTGTGGGTGTGCCAGTGTGTGTGTATCAGAGTGTGTGTGTACCAGTGTGTGTGTCAGTGTGTGTGTATCAGTGTGTGTGTATCAGTGCGTGAGTGTGTGTGTATCAGTGTGTGTGTGTGTGTCTGAGTGTGTGTGTGTTTGTATCAGTGTGTGCGTATCAGTGTGTGTGTGTGTGTATCAGTGTGTGTGTCAGTGTGTGTGTGTGTGTCAGTGTATCAGTTTGTGTGTGTGTATCAGTGTGTGTGTGTACCATAACGTGTGTACCAGTGTGTGTGTGTGTGTGTGTATCACTGTGCGTGTGTGTGTCAGTGTGTGTGTATCAGTGTGTGTGTGTATCAGTGTGTGTGTGTCAGTGTGTGTGTGTACCAGTGTGTGTGTATCAGAGTGTGTGTGTGTGCATCAGTGTGTGTGTGTATCAGTGTGTGCGCGTGTGTGTACCAGTGTGTGTGTGTGTGTATCAGTGTGTGTGTGTGTCAGTGCGTGTGTGTATCAGTGTGTGTGTGTGTCAGTGTGTGTGTGTGTCTGTGCGTGTGTGTATCAATGCGTGTGTGTATCAGTGAATGTGTATGTGTGTATCAGTGTGTGTGTGTATCAGTGTGTGTGTGTGTGTGTATCAGCGTGTGTGTGCCAGTGTGTGTGTGTATCAGTGTGTGTGTGTATCAGTGCGTGTGTGTATCAGTGTGTGAGTGTGTGTGTATCATTGTGTGTGTACCAGTGTGTGTATCAGTGTGCGTGTGTGTGTATCAGTGTGTGTGTCAGTGTGTGTGTGTGTGTATCACTGTGTGTGTATCAGCGTGTGTGTGTGTGTGCATCAGTGTGTGCGTACCAGTGTGTGTGTATCAGTGTGTGTGTGTCTGTGTGTGTGTGCATCAGTGTGTGTGCCTGTGTGTATCAGCGTGTGTGTGTATGAGTGTGTGTGCCTGTGTGTGTATCAGTGTGTGTGTGTGTCTGTGTGTGTCTGTGTGTATCAGTATGTGTGTGTGAATCAGTGTGTGTGTGTATCAGTGTGTGTGTGTCTGTGTGTGGATCAGTGTGTGTGTATCAGTGTGTGTGTCTGTGTGTATCAGTGTGTGTGTATCAGTGTGTGTGTGTCTGTGTGTGTCTGTGTGTATCAGTGTGTGTATGAGTGTGTGTGTGTGTGTGTCTGTATCAATGTGTGTGTGTGTCTGGGTGCCTGTGTGTGTATCAGTGTGTGTGTGTGTCTGTATCAGTGTGTGTGCGTCTGTGTGTGTATCAGTATGTGTGTATTAGTGTGTGTGTGTGTGTCAGTGTGTGTATCAGTGTGTGTGTATCAGTGTGTGTATCAGTGTGTGTGTCTGTGTGTGTATCAGTGTGTGTGTATCCGTGTGTGTGCATCAGTGTGTGTGTGTATCCGTGTGTGTATCAGTGTGTGTGGGTACCAGTGTGTGTGTGTCTGTGTGTGTATCAGCGTGTGTGTATCAGTGTGTGTGTGTGTCTGTGTGTCTGTGTGTATCAGTGTGTGTTGATCAGTGTGTGTGTATCAGTGCGTGTGTCTGTGTGTATCAGTGTGTGTGTGTGTGTGCATCAGTGTGTGTGTATCAGTGTGTGTGTGTGTCAGTGTGCGTGTGTGTGTGTGTCAGTGTGTGTGTATCAGTGTGTGTGTCTGTGTGTGTACCAGCGTGTGTGTGTGTGTGTCTCAGTGTGTTTGTCTGTGTGTGTATCAGTGTGTGTGTATCAGTGTGTGTGCCTGTGGGTGTACCAGTGTGTGTGTATCAGTGTGTGTGCCTCTGTGTGTATATCAGTGTGTGTGTGTATCAGTGTGTATGTGTGTCTGTGTGTGAGTACCAGTGTGTGTGTGTATCAGTGTGTGTATCAGTGTGTGTGTATCAGTGTGAATGTGTGTGTGTATCCGTGTGTGCGTATCAGTGTGTGTGTATCAGTGTGTGTGTGTGTATCAGTGTGCGCGTGTGTATCAGTGTGTGTGCGTCTGTGTGTACCAGTGTGTGTGGATCAGTGTGTGTGTCTGTGTGTGTATCAGTGTGTGTGTGTATCAGTGTGTGTGTCTGTGTGTCTATCAGTGTGTGTGTATCAATGTGTGTGTGTCTGTGTGTACCAGTGTGTGTATCAGTGTGTGTGTATCAGTGTGTGTGTATCAGCGTGTGTGTGTATCAGTGTGTGTGTCTGTGTGTATCAGTGTGTGTGTATCAATGTGTGTGTATCAGTTTGTGTGTGTCTGTGTCTCTGTGTGTGTATCGGTGAGTGTGTGTATCAGTGTGTGTGTATCAGTGTGTGAGTGTGTATGTCTGTGTGTCTGTGTGCGTCTGTGTGTGTATCAGTGTGTGTGTATCAGTGTGTGTGTCTGTGTGTGTATCAGTGTGTGTGTGTGTACCAGTGTGTGTGTGTGTCAATGTGTGTGTATCAGTGTGTGTGTACCAGCGTGTGTGTATCAGTGTGTGTGCCTGTGTGTGTATCAGTGTGTGTGTGTGTATCAGTGTGTGTGTCTGTGTGTGTATCAGTTTGTGTGTGTATCAGTGTGTCTGTGTGTGTGTCTTTGTGTGTGTATCAGTGTGTGTATATATCAGTTGTGTGTGTATCAGTGTGCGCGTGTGCGTATCAGTTTGTCTGTGTGCATATCAGTGTGTGTGTATCAGTGTGTGTGTATCAGTGTGTGTGTATCAGTGTGTGTGTGTCAGTGTGTGTGTATCAGTGTGTGTGTCTGTGTGCTTGTGTGTATCAGTGTGTGCGTATCAGTGTGTGTGTCTGTGTTTGTGTATCAGTGTGTGTGTGTGTACCAGTGTGTGTGTGTCAGTGCGTGTGTGTGTATCAGTGTGTGTGTGTGTCCGTGTGTGTATCAGTGTGTGTGCCTGTGTGTGTATCAGTGTGTGTGTATCAGTGTGTGCGTGTCTGTGTGTGCATCAGTGTGTGTGTGTATCAGTGTGTGTGTCTGTGTGTATCAGTGTCCGTGTGTGTATCAATGTGTGTGTGTCTGTGTGTGTCTGTGTGTGTCAGTGCGTGTGTATCAGTGTGTGTGTGTGTATCAGTGTGTGTGTGTGTATCAGTGTGTGTGTGTGTCTGTGTGTCTGTGTGTATGTATCCGTTTGTGTGTGTGTCTGTGTGTATCAGTGTGTGTGTCTGTGTGTATTTGTGTGTGTCTGTGCGTGTGTCTGTGTGTATCAGTGCGTGTGTGTGTGTATCAGTGTGTGTGTGTGTCTGTGTGTGTGTCTGTGTGTCTCAGTGTTTGTGAGTATCAGTGTGTGTGTCTGTGTGTGTACCAGTGTGTGTATCAGTGCGTGTGTGTGTGTATCAGTGTGTGTGTATCAGTGTGTATCAGTGTGTCTGTGTGTATGTGTGTATCTGTGTGTATCAGTGTGTGCGTGTGTCTGTGTGTGCATCAGTGTGTGTGTGTATCAGTGTGTGCGTGTCTGTGTGTGTCTGTGTGTATCAGTGTGTGTACCAGTGTGTGTGTGTATCAGTGTGAACAGCGTGTGTGTGTATCAGTGTGTATCAGTGTGTGTGTGTCTGTGTGTATCAGTGTGTGTGTGGGTGTGTCTGTGTGTCTGTGTGTGTCTGTGTGTGCATCAGTGTGTGTGTATCAGTGTGTGTGTATCAGTGTGTATCAGTGTGTGTGTACCAGTGTGTATCAGTGTGTGTGCGTGTCTGTGGGTATCAGTGCGCGTGTGTGTATCAGTGTGTGTGTCTGTGTGTGTATCAGTGTGTGTGTGTATCAGCGTGTACAAGTGTGTGTATCAGTGTGTATCAGTGTGTGTGTCTATGTGTGTATCAGTGTGTGTGCGTGTGTGTATCAGTGTGTGTGTATGCATCAGTGTGTATCAGTGTGTGTATATGTGTGTATCAGTGTGTGTGTATCAGTGTGCGTGTACCAGTGTGTATCAGCGTGTGTGTGTGTGTGTCTGTGTGTGTGTCTGTGCGTGTGTGTGTGTGTCTGTGTGTCTGTGTGTGTCTGTGTGTATCGGTGTGTGTGTATCAGTGTGTGTGTGCCTGTGTGTGTATAAGTGTGCGTGTGTGTATCAGTGTGTGTGTATCAATGTGTAGCAGTGTGTGTGTCTGTGTGTCTGTGTGTGTATCAGTGTGTGTGTACCAGTTTGTGTGTGTATCAGTGTGTGTGTCTGTGTGTACCAGTGTGTGTGTGTGTGTGTGTCTCACTGTGCGCGTGTGTGTCTCAGTGTGTCTGTGTGTGTCTGAGTGTATCAGTGTGTGTGTCTTTGTGTGTATCAGTGTGTGTGTATCAGTGTGTATCAGTGTGTGTGTGTGTATCAGCGTGTGTGTGTACCAGTGTGTGTGTGTATCCGTGTGTGTATCAGTGTGTGTGTGTGTGTGTCTGTGTGTCTGTGTGTGTCTGTGTGTATCAGTGTGTGTGTGTGTGTGTGTCTGTGTGTGTCTGTGTGTCCCTGTGTGTATCAGTGTGTGTGTACCAGTTTGTGTGTGTATCAGTGTGTGTGTGTATCAGTATGTCTGTGCCTGTGTGTGTCTGTGTGTATCAGTGTGTGTGTGTGTGCATCAGTGTGTGTGTGTGTATCAGTGTGTGTGTGTATCAGTGTGTGCGTGTGTGTCTGAGTGTCTGTGTGTGTCTGTGTGTGCGTATCAGTGTGTGTGTATCAGTGTGTGTGTATCAGTGTGTGTGTGTTTGTGTGTCTGTGTGTATCAGTGTGTGTGTATCAGTGTGTGTGTGTGTATCAGTGTGTTTGTGTGTGTATCAGTGTGTGTGTGTATCAGTGTGTGTGTGTGTGTGTCTGTGTGTGTGTCTCTGTGTCTGTGTGTGTCTGCGTGTGTGTATCAATGTGTGTGCATCAGTGTGTGTGTGTCTGTGTGTGTGTCTCCGTGTGTCTGTGTGTGTCTGTGTATGTGTGTGTCAGTGTGTGTGTGTGTATCAGTGTGTGTGGGTGTGTCTGTGTGTGTGTCTGCGTGAATGTGTGTATGTGTGTGTATCAGTGTGTGTGTGTATCAGTGTGTGTGTGTGTGTATCAGTGTGTGTGTATCAGTGTGTGTGTGTGTTTGTGTGTGTCTGTGTGCCTGTGTGTGTCTGTGTGTGAATCAGTGTGCGTGTGTGTATCAGTGTGTGTGTGTATCTGTGTGTGTCTGTGTGTGTGAGTCTGTGTGTGTCTGTGTGTGTCTGTGTGTGTATCAGTGTCTGGGTGTGTCTGTGTGTCTGTGTGTCTGTGTGTGTCTGTGTGTGTATCAGTGTGTGTGTCTGTGTGCTGTGTGTGTGCATGTGTCAGGGGGGTGAACACACAGACACACAGAATTGGCGGTTCCCCGGGAAGTTTTGAATATATGGGAAGTGGAGGGGAAGACGGACATCCAGGAAATATGGGAAACATATGGGATCTTGGGAGTCATGTCTATTTGTTTGTGTGTCCTTGGGCCCCTTCACTGTGTGCGGGTGCGTGGATGCAGGCGAGTGGGTGTACGCAGGTGCGCTCGCGCGTGTGAATGTGTCCGCGTGCGCCGCGCAAGAAGGATAGATTCTAGAGGAAGAACAGGAGGAGAGAAAAGATGATGAATAGTGAGGAGGGGCAGGGGGAGGAGTATGACAAAGACGAGATTGGGCATTGTTCTTGGCTCGTCCCCTCTCTGGTTCGCTGCCGAGTCTGAAAGTACCAGGGGAGCCTGAGAATCCGAAAGTGGAGGAATCCAAGACCTCCGAACACTTCGTGCGATAGATTGGCATGCTCGTTGGAAACGCATCAACCACCATGTCCCACTGCCTGCAGGACCTTCCCCGGGGCCAGCTCGTCGTCCTGAGTCGTTCGTGACGATCCTGGGGCCTGCGGAGGGCTCCAGGGCTTCAGAAACGGCGGATACAGCAGGCCCGTTTCCTCCAAGACCCGTTTCTCTCACGCCGAGGAGCGGGTGCGCCGAATTCATCATGGTCGTGAGCCCCAGTTCTGGAGGCAGGGCCGCTCCTGTTCGCTTTGCGTGGGCTCTTCTTCTCCAGAAGTCCCTTTGGAGGCCCAGGGAGGGCCAGAGACGTCCAAAGCAGCCCTATCTTCCTCTTGGGGCAGCTCTGGCTCCTCTTCCTCGATCTCTTCCCCCTCCTCAATTCCAGACATCTGGGTGAATCGACAAAAAAGAGAAGCCAGTTTTTCAATGTTTGGCTTTCGGATGCCAGGTTCGGGCACTGTGGCCGCCAAAAAGCTACTCGGGATGAAAAGCCAGGCCCGGGGAAGTGATCGAGAGGTCTGGTGGCCTAAGTCTCGAAGTAATTAAACCGCCTGGTGTCTGGGTCTTGGTCTTCCTCCCTGACTGCAGAACGCCTCTCGTCTCACCACTAGATGTTTTGCAAGAGCGGGCGAGCGTTTCGCCTGAGATTTCTCACTACTTCTAACCGTGAAGCTTGAAATCTCCAACAGTTACACGGCTGAAGGGCAGCTGGTTTTCAAAATGTGGGACTCGATTTGAGGTTGCGCGCATTCGTCTTCAAAGGTCCCAGCAGTTACGAGGATGGATGGCAGGTCGTTTCCAAAATGTGGTTCTCGCATCAGCGCCGCGCACATTGCTCATAGTATAATACTTCTGTTCCAATGATGAAGTGCGGCTCCTTTTCAAGACGAGGTTTTCGCTTGAGACTCCTTGAGGCTCTATATATGAGTGGCTGCACCCTCTGCCGCCGGGGCCTTCCAGTCATAGCCACATCGTGACTATGTTGGGAAAGTTTGGAGACCGTCTTGAGGCCGCTCGGGGGTAACTTGAGGCCCGTGGGATCGCCTTCCAGCCAGCTTGGACAACCTTGGGGTTATCCCATTTTGTGGCCTTCTGGGGCGGGCCATCTTGGGGCTATCTTGAGTGACCTCGGGCGCTCTGGGGGCCGGCTTGAACCGATATTGGACATCGTGGGAACCATACGTACATAGGACGGGCAAAAACATTGAAATACCATGGTTGGTGACTGCTGTTTGCCCTCGTCTAGGGGCCCTCCTCGGCCGCCTTCATGGCACGTGAGGGACAAGATTCGGGCGCCTTGAGCGCTCGAGGGTTTCTGCGGTGCTCCGAGGGGCAGTCCTGGAGGCATCCTGGGCCCACCTGGCCGTCTGGACGGTCGGCTCCCTTCTTGGTGAGCAGCAGGAAGGGGGGGCACGTTGCTGGAGAGAGATGGGAGGCAACAGCTCAAAGCAGCACCAGGATCGCCACGGGGGGCAGCGGGTCCCGAGGGAAACGTGTCCTGAGGTTTTCTGCCGTTTTTTTGCTTTCGGGGCCTTCCACGGGCCGCGGGACCGTCAGAAAACGGGTTCAGGATGAAGACCTGGTCTTGGGGAAAGGCCCCAGGGTCCAGGACCCATTTCCCTCAGGACCCGTGTCCCCCATCAAGACAGCAGTCGAGCAACGCGCATCATTGCCGTGCGCCCCCAAGGGAGGCCAGCGGGTTATCAGTAGCACTAGTTTGCACAGGTGGAGGGCGGTTCCCTTTGAAGACGTGGCTCTCGCCTGAGGTTCCGTCCAGCTTCCTATCAGAAATATAGAGCTGCGCAACAGTTACACGAACGGAGGGCGGTTCTTCTCAAAACGGGGCTCTCGCTCTCGCGCGAATGGCAGGCCCATGGGGCTCTCGTCTTTCCGGGGGGGGGGTCCGAAGTGGAAAGGAGTGTTTGCAGGGATTTGTGATGGAGGGACTTGGGGCCGGAGGACGTATTGCAGCATGGCTGGTGTACCTTGGGTTCGTTCTGGTCTGCCTCCGCCTTCTCCTTCCCTGATCGCCCGCTTCCCCCTCCTCCGCCTCGTACTCCTTCCTCCCCCCGCTGGCCTTGTGCAGTTTTGGCCGCGAGGTAATATGTTGCTGCCTGTCGACGCCGCCGTCACAGCCAGCTTGATTCTCTGCAGAGCGATCTCTGCAGTCATGACAGCTTCCTGGTACTAGACTCGCCAGCTGTACCAGCGTATCGCGGCAACATTTGTCGATGTGCAACTTGCGCGAGATAGCCCTGCGTAAATGTTGTGCTTTTCCGCGACAAAAATTGCCGACGTCCAAATTCCTCCCCCCGCCGGTCAGGCTACTGGCAACCACATGGGCCGCCGCCTCCCGGTTACGGCGGGCTCTCTCTCTCTCTCTCTCTCTTTCTCTCTCTTTCTTTCTTCTTTTGTCTCTCTCTCTCTCTCTCTCTCTGTTTCTTTGGATGCTGCAGCTTTGCTCTCTGCTGCGCAGTGGGAGCAGGGAGGGCCCGCCGCCGAGGGAGGAAAGGGAAGGAGACGTGCGACCCCATGTTGTCTCGTCGGGCATGGGGTCTTGGTGCTCTCTGCACGTGCCGCGGGTCGTTTTGGTGACCATGTTGCACGCTGCTGCTGCTTCTGTTTCACGGCGTGCATGCTGACGCTACGGGCTCGACGTGCCCGACAGCGTGCCGAAGACAAAGGGAGGAGACTTGCAGAGCGGGCCATGCGATGCACACGATTTGCGTGGAGGGTAGCACGAGAAGCGAGCCCAGACATGCGACGTCTTGTTTTTCTTCAGAAGTCCCCGGAAGTCCCGACCCATTCCCCGGGGCCGGCTCTTCATCGCGAGGCGTTTTTGTTAACGATCCCGGGGCCCGGCGGCGAGGGCCTCTGGGGTCCGAAGACGGCCAAAAACAGAACCAGCGGCCGCTCGAAGGGTTCGTTGGGCGTGGCTGGCTCCGTCCTCTCGGTCCCGCCTGCACCTCGCAAAGCAAAACATAGCACACAGCCGAGTTTGATGATTAGGTCGACCAAGATCGAGGACACCCTTGCGTTCTGCGTATGGCGCCTCATGTCTGCTGCACTCCCGAGGCAAGGGCACCTTGGTCTAGAGGCGGTGTTGCCATCGGCAGAGCCCTGTGCCCTCCCGCGTGCCGGACCTGATCCAACTCGACCGCGCGTGTGCGGCGGCCAGTGCCCCGCCAGGCCCCCTCCGAGCCCCGCCAGGCGCCCCTGCCCCGGCCCCAGACCCCGTGCTGCGCGAGTCGGCCGGAGGTCCCGACCCGTCGGGCCTTCGCCCTCCGAGCCGCACCTCAGGGCGCCCCCCGCCCCGCCTCGTCGGGCGCCGCCACCGGCCGCGCCTCGCCCTCGCCTCCACCTCAACGCGCCATGCGCCCCCGCCTCCCTCGTCGCGCGGTGTCTGCTCTCTCTTTCACTCTCTCTCTCCCCCTCTCTCTCTCTCTCTCTCTCTCTCTCTCTCTCTCTATTTCTACAAGTGTATATCATTATAGTTGTGTTTTTTGTTTTCTCTCTCTCTCTCTCTCTCTCTCTCTTTCTTTATCAAAGTATGTGTTTCTTTATTTCATGTTCTCTCTCTATCATTAACTCTCTCTCTATATATATATCCCTATGTATCCTCTTTCCCTCTTGCTCTCTCTCTCTCTCTCTCTCTCTATATATATATATATACATATATGTATATATGTATATATACGTGTATATATATATATATATATATATATGTAAATATCCCTATGTCTATTCTTTCCCTCTTGGCAGGACATACGAACACGATGTGCACATGGTGGAATGTTGAAGGAGAGAGAGAGAGAGAGCGAGAGAAAAAAAAAAAAAAAAAAAGACGTCCCCACCACTATCACGACTGTCACTCGTGCTGCACTCCAGCACTGCCGTTATCGGGCCCCGAGGGCGGCAGCCCGGAGGCCGCGAAGCTAGAGGAGGCCCCCCCCCACGATCTGCCTCGCGACGCCTGGAGGGCTGCCTGGCCGATCCGGGTTGCCCTGAGAGGTCGGCCGCCTCGCCGACGACGACGACGACGACGACGACGGCGACGACGACGACGACGACGGCGGCGGCGCACGGCCGCCATCGAGAGGGCCTCCGAATGGCCGCCGAAGGGTCGCCCAAGGGCCGCCGAAGGGCGTCGGCGGCGGCTGCAGTGCGCAGGCGGCCCGCCGGGCTGCGGCCCGCCTGGGCAGCCCGCGCCGCCCGGCGCGGGGGCGCCGCCCGCCGCGGCGCCGGCGGCCCCGAAGCAGAAGCGTGGGCGCAGCAAGTCGGCGGGCTCGAGCGCGCGCCTCGGGGGCGCACACGGGGCGGCCGTCATATCTGGAAAGGTTCTTAAACGGATTCAGAGAACCAGTTTTTGAGTGAATTCAAAGGGCCTGACTGTTGAAGAATCTAAAAAACCGAGTTTGAATGAGTTCACAAACCGTCGGGGACCCTCGGGGGGCGGCCAGGTCGCGGTTCGGGGCTCTCAGGGGTTGGTTCCTCAGAGGAGGGAAAGGTGCCGATGACGCTACCACTTCATCTTTCTTGCCTTTTTGGGCCTCTTGAGAGGCCCTCGTCGCCACCGCTGGAGTTGCCTCGAAATTCTGGTTAGAACACAACCCGGGAGATGTCCGGAGAGTCGCGGTATCGGTAATTATATTGAATCGCTTCGCTCATTCCGCCGGCCCATACGGTCTCATGTCTGCCGTTTGCCCGAGGGCCTGGTGTCAATGCGGCGCTTTGGGGGTTCCTGGGGCCGCTTGGGGGACTCCTGGGGCGTTCGGGGGGGCATTTGGGGGGCCTCCTGGGGCCGCTTGGGGGACTCTTGGGGGCCTCCTGAGGGCCTCGTGGGGGCCTCTTGGGGCCTCTTAGGGGCCTCTTGGGGCCTCGTAGGGGCTTCTTAGGGCCGAGGGCGCGAAATTTTGTTTCGTGTTCCCTCTCTGGGGCCCCTTTGGGGGTGTTCTTGGGGCCCTCTTGGACCGTCTTGGAGGCTTCTTGGGCCGTCTTCGAGCCCTCTTGGGCCATCTTGGGGCCCTCTTGGGGGCCTCTTGGGCCCTCTTGGGGCGATCTTGGGGGCCTCTGGGGCCGTCTTGGGGCGTCGGGAACCGAAAAGGTGGAAGCTCCAAAATCTCTCAAAAACCTAAGGAAAAACAATGAATTTTGCCTCCGGGGGCCCTCTTGGGAGTGCTCTGGGAGGCCTCTTGGGGCGTCTGGGGGCTATCTTGGGCGTCTTGGAGCGATCTTGTGGCATGTCGGACCCCTCGTGTACCATCTTGGGGGCCTCTTGGGGGCCTCTTGGCCTTTCTTGGGGCTCTCGGGGACGTCTCGGAGCCCTGTTGGTGCGCTCATGGAGCGCTCCTGGAGCGCTCTGGGGGACTCCTCTCGGGACTCTCTCAGGACCTTGCCGGGGTATTTTTCGTCCGGGGACCCCCAGGGGCCGCCCCGCGCGCGCGAACTAGAGAATTCTTAACCAGTTACCGGAGATCTTAGCACGCCTCTGGCCCGTTGGGCCGGCGAATTTGTTTCCCAGAGACGCCTCGGGATGAGGAAGCGGCCCAGGGAGGTGGTCCAGAGGTCTGGGTCTCGGGTGGCCAGGTCTCGGGGCGGCTTCTCGCCATCCTGAGCATTCGGATCAGGTGTGCGCGGGCGGGGGTTTACGGCCCAAGGCAGGGTCAGGGAGCGAACCCAGCTCGAGGCTGGTATTTCCCTCCTCCGTGGGCCGTCCAGGGCGATTTTCCTCTGACCCTACCTCTGGCTCTACCCGACCTTTCCGTCCCCCCGATCGGAGACCAGATTCGGGACCGGGGACCGTCAGAAGACGCCTCGTGATGAGAAGGCGGCCCTGGGGAGGTAGTCAAGAGGTCTGGAGGCTCATGTCTCGAGAATATCGCGCCGCCAGATGTCTTGGAGGGGAGGATTCGGAAATATGCTGCGCGCAGCTGGTCTCGGCCGCACCGCCGCGCGCTTGCCTCGGTGCACGGCCGCCTCCAGCGCTGGGAGACGCGCGGGAGAGCCATTTGAGTGCACCTGCTTCGCTGACACCCACCCCCTTTCGTCCGCCCCTTTCGTGCGATCGAGCGCACATGTTTGTTGGACTTGTGTGGGCCTCGGGGGCCCACGACTTTCAGGTCTGGGTTGTTTCGGGTTTTGCCCCATGGGCATCGGGGCCTTCTTCGGGCCCGAGGGTTGTCGAAAATCGATCTGCGGGGGTCGAGAGACTGATTTTGATCGGATTTTGATCCGCTGACTGGCACTTGCTGTGTACGCCGCCTTGCAGGGGGGCAGGCGATCTGTTTCAGAACGGAATCCAGATTGTCTTGCTTATGCATTGGGTGAGGCTCCATCGGCAGGGGCCGAAGAGAGTGTGTGGAGGCGGCCCTTGCGGTCAAGCCGAGCCCTAATAGATAGTCGGCGGAGATCCAGAATCGATGTTGATGGTTTTTTCGTGGACCTCGTGGCCACGGCCAGGCTCCCCTCGAGGCTCTGTCCAGAATGCGTCCCTGGAGAGGTCCCGGGGCCGCGGTGTTGACGGAGGAGCAGGCGGCCGATCGCTCGGCCGCAGCGGGATGGCGGCGCGTCAGCGGCTCGGCGGCGCGTCTGCAAGTCGATGCTGGTCGGTCTCGCGGGCCGCATCGAGTCGGCGGGCTCGAGCGCAGGTCTCGGCGCTTGACTTCTAGCCGCTCGGTCGCGGCGAGTCGAAGGGCTTCAGCGGGTCGGAGGGCGTCGGCTGGTCGGCTTGGGCGCATTGGCCAGCCGCGTCATCTCGGCAGGCTCGTCATTTCTACTAGTCCCCGTCAAGACCGAGTAGTTTGGGTTATCGCCCTAGCCGTTTGCCACCTGTTTGTTGCCCCTACGAGCCAGGTGCCTGGCCCCAGTAGTCCTGATTGTCGACGGCGCTGCCTGCTGCCACTAGACCAGACTAGCGCTCGCCTACGCCAAGTTCGTGCCGCGATACGCCGAAGTCGACACGAACCAGCCGTGGCCCTACCAGTCCTGATTGCGCCTGGCGGCGGGTGCCAACAGCGCGGGGTTGCCGACGCCTGTGCTTGCCAGCCAAGTGCACGGCTGCCGCACGCAGTTGTTTCCAGTACGCAGCCTCTGACAAGCCCCGCTAGCAATGGCTACCAGCGGCGTTGGTTGCCTGGACTTCGCTGTCGTCGTTGCCATCATCGTCGTCAGCCCCTCCACCCTGGCCCTGGCTGCCACCAGCACGAGCTGCTGCCTCTTAGCCCCGCGAGTGTAAACAAGCACACCATATCGGCGCATGCTGCAGCAGCACGGCAGTGAATGCACAGCGCATTCTTTCGATACCAGTTTCTGCCGACGCTCGCTCGGCGAGCAAATGTTACCTGGGGCCTGCGTGCGAGCATAATTTCTTACCGTTTCGCTCGTGGGTCATCTTGCAACGCTCTCTTCTCGACCCCAGGGGTAAATAGAGTTGAGCCAAACCAGATCTGACGGATGGGCATGTTCGTTACTTGATATCCGACACCGAATCAAACCTCCGGGTCACTTTCGGAGGTCGCCGCGGCAATCGCAGCGGCTATAAATCGGGCAAGGCTTTTGTCATGGATTGGCGTACCCCTTCCCAGTCCCCCCACGCTCTGCGATGTAGACGTGATACATATTTGAGATGGTCCGCATCAGATCTGAAGGATGGGCATGTGAGCGACGGAAGAAAGCGGGGTCGACAGCGCCAACATTCGCGCGTAAGCTTCCCGGGTAAGGTCTCGCGTAAGCGCCCTCTTCTCCATTCGGTGTGCCGTGCTGGCGGCCGCGTAAGCCGCGGCGTATGGTCGCTATGTCATATTGCGTAAGACCAGTGTTTGTTCGTCGCTCATGTGTCGCAGCGATGTGTTCTATTGATGCACGCTGCCGAGGCTACTCCGGCTCGTACAGTTACAGCTACAGCTACACGCCTTCGCCATCGCCGGAGCGGAGCAAGAAAAGGTGATGTCGCTAAGGCGAGACAGCTTGTTCCTCCTTCCAGAAGCACTGCCTCTAAGAGCAAAAAGCGGCATGAGCATTAATGTTCGAGCTCCGCGCGGATGTTTTGGATCTGTGTTGGATACCCTTGGCGGCGCATCTGGAGCGCGGCAGGGAGGGGGTTCAGCGCAGATTCAAAAAATCTGCGAGGACTTCCCAAATATTATGTTTATGCAGCTGTTCCTCCCTCTACTAATTGTGGCCCTGCGCCTGCTCATGGATGCATCATGTTCGCATTTGTTCGGCGTATTTCATACAGTATTGCCCCGTTGCCATGCGCTCTGCTCGCGAGCTGGCCGCGTATTAAGCGTGGAGATGCGGAAGGCACCCAAGATGAGATCACATGTTAGCAGAGGCATGGTGTGTCGAACGAAGTCGGAGCAGGGATCACGTTGGGATGGAATGGAGTCGGCCGTGGCCTAGAATCGAGTGGCCCTTGCTTCGAGCAGTGCTTCGAGCAGTATCAAAGGTTTCTCTTGAGTACTCTGGGCGTTGCAGCAGTTGTTAAACTTGTCGCTCACGCGCTCTATTTTACAAATAGTTGTGATGTTGTGCACGCTGACAATAAGGACGAACAAACACCGACTATTGCCTGCATGCACATACATTCGCAAGTTTGGTTGGAAATGTCCTCTTTGTGGGGTCGACCACGTTTCGACGGAATGATATCAATTTCCAGCCCTCCAGAGCAGTCGGGACAGAATCTGTTCACGGGCTCATGCTTCGCTGCAGGCTCCCGCCCTGACATCCGGCGTCATGAATGTTGGAGTTTGTTTTGAGCCCAGCGGTCTTCTAATGGTCTCGAGGCCCAGATCGATGATATTCACCCAAAGGGTGTGTGTGTGTGTGTGCGTGTGTGCGTGTGTGTGCGTGTGTGCGTGTGTGCGTGTGTGCGTGTGTGCGTGTGTGCGTGTGTGCGTGTGTGCGTGTGTGTGTGTGTGTGTGTGCGTGTGTGCGTGTGTGCGTGTGTGCGTGGTGCGGGTGTGCGGGTGTGCGGGTGTGCGGGTGTGCGGGTGTGCGGGTGTGCGGGTGTGCGGGTGTGCGGGTGTGCGTTGGGTCTGGGCACGATCTTGGGCACCATGAACTTCCGTGCTGGAGTCGGCACTGGCTGCGAACTCGGCGGCGGTGGTGGTGTGCGGGTGTGCGGGTGTGCGGGTGTGCGGGTGTGCGGGTGTGCGGGTGCGGGTGTGCGGGTGTGCGGGTGTGCGGTGTGTGTGCGGGTGCGGGTGTGCGGGTGTGCGGGGTGTGCGGGTCGTGCGGGTGTGCGGGGTGCGGGTTGTGCGGGTGTGCGGGTTGTGCGGGTGTGCGGGTGTGCGGGTGTGCGGGTGTGCGGGTGTGCGGGTGTGCGTGTGTGCGTGTGTGCGTGTGTGCGTGTGTGCGTGTGTGCGTGTGTGCGTGTGTGCGTGTGTGCGTGTGTGCGTGGGTGTGTGGGTGCGCGGGGGCTCGTGGGCGCGTGGGCGCGTGGGCGCGTGGGTGCGTGGGTGCGTGGGTGCGTGGGTGCGTGGGTGCGT